>JAGFNQ010006332.1:0-15288 GCA_024364735.1 Boesenbergia rotunda | reverse complement strand
TTAGTTTTGGTTGTTGGACACATCCAAGCCTGACTAAACGGTTGAATGAGCTCCAACCATATTAAAACTATTTCTTGATTAATGGGTCAGCCTTAAGCTTGGAGCATCGATTTGTTGTGCCACAGCCAAGGTCGATGTAAAGAGAGGTGCAGTTGGGTGCTATGTATAATGTACATACTTGTTAATGAGTTAACAACCCAATGATTTATGCAAACATTCAATTAGTTGATAGCATAAAGTGATAGTTACATATATGTGATATGTAATCGGTATAATTACCTACCTTCATAGCTAAGAAAAACTTGATGGCCACAGCCATGGTGTTCTTATCTATGGTTGGATATCAACCTATTTGGAGATGTTCCTACGATCTCCCGAATTGATAAAAGGGTTATTCAATTTGAAAAATAAATAGGATTTATTTATGTATGTTGATACATTCTTTAATCAATCTTCTCACATAATCTCAATTTGTATTTCTAGGATAATCACTCGATCATGTCTTCTCTGAATTTGCGTTCCATTTTGGACACCAATAAACTAACTGGGCCAAACTTCATGGACTGGCTTCGAAACCTGAGGATAGTCTCAAGGCAGAGAAGCTTGCCTATTGTCTTGAAGATCAACTTCCCAACCATTCCTCCATAGGGTGCAACTCCAGAGCATTAGTGGCCTATCAGAAACATGTGACTGATTCTGAACTTACAAGTTGCATTATGCTAGCCTCTATGGTACCTGAGCTGCAAAAGCAGCATGAGCATATGGATGCTATACATCATCTTCTATCTTCATGAGTTGTTTGAAGAGCAGGCGAGATCCGAAAGGTTCGAAGTCTCCAGACTCCTCTTCACACTAAGATGCAGGAAGGCACTTCTGCCTCGCAGTTTGTGTTAAAGATGTTGGGGTACACTGAGCGACTGAGCCACTCGGTTTGCAATGGATCATGAACTAAGTATTGACTTAATTCTGAGTTGTTTGCCCAAGAGTTATTCACAATTTGTGATGAACTATCGGATGAACAAACTAGAGACAACCATTCCTGAGTTGCTCAACCTGCTGAAGACTGTAGAGCCTTCTGTAAAGCGGATCGAAAAGCAGTATTGTTAGTTGGTTCCTCGAAGAAAGGTTCTAAGAGGAAGGCCAAAGAACAGAACAAAGGGAAGAAAAAAAGGCCAAAAAGACTGAAAAGAAACCAAAAGGAACTTGCCATCACTGCGGCAAGGAAGGTCACTGGCGAAGAAACTGCAAGGTTTATCTTGAGTCCTTGAAGAAGAAGGCATCCGATGCCCCATCCTCTTCAGGTATCTTCGTTATTGAATGTCACTCTATTTCCTCAGATACCTGGGTACTTGATACTGGGTGTAGCTCACATATATGTAATGACATACAGGGGCTAAGGAATAGAAGAAGACTCGTCAAGGGAGAAGCGAATTTGCGGTTGGAAATGGAGCAAGGATTGCTGCTATTGCCATCGGAACTATTTGCTAAAGCTCCCCAACTGGACGTATCTTAGAACTGGATAATTGTTATTTTGTTCCTTCGTTAATAAAGAACATTGTATCTATTTCATGTTTGAATGAAAAGGTTATCATTTAACTTTTAGTGACAATTGTTGTTACATAACTTTAAATGGCGTTCTTTATGGGAATGGAACTTTGTGCAATGACATCTACACGTTAGATTTATCCAGTGACGTTTTCAATATCGAAGTTAGCAACAAACGTGCTCGAATAGATAATCGAATAGACTCCTACACGTGGCACTGTCGTCTTGGCCATATAAGAAGAAACGCATGACCGAATTACACCGATATGGAATTTTGGAATCATTTGAACTCGGTTCATTTGATACATGCGAATCGTGCTTAAAAGGCAAGATGACCAAATTACCCTTTCCCGAAAAGGTAATCCAGTGGGAGATTGCTTGGTCTAATACATACCGATGTATGTGGACCAATGTCAACTCCTGCACAAGGAGGCTATAACTACTTCATCACCTTATCGATGATCACTCACGATTCGGGTATGTGTTCTTGATGAAACACAAATCTGAAGCTTTTGAAAATTCAAAGAGTTCAGAAATGAAGTAGAGAAACAACTTGGCAAAAGTATTAAAATACTTCGATCCAATCGGGGTGGTGAATACTTAAGTCAAGAGTTTCAAGATTATCTAAGGGACAATGGGATATTATCCCAATGGACTCCGCCATATACACCACAGCATAATGGTGTATCTGAGAGGCGCAACCGAATCTTGATGGGCATGGTTAGGTCTATGATGAATCATGCAACTCTTCCAAAATCCTTTTAGGGCTATGCACTAAAGACAGCTGTTTACTTGCTAAACAGAGTCCCGACCAAGGTAGTCTCTACTACTCCATATAAGATTTGGAATAGTAAGAAACCTCACTTAACTCACCTTAAGATATGGGGTTGTCCTGCTTATGTGAAGCGGGTTGTATCAGACAAATTGGATGCTAAGTCTGATAAATGTCTATTTATTGGATACTCTAAGGAAACGAAGGGTTACCAATTCTATCATCCCTTAGAACAAAAGGTGTTTGTTTCAAGGCATGCTGTATTTCTAGAAAAGAATTTCTTTTACAAGAAAACAGTGGGAGTGGCATTGAACTTGATGAAGTTCAAGAAACTCCAATAGACATTACAGAGACACCTAGTCTAGACCCACAACCAATACCTCATAATGATGAGCTATCAGTTGAACCTAAAACTACACCACCTCTTCGTAGATCTGATAGGACACGCAATATTCCAGAGAGATACGGATTTCTCGTAAGTGAATCGAACGACGTGTTACTCATAGGCGATGACGAACCTATCAGTTATGAAGATGTTCTGAATAGTTCAGAAAGGGACAAATGACTTGAGGCCATGAAGTCGGAAATGGATTCCATGTACGAAAACCAAGTATGGGACTTGGTTAACCCACCTGAAGGGATTAAGCTCATAGGGTGCAAGTGGGTTTTCAAGAAGAAAATCGACATGGATGGTAATTATGCTTAAATCCATTCGGATGCTCCTAGCCATAGCAGCTCATTATGATTATGAGATATGACAAATGGATGTGAAAATAGCTTTCCTTAATGGAAACCTGCTTGAAGATGTATACTATACAGGATACAACCTGAAGGTTTCACATCGGTTGATAAAACCAAAGTATGCAAGCTTCGACGATCCATATATGGACTGAAGCAAGCATCTAGGAGCTGGAACATCCGTTTTGATGAGACAATCAAAAAGTTTGATTTCTCACAAAATCCTGACGAACCTTGTGTGTACAAGAAGGTTAGTGGGAGTGCAGTCGTATTCCTAGTATCATTTGTCGATGACATATTACTTATAGGAAACGATATATCAGTATTACAGACAGTTAAAATTTGGTTGTCCAAAACTTTCTCCATGAAAGACCTGGGAGAAGCAACCTATATCCTTGGGATTAGAATCTATAGAGATAGATCAAAACGGTTGCTTGGTCTTTCGCAGTCTACATATATAGACCGAATGCTAAAAGGGTTTAGCATGTCGGAATCCAAGAAAGGTTACCTACCCATCAGGCATGGGATCAACCTTTCGAAGTTTATGTGTCCGCGCACAGAAGACGAGAGGATTAGCATGAATAAGATTCCCTATGCATCCGCGATAGGATCTATCATGTATGCTATGTTATGTACTAGGCCCGATGTATCGTATGCTTTGAGTGTCACAAGCAGATACCAGTCGGATCCAGGAATGGATCATTGGGCAGCTGTTAAAACAATCCTTAAGTACTTAAGAAGAACTAAGGATGTATTTCTAATATATGGAGAAGGAGATTTGATGATACGTGGGTATACAGATGCCAGTTTCCAGACAGATAAGGATGACTCCAAATCGCAGTCTGGATACGTATTTACTTTGAATGGAGGCGCAGTAAGTTGGAAAAGTTCCAAACAAGACACCGTAGCGGATTCTACCACGGAAGCGGAATATATCGCAGCTTCGGAAGCAGCAAAGGAAGCAGTTTGGATCAAGAAGTTTGTCTCAGAATTTGGTGTGGTTCCAACCATTGGTGAAGCAGTGCTGGTTTACTGCGACAACAATGGAGCTATTGCATAAGCGAAGGAACCAAGGTCTCATCAGCGATCCAAACACGTGCTTCGACGCTATCATCTGATCAGAGAGATTATAAGTAGGAATGACATACAAATTGAGAGAGTTACCACTGAAAGGAATATAGCGGATCCTTTAACTAAGGCCTTGCCTCAAAACAAGTTTGAGGGTCATGTTAGAGCCTATGGTATTGGATACCGTAGCGATTGGCATTAGGCCAAGTGGGAGTTTGTTAGTGATATGAGAGAAGTGTCCTAAGGCAATCGCCTTATGATGTAAACATTTATATTAATAAATGATAATTCACTATTTGAGTATACATGTTTTGTGTATTTGATTGGGATCTTAAACTCATCTACTGAATGTCCGCAATACAACTCACAGCATAAGAGAATTTGTGATGGGATCACAACTAGTGATTATCTCTAATGTGCAATTGTGAAGTATTGAAATTATCGCTAGTCGATGAATTGATAAAAACGGACACTATCAATTCTGTTGAGACTAGCATGGGTTATTCTCTAATCAGCTGATTCTCACTGGCTGGTGACATTGGGATGTCCGGAGATAGACATGGATGCTAGTTAAGGGAACTAGTTCATTGGAGTGACTAGCTGTAAGACTTCATATGGAATCTATCTATAGAAATGTCAATGAAGTTCTTACTGCGGCTTAAGTGCGATGTTCCTTTGACTTGCGGTGTTCAAGTCATCTTGGTCATGGAGACTTATACTTTAACATCTTAAGCAAGCATCTCCAAGGAGGTGTGGACCCAGGATGATTGGGTATAAGCCGAAGTGCTCGAAGATGTTTGAACAGCCTACAAAGGATTCACCACTCCTTGCGAGGAGATGTATACTCAGGCCTATCGTCGGATTGTTACTCAAAACCTCTGGCCAGAGTATATCATGTTTAGAGTAAGAGTCTCTAAAATACATGCGACTAATTAGAAATCCAAAGGACGAGAAAGACACTACTTGGGCTAGGTGTGACGTAGTCAGCCTAGTGGGGACTGACACCATAGACCGCGTCCTGAACCAAGTGGGTATAAGGTGGTGAAGGGAATGAGGCACGATTCATTAGAGCTGCTGAAGGGTTTCAGAATAATTTCTTCTGAGGTCAAACCGTTGATCTTTCGATTAATTGGGGATCATGATGTACTACTAGGTGCCACTCATGATCGTTCTATAATTAATGGGTTAATTATAGACGGCCAACATAAATCGAAAGCCTATTTAGTCACACGCACTACGAGTAATCCGAGGGATTTAAAACGAGTTGAAAATTAGATTTTTCGATCAAGAGAAATAAGTCGAATCTGAGTTAGTCAGAGGCGCAATGGAAGCTAAAAATGGCTAAGTCTTTTGAAGACTTTTTGGGCGAATTGAATGAGTTTAATTCACGTTGGTTCGGGTTGGTTTGGCCGGCCAAAGAGGGTGCCAAACCCCCCTTTGGTGGCCGGCCAATAAAGAGGAGAAAACCAATTTATTTTGGTTTAATTAATAAAATAAATCTAGCGCGATTTATTTTATAAATTATGGATAAATAAATTTGTAAAAAAAAATTTATATAAATAAATTTGTAGAAATTTATTCTTTTTATGGAAGTTAAAATAATCCATGAATTGGTTTATTTTAATTTTATAAACTCAATTATGAATTGATTTTTCCATAATAAGAAAGTTTATAAATTTCTTATAAAATTTATTCCATAATTTAAAGAGAAGAAGAATTAGTTTTATTATAAATTAGTTATAATAAGACTCGGCTTAAACGGAATAATTAATAAGAAAATTTATAAGATAAATTTCTTATAACTAATTTCGTTAAATCCGTTAATTCTGTTTAGAGGGAGACTTAGCAAAGGAGTTGTTACTATATAAAGGAACCAAAGGCTAGCCCTTATTCCACATCAACTAATCATAGAGCTCTTCCTCTCTCTCTTAATCTCTTCTCCTCTCCCTCTCCCTCTCTTGCCTAGGGCCGGCGCCCACCCTAGAGGATTAGGGCCGGCGCACAAAGGACTTCTTGGAGGAGGCCGTGAGCTTCAAGAAGAAGAAGGAGAACCCGAACACGAAGAAGAAGAAGCGGATAGCGACTCCTCTCTTCTCGGAATTCGATTCCGTTTTCTTCTTGGTTAGTTTCCTATCTTTCCTCTCTTGATCTTTCAAGTTGTGCCTATAGAGAATCTAGTAGTTCTCGTCGGCACAAAACTCGTGACTTTGCGAAGTCATCCCGAAGAGAACTCGACGTGGACGCGAATAGAGGCGGAGCTTCCAAGGGACGCTACGGTTGGATCTCATCCCTTCCTTCGAGATACGCGAGGTATAAAAGTAAATTAGTTTACTTTTCCGCAAAGTTTTATTTTATGATTATGTCAACACACTATAAGGTTGCATGCTAGATACGAAGTTAAAATAATTTTGGAAATTATTTTATGCAAATTCTTCCGCTGCACGTAAAAATTTAGAATTTTACGAACTCGTATCCTTGTCGACATGCACCCGGTCCCAACACTCAGTACGGTGAAGGATGGCATGGAGGCAAGCTGGAGGCTTGCGTGCGCATCCGAGGGACCTTGGTGAGTAGGGACGATGAGCTGATGGGCGTGGACTTCGAGGCATGCGTAAAGGATGGCATGGAGGCAAGCTGGAGACTTGAGTGCATCCGAGGGACGGGAGCCGAAGATGAAGAGGGCGCGAAGGCAACAGTCGAGGATGCAGAGGAGGAGTCAGTCAAGTCGTGAGGGTACGAGTGCAGTGTGATTGTACTCGGGAAATCCTAGGGTTTGAGTGCGGAGTGAAATGTACTCAGGAAGGGTAACCTTAGGTGGGTGAGTAGACCAGTCGACTGGCCTGGGGGCAGTCGACTGATGGAACTCACAGAAAGGTCTCAGCCTGGGACCAGTCGACTGCCCTGGGGGCAGTCGACTGGTAGGTGGCTGGTGAGTTGGCTAAAATTCGAACGTTGGGGTGCAACGGTCGAATTTGGCTGGCACCAGTCGACTGCCCCAGGGCAGTTGACTGGTAGCGAGAAATCAGCCCCGAGTCCTATTTAATGAGGACTTCGTGGTGGCTGAGTTTCTTGACGAAACTTGCTTGGATAGGGTAAGTTAGTAGTCTTGTATACTCAGGAAGTGTCCTTGGTGTTGTGGCGAGGTTTCTCCACCCACAAGGAGCAACGAGTTCTAGCCGAAGGTTATCCGGGATTTGATCTACCGACGGATTGTTGGATTAGTCACCCGACCGGGGTGGATACCAACTAAAATTGCCGTGTTAGCATTGGTTAGTGATTTTATTATTATTTTACTATTATTTCCGCTGTGCAAACTAACCGTGTAGGAACAAGAATCCGGCGAAACGCTATTCACCCCCCTCTAGCGTACGGGAATCGATCCTTACAATTGGTATCAGAGCAAGGACCGCTCTTGATCGGACTAACCGTCGAGGGAGCACACGCTAGAGGGAAAAGAAAATGGAAGATAAGTTGGGTGACAACATCTACACTCCGCCGGCCTACGACCATGACGATTTCGGGTACTGGAAGTCACGAATGGAGACGTGGTCCGGAATGGAGTGGGACCTTCGGATTGCGCTTGAAGAGCCCTTCGAGATTCCAATGGATAAGCACGGGAAGAGGCTTAGACCTAGACATTGGAATCAAGAACAAGAAAATCAATTCAAGGCGAATAACAAGGTAATTGATATATTGCTTAACATTTTGCCTACTAATGTTTTGAATGGTGTAGGAGCATACGAAAATGCACACGATCTATGGAAAAAGGTAGAAGAACTCCATAAAAACCCTACACGAGATCAATTAGTGGAAGAGGCCAAGGAGGTAAACTCAATAGCCCAAGAAGAGGAGAAAAAGGAAGAAGAATCATCTACCTCCATAAGTGAAATGGATGAAGAAAGTGAGAGGTCCTTCACCTCGTCTAAAGAAGAAGAAGAAGAAGCATCAACTTCAAGGATTGAGGGGGAGGAGAGACCCTTATCCATACAAGAGCAAGAAGATGCCTCCACATCATCAAGGGTTGAAGGAGAAGCTCCAACCTTAACAAAAGCAAGATCCAAGGACCATATCACATGCTTTGGGTGTAATGAAAAGGGGCACTACAAGGAGAAGTTCCCGAAAGGTAAAAAGGAGGTAAAATCTACACTCATTTCAAGTTCTTTTAAATCTAACATGAGTTATAGAAATGGAGGAGCCCAAGAAAAGAAAAAGAGGATTCGATGCTTCACGTGTGGTGAGCTAGGACACTACCACACCAAGTGGCCAAAGAGTGGAGAGCTCAAGAAGATGGAGTACTTGAGGAGATGGGAGAAAGAGCAAAGGAAGAAGAGAATTTCATAACAAGGAGGAACTTCAAGGGTAAGGGAGGTAATTCCTAACCCTAGGTCAAAATGCAATTTAAATTCAAGATCCTCCTTGCATGATAGAAATAGAATTCACCATTCATCCATGCATGCTAATATTAATGAAAATTGTCTGATGGTGCATAATTTTGGATTTAAGTATAATGATAAGAATATGGCTAACAAGATAGATCATAACTCTATAAAAAGCTTGCATCATGAATCCAAGACCTCTAGACCTAAGGATCAAGGCACTGGTCGCATGAAGGGGAGGAATGTGCCTAGGAACATGGGTAAGTCTAGAAATGTCCAAAGTGGACATATGGATTCTAGGTTTAGAAACCTAGAAAGGGAAAATCAAGCTTTAAAGGAAAAGCTTGATAGGTTAGAGAAAACCCTAGAGAGATTCACTATTGGATCTAAGGGTTTAGATATGGTGTTGGGTGGTTTAAACCGCACCAATGATAGATCGGGGTTGGGATACCGGTCTAAGAACTCTCATGCCAAGGAAAAGAGATATGTCGGGAAGGCATATGATTATGGCAAGAAGCGGGAGTCCAAAAATGGCAAGGGGATGCCATTTAAAGGGAAAAAGGGTGGCTTAACCAAAGATGAGGTGTCTAAGGTTAAGTGTGTCAAATTTGTAGGCCAAAAGTCACCGGTGGAACACCGATGTGACCTAGTGATGGTTGAGTCACCTAGGGAGGTGGCTAGGGCTAAGAGTTCAAGGGGGAGCTCTAGGAGCCTTTGGGATATATGATGAATGGACCTTGGGAGGGGGTGCTCCTAGAAGGACCATGGAGTGTGCCAAAAGAATTGGAGACGGACTTGAGTCTCAATTCTTGGGTTTTGGCATGGTGTTTTTGAGTTTCATGCATGGAAATATGACATTGGGGTCATATTGCATGAAAATTGGTTTTTGGTGTGTAATTGCCATGTAAATCAATGCTAGGGATGCATTGTGGGGTGGCATGGACAAAGACATCAAGAGGAAACCAAAACTAGGACTTTAGGTCAAGGTTTGATTGAAGTTTTTGGCTAATTTTGGGTTTTGTGTCAAACTTGAGAATGGTAATAGATACATTTTGGAATATATTTTTTCCAAGTGGATATGGGTACAACAAACCTCTCCACAAAATTTGGAAATTTTTGGAGATTTGTGCAATTTTTGGCGCATTTCTGAAGTTCGTTAGAAATGCTGAAATTTCATACTTTCGGAGTATCAGTCGACTGCCATTTTGGCAGTCGACTAGTCAAGGCAATTTTTATATTAGCAGCTGGTTTGGGGTCCAAATGATGCAAAACAAGTGTATGGGGGGCTATTACACATTGTTTATGATTATTGGGGATTAAAAGAACCAATAATTGGGATATTATTGGGGTCTTTTTGATGTATGGCAAAGGGGGAGAAGTGTGGGTTTAATTTGGGAAACCAAACATACCTTTGCAAGAAACCCTATGTTTAGGGGGAGTTGAGATTAAGGGGGAGCATGGTTGTTTCATTCTTGGCGTAAGGGGAACCTGGGCGAGGTTCTTAAAAAGCCTTTGTAAGTCCAATGTAGGGGGAGCTTGGGGAGAAGCTTTAAAAAGCCCGTTTTGTGTAAAATCCTAACTTGGAGAGTTAGGTGGTGAAAATTCCTAACTAGGAGGGTTAGGTGGTGAGAATCCTAACCTGGAGGGTTAGGTGTAGGATGCCTTGGATAGGATCCATTTTGCATTGCATATGCATTTATTTAGCATTATTTTTGCTATCTATTACTCTTTGTTTTCCCTAACTTAAACGGATTGTCAAACATCAAAAAGGGAGAGATTGTTGGAGCAATCGGCCCTAAGATGATACGGAGTGACCATAGGTTTTGATGTTTGGGCAAAGGATTTAAGTTAGGTTTACCCTTGTGTTCTTATATGTGTATGTTGAGTGTGCAGGTTGTACAGGTTACACATATGGACTTGACTGGACGGCCTCAGTACGGTGAAGGATGGCATGGAGGCAAGATGGAGGCTTGCTTGCGCATCCGAGGGACCTTGGTGAGCAGGGACGATGAGCTGATGGGCATGGACTTCGAGGCATGCGTGAAGGATGGCATGGAGGCAAGTTGGAGGCTTGAGTGCATCCGAGGGACGGGAGCCGAAGATGAAGAGGGCGCGAAGGCAACAGTCGAGGCTGCGGAGGAGGAGTCAGTCAAGTCGTGAGGGTACGAGTGCAGTGTGATTATACTCGGGAAATCCTAGGGTTTGAGTGCGGAGTGGAATGTACTCAGGAAGGGTAACCTTAGGTGGGTGAGTAGACCAGTCGACTGGCCTAGGAGAGGCCAGTCGATTGATGGAACTCACAGAAAGGTCTCAGCCTGGGACCAGTCGACTGCCCTGGGGGCAGTCGACTGGTAGGTGGCTGGTGAGTTGGCTAAAATTCGAACATTGGGGTGCAACAGTCGAATTTGGCTGACACCAGTCGACTGCCCTGGGGGCAGTCGACTGGTAGCGAGAAATCAGCCCCGAGTCCTATTTAAAGAGGATTTCGTGGTGGCTGAGTTTCTTGACGAAACTTGCTTGGATAGGGCAAGTTAGTAGTCTTGTATACTCAGGAAGTGTCCTTGGTGTTGTGGCGAGGTTTCTCCACCCACAAGGAGCAACGAGTTCTAGCCGGTGGTTATCCGGGGTTTGATCCACCGACGGATTGTTGGATTAGTCACCCGACCGGGGTGGATACCAACTAAAATTGTCGTGTTAGCATTGGTTAGTGATTTTATTATTGTTTTACTATTATTTCCGCTGTACAAACTAACCGTGTAGGAACAAGAATTCGGCGAAACGCTATTCACCCCCCTCTAGCGTACGGGAATCGATCCTTATAATGTCTAGAGGTGGCAGGAGTGGCAGGGTAAAGTGGCTCACGCTGTGTTGAGGAAAGAGGCCCTGTCAACTTAAGAGTTGGCGCCATTGGACGCCACTCGATCTGACATCAAGGCATGTGGTCGAGCTACGGGGGACAAGATATGGCAAACATATCAATACCTCAGCGAGATACCCGCCGCTGGTGGCCAGAGAGACTAAGGTCCTGCGCCGACCCCGTACAGTTTCTGGTAGCCCGGTGTCAGGGAGTGGTTGTGCCGACTGGGGGCACTGAGTAACGAGGCCGGCTGAGGGCCTATGAGGGTGCCGACTGGGGCACTGAGTAACGAGGTCGGCTGAGGGCCTATGAGGGTGTCGACTGGGGCACTGAGTAACGAGGCCGGCTGAGGGCCTATGAGGGTGTCAACTGGGACACTGAGTAACGAGGTCGGCTGAGGGCCTATGAGGGTGCCGACTGGGGCACTGAGTAACGTCTTCTGTGGCTCGGGCTTATCTTCGTAGCGTGGGCCACCACGCGTAGGCGGGGAGCCGAGGTTGAACAAGTCACAAACCATCTGTCTCAAGAGAAAAGCCCTTACGGGACTATGTGGACCTTGACACGGAAGCCCAGGGGACCTAAGCCCGCGGACCTCCTACTCAACAGGATCGTCCCAATCACTAGCCAGTAGCCACCTTCCTTCTGACTAAGCGCCAGGCTGCCGGGCCAGGCTACGTAAGCTGGCCCGGGATCATAAGCATCTCCCTCAAGTCTAGTCGAAGGAGGCATGCAGTCCGACTGACTGGACCCTAAATCTGGTCCGAGCCTGGCGCGCCCCTCGGAAGGTCAGGCCATCATCTATTGCGACCTTTCTAACACATTCGTATCCCATCGTCTCGAATACTGCCCGAGTCTGATCGGATGGGTTTGGCTAGATCGCACGTTTCTGCCAATCGCTCATCGGACGACTGGCACTCCCCGCCCCCTTCTATAAAGCGAGACACCTCGCCCTCTCGCTCTTCCTCATGCATTCAAAACCGCCCGTTGTCCTCCGCCGCTTTGAGCACCGCTAGGGTGGCGACGGCTGCCGCGTCTCGGCTTTTCCTCGGCAACTCTTTTTCACCAGTTAGCTTCTCAACCCTTCCTTCTCCGATGGCCTCCTCTTCCTCATCTCCTTCCCCATCCCGTCCTTGGTACTCTACTATGATAACCACCCTTACTGCCCATGATCTAGTCCAAATACAATCGGACTTCCTCATCCCTGCCGACCACGACCAGCTTTTGCTTAAATCACACGAGCGTCCGAATTCTGCCCCCCTGGGCTACATTGCCTTGTCTCGGGATCATCTTCAGGCTGGCCTCCGTTTCCCCGTCCATCCTTTCATTACTGCCGTCTGCGACTACTTCCAGATTCCTCTATCTCAGCTGGCCCCCAACGCCATACATCTATTATGTGGCTCGGCCATTGTCTTCTCGCTTCTCGGGATTCCCCTGCTACCTGAGAACTTTCATTATCTCTTCTACCCCAAGTAGCAAGAGATAGGCGATTTCTTCTTCCAGGCCAGGGCCAAAGCTTCCTTTCTCCTGAATCTGCCCACTTCAAACAAAGGCTGGAAGGAACAGTACTTCTTCATCGGGCCCATTCCCACTCCAGGCTGGCCACTACTTGGGTCGAGGGGCTTCCCGTTTCCGAGACCCTTCCCCGGCACTATCGCACTTCCACCGACTACTTGAGTATCACCGCCGAGCTGGAGGCTAGGCACTTCCACAGCGGACTTTTGCTGAAGGAGGGAATCCTTTCTACCTTCGATCTTAGCCCGAGCCCTGCTCCTCTTCTAGCCGACGCTGGTAAGTTCCCCGGTGTCCTCCAGATACATCTCTTAATTATGCATGAACCTGCTTTGCTTTCACAGTTTCGCTATTGCTGTCTACGGCCCTGAAGGGAGGATTCCGGCTAGAGAGGGCCGAGCTACAGACTCGGGTTGCCTCCGTGTTGGCCGCCAGAGGGGGCTCTGTTGCAGAGATCGTCCCAGCCAACCCGACCCCGACTATACAGGGGTCGGTTCCCCCTACCTCTGAAACTGCTCCGCCCCGAACCATTCAACCGCGTCTTCCTTCCACATGCCGACAAGCATCCTCACCTACAGGGGACTCGTCCCATCCTTCTTCCAGCAAACGCCTTGAGAAAAAGAAAAAGAGAGCAGCTCCTGAGGCAGAAGGTCGTTCTGCCTCTTTGGAGATGAAAAAGAGAAAGAAAAGGAGGACGGCTTCCGAGCCAGATGCCCGCTCGGCTCCTTTGACCATCGTTCCATACGTGGCTCCCGCTGTTGCTCCTCCGATTGTCACCTCTGTGGCATACTCCCCCGTTCGCCTACCAGCGACTACCTCTGCCCTTACTCCTAACCCCAATGCTTCGGCTAATCCTTCCATCCCCACATCGCCCACCAGCCTTTCTGCCACTTCCCACCCTTCTGACACCTTGATGTCTACCCGATCGAGAGCCCCATCCGCTGAGGGTCCAACTGAGGACCTGATGATGCACCTCTTGGTGCCCTCTTGGTTGGATCGCCGCCTAAAGGTGCCCACGGGCGAGTTACCCGAGCGCCATCAGGACCTACGCCTGTATGGGTCGGCGGCCGATCGCTATGCCCAAGGGCTCGAGGAGTCCTACTTTCGGGGCCCTCGCGACAAGGCCGATGCTTTTTTCCTTAAGGCCACCCAGGTATGCTTGAACGATTGAGATCTTCCTTTGCGGCTTTTATTTCTGACCCATAGGAGTGGTGTTCCTTCTGTAGTTCGTAAGAGACTGCCACGGTGTCTCCATGTCGCTTCTTGCTCAGAGCTCGGCCCAGACTAAAGCCGAGAGGGAGGTGAAGCGCCTGAAAACACAACTGGCGCACTCCCAATTGGTTGCCGACGAGCCTACGTTGAATCACCTGCGAGAGGAGGTTCAGGCTCTGCACGATCAGCTGGCCCACTCGGGGGGACTACTCGAGGTAGCGCGTGGTCAGGTCGAGACAGCGCAGCAAGCTACTTCTCAGGCAAACCTCAGGCCCTCCACCCTAAAGCATGTCGAGCGAAAAGCGAGGGCACTACAATTGGAGGTCCAGGCCGAGCTGACCAATTGGAGGTCCAGGCCGAGCTGACCTAGGCGAGGTCTAATCTTCAGAGGGCGTTAGTTGCCCTCGAGTCTCTCCGGGCTCAACTGGAGACCCGAGAGGCTGAAGCTATGGCCCAGTCGCAAAGGATAACGGAGCTGTCTACAGAGCTCTCTTCTAAAGACCAACTGCTGCATACTCAGAAAGAGGAGCTTGAGCGACTTCAGAAGGAAAAATCTGAGTGGGCCTCAGCCAGATCAGAGCTGATGGCACTTCGATCTTATAAGGAGACCGAAGCTTCCTGACGAGAGAAATATAGGCTTGAGTGCATCAACGACTCTATTCACAAGGCCAAAATCGCCAAACGGTTCATGGATGTAATGGAGCCGCAGGGGCTGAACATCCTTCGTCGACTCAAGTTGGGTGGGTATCTGTCGCCCGACATGCCTCCTACGGCTATAGGCCTTGAAGACATGTGTGAGGATTTGCCCAGCGTGATCGACGTGCCCTTTGAGTGAAGGTTAAACTGTTTGTATCCCTTACCTCTCCTTTTTGTACACCCGTGCGGGTTGCGGATTTTGAGTGATGTGCCATTTTTGTCCTGCCACTTGGAACCTCTCCCTTCCCCCGCAAATTCTTTGGGCCTGTCTCTTTCGTCAAACTGATAGCGATCTTCCGGATCACCAAGCAGAATGCCCCGATTGGGATACCGCCCAGCTGTGCAAATCTTTGAGCCCCAGGACCTGTGGGGCCCGACCCACTCATGAGGGTTTTACCGCTCGATTGGGTCGGAAACCGAGAAATATGGGTAGCTACCTGCCCGGTCAGGCCCAAACCCTAGGGGTCGTCGGGAGTTGTCCCACTTAGGAGAATTTCAGTGCGCTCGTCCCAT
This sequence comes from Boesenbergia rotunda, assembly GCA_024364735.1. NCBI lineage: Eukaryota > Viridiplantae > Streptophyta > Magnoliopsida > Zingiberales > Zingiberaceae > Boesenbergia > Boesenbergia rotunda. The sequence goes on along the minus strand of JAGFNQ010006332.1, from coordinate 2 downwards.
CG
>JAGFNQ010006331.1:38717-80541 GCA_024364735.1 Boesenbergia rotunda | reverse complement strand
AAAACATGCATACTCAAGCAATAATAAATCTCATTTTACTTTTCTCGGCTCAACTTGGAAACTTTAGCTATTCTTTAACTTTTTGAAAACTTTCTTAACTTTCGAAACTTTGCTAAAGCATATACTTGAAAATAATAATCACTTGGATCCACTGAAGACGTAAGTACCATCTCATATGCGCGTTCCCTAAAAGGTTGGGGTAGCGAGCCACCAATCCTAATAGAGCAGACCTTGGTCTACCAGGGCCAAGACCTTGGAATTTGACACCTGGATTTCTTTAACGACGCCCTTGGACGCCGGGTACTGGCCTTATAAAATAAAATAGTTTTTCTTTCTTTCTTTCTTATCTGTAAATGCCTTGGCATTTTCTGGAGCACCTTGCGTGCTAAAATCCCTAAGTCTTGACTTTTGGGGATTTCTTAAGGCCTTGGCCCTTTCTTTTCTTATCTTTATTTTTTCTTTTCTTTTCTCATAGCTCTTCTTGGACCCTAACCTCATATAGGGCACTCAATAAAATATATAAGCATATAATGAACTAAGATCACATGCAAAAATCTTAACAAGAAGTAAATATCTCTTTTAAAAACTTTTAAGGGAAATTCTTGCGGAAAAACCGCCTCTTACTGCAGGTGAGCAGTACTTACATTGATATCTTGGACTTACAACCAAGATTGACGTCTAGAGCTCGGGAGAAACTTGAGATCTCAGAGAATTCTTCGCGCCTACGCGTTCCTCTCGTCGCGGGGATTCCGAATATTGGAAGATCTCTTGGAGAAGAGCCTTGGCCGGCCCCCTAGAGCTTGGTGTTGTTTCGCCCAAGAGAGGAGAAGTCGGCGTGAGGGTTTGGAGAGGAGAGAAATAAAACTTCTCTCTTTAATTACCTATTTATACTTATGGGGGCGGATTAACCTAACTACACCTTAAATATATTTCTCTCCATCCTTTGCTGTGCTTGATACCCTAGCCCAGCTGGTCGCGCTCGTTTCTGGTTCCGGAGTGGTCGCGGGTTCGAACCATCGGCTGCCCTTAAGTGTTTTTTCATTTTTTTTCTTTCTCCCTTTTTTTAAAATACCAAACAGACTCGGAAAATTCCATAAAAATATTCTAAAAATTCCTAAAAATATCTAGAATATTTCTAAACCATTTTTAAATAATTCTAAGGACTTTAAGAACTAAAAATAGGAATTTTGGGGCGTTACAATCCCCCATACCTTATGAAAAGTTCGTCCTCGAACTTAGAATAATTCTGGATATCTCTCTCTCATGCTGTCCTCACATTCCCAAGTAGCCTCTTCATGCTTTTGATTCTGCCAGATGACCTTCACTAGTGGCACTCCTTTGTTTCTTAATCTTTTAACTGCCTTGTCCACTATCTGTGTCGGTCTGCTCTCATAACTAAGATCTTCTTGGATCTGTACTGACTGAGGCTTAATCACTTGGCTAGGGTCGTGAATACACTTCTTTAGCATAGAGACATGAAATGTACTGTGGATAGCTGACATATCCTCTGGTAAGTCCAGCTCATAGGCTACCTTCCCAACTCTCTTTATAATATTATAGGGTCCTATGTAGCGAGGATTCAGCTTGCCCTTCTTGCCAAATCTCATCACTCCCTTCATAGGAGCGACCTTGAGAAATACTGAATCTCCAACTTGGAATTCAAGTGGCCTACGGCGTGTGTCAGCATAACTTTTCTGTCTACTCTGGGCAGTCTCAATCCTCTGGCGGATCGTCTGGATAGCCTGAGCGGTCTCATCTATAAGCTCAGTCTGGCTGTCTAGTTCTGACTCCATCTCCTTCCTCTCACCAGCTTCTTGCCAACATATAGGTGATCTACATTTCCTGCCATACAATGCCTCATAAGGCGCCATCCTGATGGTGGCCTGATAGCTATTGTTGTAGGCAAACTCAGCTAAGCACAGAAATTTACACCAACTACCCTTAAAGTCCAACGCACAAGCCCTGAGCATGTCTTCTAAAATCTGATTTACTCTCTCTGTTTGTCCATCTGTCTGGGGATGGAAGGCTGTGCTGAACTGAAGTTTGGTGCCTAGGGCGTCCTGAACACACCTCCAAAAATGGGAGATGAATCGCCCATCTCTGTCAGAAACGATCGACTTCGGGACTCCGTGAAGCCTGATTACTTCTTCACGTACAGCTGTGCTAATTGCTCTACCGAATGCGATAACTTGATGGCTAGGAATGGGCAGACTTGGTCAATCTGTCCACTATCACCCAAATTGCATCGTGTCCATGGGTGGTTCTTGGAAGACCTGTGATAAAGTCCATGGATATTTCTTCCCACTTCCACTCTGGAATGGGAAGAGGCTGTAGAACTCCTCCTGGTCTCTGGTGCTCGCTTTGACCCTCTGGCAGGTCAAGCAGGTACTGATATATCTGGCCACGTCTCGCTTGAGTCCAGACCACCAGAACCTTTGCTTTAAATCTTGGTACATCTTGGTAGAACCAGGATGCATAGAGTACGGGGTACTGTGGGCTTCTTCTAAAATATTCTTTCTTAGTTCCTCATCATTGGGACGCAAAGGCGGTCTCCAAGATAGAGGATGCCACTATCTGATACTCGAAACTCTGAATTTTCTGCCTCTTGGATCCCCTGCTTGATCTTCTGGATTTCTGGGTCTTGATCTTGCTTTCCTTGTATATCTATAAGCAGGGTTGACTCTAGAGTCAATGCAGAAAGTTGCCCGATTATTACCTCGACTCCAAAATTCTTTATTTCTTTCTGAAGTGGTAGAGACAGTGATGATAAGGACATCAGTGCCGCACAGGATTTTCTGCTCAGTGCATCTGCCACTTTATTAGCTTTACCTGGGTGGTAGAGGATTTCACAGTCATAATCTTTGACCAACTCTAGCCACCTGCGCTGCCTCATATTCAGATCTTTCTGAGTGAAGAAGTACTTCAAACTCTGATGGTCTGTGAAGATTCTGCACTGCACTCCATACAGGTAGTGTCTCCAGAGCTTCAGTGCGAAAACCACAGCTGCTAGCTCAAGGTCGTGGGTAGGGTAATTCTTCTCATAGTCCTTGAGCTGTCTGGAGGCATATGCTATTACTTTACCATCTTGCATGAGGACAGCTCCAAGGCCCATCTTGGATGCATCACTGTAGATGTCAAAGGCCTTGTCACTCTCTGGAACAGTCAGGATGGGAGCACTGGTCAGTCTCTTCTTCAGCTCTAGAAAACTGTGCTCGCATTTATCTGACCATTCAAACTTCTTGTTCTTTCTGGTCAAGGCTGTGAGTGGAGAGGCTATCCTGGAAAAGTCCTCCACAAATTTTCTGTAATATCCTGCCAGGCCTAAGAAGCTTCTGATCTCACTGGCACTCTTGGGTCTACACCAGTTGCTGACTGCTTCTATCTTGGCTGGATCAACTTGAATGCCTTCTTTGGATACAATGTGACCTAGGAAGGTCACCTGATCTAGCCAAAACTCACACTTTGAGAATTTTGCATAGAGCTTCTCCTGCTGAAGGATCTGCAGCACTATCCTCAAGTGTGTAGCATGGTCCTCTGGAGTCTGTGAATATATGAGGATATCATCAATAAATACAATGACGAATTTATCGAGATACTCCCTGAAGATGTAGTTCATCAGCTCCATGAAGACTGCTGGAGCATTGGTTACTCCAAAAGGCATTACTACAAATTCATAGTGGCCGTATCTTGTCCTGAAAGCCGTCCTGGGGATGTCACTTTCTTTAACCTTCAGCTGATGATACCCAGAACGCAGATCTATCTTCGAGAACACTGTAGCCCCTTTGAGTTGATCAAATAAATCATCTATTCTAGGAAGGGGGTACTTGTTCTTGATGGTTACCTTGTTCAGAGCTCTGTAGTCTATGCACAGACGCATAGACCCATCCTTCTTCTTGACGAAAAGTACAGGAGCTCCCCAGGGTGAATGACTCGGGCGAATGAAGCCCTTGTCTAGTAGCTCCTGGAGTTGCTCTTGTAATTCCTTCAACTCTGCTGGAGACATACGATATGGGGCCTTCGAGACCGGACCGGTACCGGGCACTAGCTCGATCTCGAATTCCACTTCTCGGTTGGGAGGTAGTCCAGGTAATTCTTCTGGGAACACTTCTGGATATTCGCAGACTACCCGTACATCCTCCTGCTTGAGTTCTCCCTTTGCTTCTGATTCCACTATGTGTGCAAGAAAACCAGCACACCCTTGCTCTAGCATCTGGTGGGCTGCCAAGGCTGAGAGAAATTTCTGAGTCTTCCTCCTTGGGGCTCCTTGAAACTCGAAGGGTGGTTCTCCTTCTGGGCTGAAAACCACCTTCCTTCTACGGCAGTCCACTGAAGCGCTGTACTTACTGAGGAAATCCATGCCCAATATGATGTCGAAGTCCTGCATCGCAAGGACTATCAGATCGACATGTAGCTCTCGGTCTGAAATCTTGATTGGCATAGCCCGGAGCCTCTGGGTGGATTCCATGATTTCCCCTGAAGGGAGAGTTGTCAGGAATCTGGACTCCCAACTCTCTGTAGGCACCTGTAACTTACTAGCAAAAGGTACTGATACGAAAGAATGGGTTGCCCCAGTGTCAAACAGTGTAGTAGCTAAATGCTGAAAAATAACTATTTGACCTGTTACGACCGTGGAGGCGCTGGCAGCTTCTTCCTTCGTGAGGGAGAAGACTCCGGCATTGGTTAGAACTGGTGCTGCTTCCAATCCTCCCTGACTGATCTGAGGTCCCTCCAGCATAGTAGGCATGTAATGTAACTGGGGCTGGCCTCCATACTGTACGGACTGCTGAGGAAGTACTTTAAACTTGTTTGGGCAGTCTCTGGATCTGTGTCCCTCTTGTCCACATGAATAGCATCCAGTTACACCCAAAAGGCATGTTCCTGAATGGTTCCTCCCACACTTAGGACAAGGTGGATACCTAGCTTGCTTATTCTCTGGTTTTCCTTTCTGGCTGCCAGGCCACTGCTTCCTTTTGTGGTTCTTGTTCTTCCAGTTCTGGCTATTTGGCTGAGGCTTCTGGCCTCCTATTGTCTTGTTCTCAATCAGGACTGGCTTCTGCTGTGCTTGCTGTGCCTTGATGCTATTCAGGTAGTGCTCTGAGATTAGAGCACTACTGACCAACTCCTCGCTGGTCTGGGGTCGGTGCATCCCGCTGTTCACGTTGAGTGCTATCTCAGGGTTCAGCATGCGGAGCATCAGTCTGACTCGCTCCTTCTCTGTGCTGACTAGCTCTGGGCAGAGGCGAGCTAGTCTGTTGAACTCTGCGACTGCTTCTCCCACTGGTAGGCTACCCTGTCTGAACTCCATGAAGTCCTCGAAGTGCTTGTTGGTAACCTTCATGTGGAAAAATTCCTCATAGAACTCGTGCTCAAAATCTGCCCAGCTCATCTGGTTGACTATCTTCTTACTCTTGACTCGCTCCCACCACATACGAGCATCTCCAGTTAGGCAGAAGGAGGCACATTTGACCTTCTCGACTTCTGGCCAGTCAAGAAGCTCCATCGTGCTCTCTAAAGTCTTGAACCAAGCTTGGGCATCCCAGGGCTCAGTCGTGCCTGAGAAGCTTTCGGGTTTCAGCCTCTGCCACTGGACGAGGTATGCTTCTTGTCTTCGGTTCACGGCAGGGGTCTCCTGTGTGACTGGTGGAACTTCAGCCACCACTGGAGTTTCCACTCCTGCTGGGGGTGGTGTAGGGGGCACTGGGTGCTGATTTGCCATCAGTGTGGCGATGATCTTCTGTTGTTCTGCATCTGAGCTTGCATTTGAGCAATGACTGCCATCAGGTCTGGCTGTTCTGTGCCAGGCTCATTGTTATCATGAACTGGGTTCCGTTCTTGCATTAGGAGCTCGGCCTCTTCTTGCCATCTAATAATGTATAAGGGAACAAGAAATCACTACTACTTCTCTAGGTATAAACTTATCTTCTTACTTAGTATCCTAATGTCCATTCTAGGGATTAAACATGATTCCGTGATACTAAGGGATTAAACATGCTTCCTTGTTCTATGCACATGTGAGTAGTACTTAAGCATTTCTCTATACTGCAATTAAATAAAGGGCAATAGAAAACTGAAACTTAAAGCTTTCTTACTTGAAGACGGCAAGGTTGATGCTGATGTGTGTGTGATGCTGGAGAATGGGAACTGCTCTGATACCACCTGTAGCGACCCGCCTTCTTCTACCTCAGACGGATCGTTACTTTTCTCTACTTCTCGACTCTAATACACGACTAATAAAAATGCGGAAATCTTTTTTTTTTCTTTTAAATTCATCTAAGAATGATATTCTAATTTAAGTAGTCATGCATGATACCATGTCACACTTCCTTTCTCAAAAACTCGCAAAATGGCACTTATTGAAACCTGCCTCACCCAACTGAACTTTCGGGTATCAGTCGACTGATACTGTATCAGTCGACTGATAGGCCTGAAATCAAAATTTCAGGTTTCGGCAGTTGCTTCAACTCTCCACCAAACCTATACTTTCGAGCCATATAGAATCATGACACCATTTCTACACTCTATGATAGTTTTCTAATGAGTTTAGGCAATCAAAACGAATCCATAAACTTGAAATTTAGACTTTTGCGGAAGAAAATAAACTATTCAAGATATATGAACTTTAACACTAAAGTTTGTACCAATCTTGACTTCTATACATTCATAACACCAAACACATGTTCTATGACCTTGCTAAAGCATTATGAAATGTGAATGCAACTTTTCTAAATATTTATAAGCAATAAAACTTAATTCAAAGAGAATTTGATACTATCTTGGCACATGTGTCTATTTTCCTAACAAAGTATCAATATCTCCATCTACCCACATTTCCACTCATCCAATGCAAGCATAAGAATATATAAGCTAAATGAAATGACATGAAATCTTTACTCTAAGAAATTGAGCATGTAAAACTATCCAAAACTCAAATGTTCGCTAAACTTTATAACGCAAGAACTTGAAATTCAAATGATCTATAACATTGTGAGTTAATAGCTAAATTGTCTTGCGCCCAAAGATCTCTCCATAATCAACCACCACACACACTCTACTCAGCACCGCCTCGTCGTCTTCCTTCAGAATTGCTTGCCTTTATCTTTATCTGCAATAAGAGGAAATGCAACTAGTAAGCAAAAAGCTTAGTTAGTACTATCTAGCTCACAAAATCTCGAAATATACAAACATGCTTCTAGATCAAACTGAACATCATATGAGATACTAATATGCTTGAAAGAAAAACTAAGGACATGTATAGCTCAAAACATGCATACTCAAGCAATAATAAATCTCATTTTACTTTTCTCGGCTCAACTTGGAAACTTTAGCTATTCTTTAACTTTTTGAAAACTTTCTTAACTTTCGAAACTTTGCTAAAGCATATACTTGAAAATAATAATCACTTGGATCCACTGAAGACGTAAGTACCATCTCATATGCGCGTTCCCTAAAAGGTTGGGGTAGCGAGCCACCAATCCTAATAGAGCAGACCTTGGTCTACCAGGGCCAAGACCTTGGAATTTGACACCTGGATTTCTTTAACGACGCCCTTGGACGCCGGGTACTGGCCTTATAAAATAAAATAGTTTTTCTTTCTTTCTTTCTTATCTGTAAATGCCTTGGCATTTTCTGGAGCACCTTGCGTGCTAAAATCCCTAAGTCTTGACTTTTGGGGATTTCTTAAGGCCTTGGCCCTTTCTTTTCTTATCTTTATTTTTCTTTTCTTTTCTCATAGCTTTTCTTGGACCCTAACCTCATATAGGGCACTCAATAAAATATATAAGCATATAATGAACTAAGATCACATGCAAAAATCTTAACAAGAAGTAAATATCTCTTTTAAAAACTTTTAAGGGAAATTCTTGCGGAAAAACCGCCTCTTACTGCAGGTGAGCAGTACTTACATTGATATCTTGGACTTACAACCAAGATTGACGTCTAGAGCTCGGGAGAAACTTGAGATCTCGGAGAATTCTTCGCGCCTACGCGTTCCTCTCGTCGCGGGGATTCCGAATATTGGAAGATCTCTTGGAGAAGAGCCTTGGCCGGCCCCCTAGAGCTTGGTGTTGTTTCGCCCAAGAGAGGAGAAGTCGGCGTGAGGGTTTGGAGAGGAGAGAAATAAAACTTCTCTCTTTAATTACCTATTTATACTTATGGGGGTGGATTAACCTAACTACACCTTAAATATATTTCTCTCCATCCTTTGTTGTGCTTGATACCATAGCCCAGCTGGTCGCGCTCGTTTCTGGTTCCGGAGTGGTCGCGGGTTCGAACCATCGGCTGCCCTTAAGTGGTTTTTCGTTTTTTTTTCTTTCTCCCTTTTTTTAAAATACCAAACGGACTCGGAAAATTCCATAAAAATATTCTAAAAATTCCTAAAAATATCTAGAATATTTCTAAACCATTTTTAAATAATTCTAAGGACTTTAAGAACTAAAAATGGGAATTTTGGGGCGTTACAACTATTGCGTGCCAAAATTCTAAGAAATCCATGTATCATGATCAATTAGAACTTTTAGACCTAAGGACCAAGGCATTAACCCTAAGAAAGGGAGACACATGCCTAGACAAATGGATAGATCTAGGAATGACCAAAATGAACATTGTGATACTAAGGTTAAGAACCTATAAAGGGAAAATCAAGCTTTAAGGGCAAAGCTTGATAAATTAGAAAAGAACCTAGATAGACTCATTATGGGTTCCAAGTGGTTAGGCATGGTGCCGGATAGTCAAAACATTAACAATGATAGATTTGGTCTAGGATATCAACCTAGGAGATCAAATGCTAAGGAAAAGTCATATGCAAGGATGTCATATGATTATAGCAAAGGGAAGGTCAAAAATGGCAAAGAAAATCCATTCGAAGGGGAGAAGAAGAATTTGACCAAGAACAGGGTATACAAGGTCAAGAGAGTTAGAGATGAAAGTCAGGAAGCACCGGAGGTACACCGATATGGTTGCCATTGTGGATAAGTCATCTAGGGAGGTGACTAAGGCTAAGAGTTCAAGGAAAAGCTCTAGAAGTCAAGATGGGATCCATGGTCAATGGATCTCAGGAGGATTTCTCCTAGGGGATTAGATGGACTGTGGGATGTGCCAAAGGGTTTGGAAGACTAGTGTGAGTCTTAATCCTAGGGAGTTGACACAGTAAAAGGAAGTTTTATGGATAAAAAGATGAAAATGAGACTACATTGCTTGGTAATTGATTTTCAATGTCTAGATGCCACATTAATCAATGCTAGGGATGCATTGAGGTTGAGGATGAGAAGATGCATCAAGAAGAGATCAAAACTAGGACTTTAGACCAAGGATAATTTGAACAAATTAGATAGGTTTGAACTTTGTGTCAATCTTAGGATTGGGGATAGATGTATTCGAGAATATATTTTTCCCAAGTAGATATAGGTCTCACAAATCTCTCCATGAAATTTTAGATTTTTTGGAGATGTGTGGAATTTATTATGGATTTCTAAAATTAGGACTGAAAACCTGAAATTGGGGTATCAATCGACTGGTCTAGTGCAAATCAAAAACTAAGGATTCAAAAATACCAGTCGACTGCCCCTGGGACAGTCGACTGATCTTTCTGTTCAGTTTCTCAATCGACTGCCCCTAGGGCAATCGACTGATCCGCGAGGGTTTTAAAAAGAAAAGTCGCGCGGGGGGTGGCCGAACCTAGGGTTTCAATGCCACCCCCTGCGAGCTCTTGTCTTCCTCGACCTCCCCTCTTGCTCCGAGCCTTCCTAAAGCCCTAAGATCACTTTCCTAGCCTCTCTCTACCTCATATCTAAGTCTAGGGTTGAAAGAAACTCTCTTCTCGAGTCAATCTTCATCAAACCTCATCATGCAATGTGCGGGAAAATGGTAATGACTTGTATGGTTTATTGTTCACATTTAGTTCATGATTTGTAACTAACTATCCCCTTTTGCATAGTTTCCTTGTTTTTACTCTTCATTTGGGTCATTTTTGGTACATGCATGGGTAAATTGCATTTTAGAATTGTCCAAAAGAGAAGATTGGGTGAGGGTTCATCCCAACAGGGTCATGTAGATCCTGAGATACCTCGGTTTTGTTCCGAGGAGTGTTGACGGAGATTTGAAATTAATGAGTTTGTATTAATGAACTGTAGTTATCTTAACAGGGCTTATTTCCAAGAGAAAACCCCCCACATTGCTGAGATGATCACCTATTTTGGTCTAGAGTAGCTGGTCTATTGTCAGCACCCTGTTAACCTGGACATGTGCAAGGAGTTTTATGCTAATCTTACATGCGTTGGTCCCGATGATGGGACTTATGAGTCTATGGTGGCAGGAGTGACTATCCCCTTTTCACCTGCAGTTTTAGGAACATTTTTGGGTTGTAGGGCTTCCAAAAATGCATTCACATGTTTTCCAAAAGTTATCGAGCCTTTTGACTTTCCTAATGTGACCCTAGACCAAATCCATCAGCATTATTTTGAAAGACATCGATGTTCTACACAGCGCATCTTTGAAGCTAAGCGCATGACTCTTATTAGCAACGTGTTGTACAAAATTGTCTTAGATTGCATTTTACCTATTGTTACCAAGGGAAGGTCGAAGATTCAACTGCCTCAGTTGGTAATGATGTACGCATTAGAGAGGAGATTAGATATTGTCATCATCCTGCATATCTTTGCATCCATTGTCCATTTTCGCATAGTGTCAATACCAAGATCTACATGCCTTTCGGTCATGTTTTGACCGAATTCTTTGAGTCTAGAGGTATTTGCACTACTAGGGGCTAGGTACATCATCTGTCCAACGACTACGACCATATCAGCTCACGACAGCTATCCTTGGCGGGGATTGAGTGCCGGCAGGGGATGATGGCCTGGAGACAGCGCTCTGATTCCTCCAATTCTGATGAGGAGGTTGCACCTACTGCTGCTACTAGGGTTACATAGGAGGAGTTCTCCCTACTACGGGCAGACGTTCATGGACTGAGGGAGGACTTTCACACATTTCAGCAACACCAGGTTGGTATTGATGGGGCGATTCACAGCCTCACAGAGCAGTTCCAGAGGTTCCAGCTGAGGCAAGATGAGATATATGAGATGATTCAACACTGGAACCCCATGTATCAGGCCCCTCCTCCTCCTCCTCCAGGAGATGACATGTGATTTAGCTGATTTGATGATGAGGGTGTTGAGAGTGAACTTAGATCGAGCTTATTTTATTTATCTCTCAAACACTTATTTTGGCATTGTAATATTTGATAACTTCGGGGCTATGACCCTTGTGACACTTGTTTTTATGCCTTATGGTTTATATGAAACTTTCCATCCATGCTTTGGTATTATGTATATGAATTTTCAATTCATGGCTTGATATTGCTCGTATTAAATGATATAATCTTGCTATTATGGACATAAGGAAATTTGCATGTATATGTATATATCTAGAGGTAAGGGTTGAGAAGGGGGAGGGTTTATCATGTACCTTATCTTGAGGATATATATTAAGAAAAGGGGAGATTTGAAAATAATTCTATCTTTGAAATGGTATAGGATAGGCTTGGCAAACACATAGAGTCAAATGTAGGCTGGAGAGTTGATACAAAATGATACATTTTCAAAGAATTGGAGTTTGTGTCAAAAGTCAAGCATATTTGGTATTTTCTTGAAACTATATTTTTCTAGGGTAAAATATATCCTAACAAATATGCTTACAAAATTTTGAAAGTTTTTGAATTTAATGGAATTTTCTAGGGGTTTCTGAATTTGGGTTGAAAAATTCAGAATTGTAGTGTATCAGTCGACTACCCCTGGGGCAGTCGACTGATCTTTCTGTGGCTTTCCGAAATGAAGGCACCAGTCGACTGATCATTCTGGTTGTTGATTTTAGAGGGGTTTTCAGAAATAGATTGGGTTCTTTTTGACACTAGGGTTAGGATTGCTTGGGGCAATCTTTTTGATGGTGTCAAAGGGGGAGAACTTGTGGTGTTAAGTTAGGTTTGACTTAACTTGGTATTGTGGAAAATTGAAAATTATGTGGAGGGCATAGATTAAGGGGGAGGACATATTTATGTCTCTTAATGTGCTATGTCTTTAATTTTTAATTGTTATTGTTGTTGTTTTACCTAACTTAAACATATTGCCACACATCAAAAAAGGGGAGATTGTTGGGGCAATCGACCCATGTATGATCGGGAGGATCATGGATTTTGATGTGTGTGTCAATATGATTAAGTTAGGGTTTCATGTTGATCTAATATGTGTATGTGAGTGTGCAGGTTTGCAGGATACACATAGGCTTGGTTGGATGTCTTCAGGTACGATGAAGGGTGGCATGGAGGCAAGCCGTGGGCTTATGTGCGCATCCGAGGGACCATGGAGAAAGCAGGGACGATGAGCTGAGGGAAGCGGACTTCGAGGCGTACGTGAAGGATGTCATGAAGGCAAGCCGAGGGCTTGTTTGTGCATCTGAGGGATGAGGGCCAAAGTCGAAGAAGGCTTGAAGGCAACAGATCGAGGCTGTTGGAGCAGGAACGATGAGCCGAGGGACGCGGACTTCGAGGCATGCGTGAAGGATGGCATGGAGGCAAGCCGAGGGCTTGGGTGCACATCTGAGGGACAGGAGCCGAAGACGAAGAGGGCGCGAAGGCAACAGATCGAGGCTGCTGGATGAAGAGTCAACCAGGTCGTGAGGGTTTGAGTACTCAGGGAATTGTACTCGGGAACTAAGTCGTGAGGATTCGAATGTGGAGAGAAATGTACTCGGGAAGGGTAATCCTAGACTTAGGGATGGACCAGTTGACTGATCCAGGATCAGTCGACTGGTAGTGACCAGAATTTGAAGAGTCAGGCTGTGACTTTCGAATTCGAAAATACCAGTCGACTAGTACTGGACCAGTCGACTGTTAATGGTCATTTTCAGCCTCGAGCTCTATTTATTGGAGCTCGTTTAAGGCTGTTTCATCTGGGCGAAGCTTGCTTGGTTAAAGCTGGTTAGTATCCTATAGTGCTTAGGGATTGTCCAAGGTTTGCGGCGAGGTTTCTCCACCCATAAGGAGCGACAAGAGCTAGCCGGAGGTGCTCCGGGGAATCATCCACCGAAGGATTAGGATCGTCTACCTTACGAACAGCCATGGAGTAGGAGTGTCATCTCCGAACCACGTATATCGGTTTATGTTAGCATTGTTTTTGTTTTATATTTAGTACTTCCGCTTGCGCTTGCTAACGTTGTTGGTAGAAAATCAAAAGAAAGCTATTCCCCCCTCTAGCTTAACGGTAAGATCCTAACAAGTGGTATTAGAGTGAGGTTTGCTCATCTACGGACTAACCGCCGAGTGAGCAAAAGCTAGAGGAGATGATGATTGAAGAAAAGTTGGGTGATGACATCAACGTTCCACCTCCCTATAATTGCGAAGATTTCGACTATTGGAGGATGCGAAAAAAGACTTGGTTTGGCATGGATTGAGAGTGCGTGATGGTACTAGAAGAGCCATTTAAAATTCCAAGAGATAGGAATGGAAAAAAGCTCCAACCTAGGTATTGGACCAAGGAGCAACAAACACAATCAAAAGCAAACGAGAAGGTAATTTCGATATTACTCAGTATTTTGCCTAATGATGTAATTAGTGGTGTAGGAGAATATCAAAATGCACATGAGCTATGGAACAAGTTGGGAGCAATTCATGAAAATCCTACACAAGCTCAAATATTAGAAAAGCCAAAGGAAATAAGTTCAATGGTCCAAGAAGAGAAAGAAGAAAGTAAAAATTCATCCATATCATCAAGTGAAGTGACACAAAAAAGTGAGAGATCATCCACTTCATCAAGGGAAGAAGAAGAGGTCTCTACTCTAAGAATTGAGGGGGAGGAGAGACTCTCTTCAACACCGGAGGAAGACCATTTGCTTGGCCTTTGCTCAAGTGCGTCGGTCCGGTGGAAGCCAACTACGTCATGCGAGAGATTCACGAAGGTATATGCGGGAGTCATGTTGGGGGGAGATCTCTAGCTAGGAAGATTATCCTAGCTGGATACTTTTGGCCAACGCTGCAAGCAGATGCCATCAAGTTCATCGCTGGATGCGAGGCCTGGCAAAAGCATCAGTATATCACTCATCGCCCCATGGAATTACTTCGGGCCTCCACAGTCTCCTACCCATTCGATTAGTGGGGAACGGACATTGTGGGTCCCTTCCCAATTGGGCCACAATAGAAAATGTTTCTGTTGGTGCTCGTCGACTATTTTTCAAAGTGGGTTGAAACTGAACTTCTCGCGCACATCACGGAGGCTGCCGTGACAAAGATCTTGTGGAGGGATATAGTCTATAGGTACGACATCCCTCATAAGCTAGTGTCAGATAATGGCAGACAGTTTGCAGGGCGCAAACTCAAAGAATGGTGTGATGAACTGGACAAGCAGAAGTCGTCAACCGGAAAATTATTAGAGGGCTAAAGATAAAGCTAGATCATGTCGGAGGCAGCTGGGTCGATGAGCTTGCCTAGCATTCTATGGTCCTACCGCACCACTCCCAGGGAAGGAATAGGCCAGAGTTCTTTTAATTTGGTGTTTGGAGCGGAGGCAGTAATCCCGGTAGAAGTCGGCGAAGAGTCCGTCCGGCGCCAATACTACAATCAAAAATACAATGATCAAGAATGACTGATTGACTTGGACCTAATAGCCAAGGTACGGGACAAGGCCGCTACCCCACTAGTGGCATATAGGTAGCATATGCAACAAGCATACAATCACCGAGTAATCGCCCGAAGGTTTCAAGTTGGAGATAAGGTCTAGAAAAGAATCAAGCCTGTGGGTGACCTCGAAAAGTTTGAGCCGTAGTGGCGCGGACCCTACGTTGTTATCAAAAAAATCGCTGAAGGTAGCTACTATCTAAAAGACAACAAGGGAAAGAAGCTGGAGAGGCCATGGCATGCCAATTACCTTCAGCCATATCGTACTCGGTGAGCCTTATGAGATATAATATGTATTACATGCTTGTACTGCTTTGCAGTTACAATAATGAAAGAAGCAAGTGAAATGTCTCAGCAAGTCCCAGTGCAATTGTGTAAAAACCCTATTACCTCATGGTGCTGCGGATGCCCGAGGTGAGTAGGCCTGGTCGTGGTGCTGTGGATGCCCGACCAGGAGCTGTAAAAATCCTACTACCTCGTGGTCCTGTAGATGCCCGAGGTGAGTAGGCCTGGTCATGGTGCTGCGGATGCCCGACCAGGAGCTATAAAAATCCTACTACCTCATGGTGCTACGGATGCCTGAGGTGAGTAGGCATGATCATGGTGTTGCGGATGCTCGACAAGGAGCTGTTAAAACCCTACTACCTCGTGGTGCTGCGGATGCCCGAGGTGAGTAGGCCTGGTCGTGGTGCTGCGGATGCCTGACCAGGAGTTGTAAAAACCCTAGTACCTTATGGTGTTGCGGATGCCCGAGGTGAGTAGGCCTGGTCGTGGTGCTGCGGATGCTTGACTAGGAGCTGTAAAAACCCCACTACCCCGTGGTGCTGCGGATGCTCGAGGTTAGTAGGCTTGGTCGTGGTGCTGCGGATGCCCGACCAAGAGCTGTAAAAACCCTACTACCTCGTGGTGCTGCGGATGCCCGAGGTGAGTAGGTCTGGTTATGGTGCTGCGAATGCCTGACCAGAAGCTATAAGAACCCTACTACCTCATGGTGCTGCGGATGCCCGACCAAGAGCTGTAAAAACCCTACTATCCCGTGGTGTTGCGGATGCCCGAGGTGAGTAGGCATGGTCGCGGTGCTACGGATACCCAACCAGGAGCTGTAAAAAAACCACTACCCCATGGTGCTGCGGATGCCCGAGGTAAGTAGGTCTGGTCGTGGTGCCGCGGATGCCCGACCAGGAGCTGTAAAAATCCTACTACCCCATGGTGCTGCGGATGCCTGAGGGGAGTTGGCCTGGTCGTGGTGCTGCGGATGCCTGATCAGGAGCTATAAAAACCCTACTATCTCGTAGTGCTGCGGATGCCCGAGGAGAGTTGGCATAGTCATGGTGCTGTGGATGCCCTACCAAGAGCTGTAAAAACCCTACTAGCTCGTGGTGCTGCGGATGCCCGAGGTGAGTAGGCCTGGTCATGGTGTTGCAGATGCCTGGCCAGGAGCAGCGTAACGCCCGCCTTTCCCGCCCTAAGGTGTGGGCAGGCGGCGGCGTTACGCTAACATACATATACGCATATGAATATCTTACTGCAGCGGAATAATTTAAAACTTTAAACATATGCGTTTAACCCATGCAACTAATACTTGAATCATGTATACATGTCTTAACTATCATTCCTAAATATGGTTACGTGGTAACTTAGCATATTAACATCATACTTAGCATCATAATATCAAGTCACATAAGTCATCCATTAGGCAACATAAGTAGCAAGTGCATATTTATTTTTTTTGACAAACCATTATAAGTATAGCATGAGACTCGCAAAATATAGGGCACGTGACAGGGTATAAACATTAAAAACTTTTCTTTTCTTTTGCCATGTCACTGCCACACACACACTCTTGCCCCTCCTGCTGTTTCCCCTACTATCCTCTTGTTTGATCTGCGGTATAAGAAAGTAAAACTATAAGCATATAGGCTTAGTAAGACTCTTTCCTACTCACAAAAACTATACATCGCATAACATAAAACATATAACATTCTTAACACATAAAAGTTCTTGATACAAATTATAGGCATATAAAACACTTAACATATCATGGCATAATTCTTGACATAAACATAAACATATGAAATACTTAACATGGCATGGATCTTGGCATAAATATAAACATATGAAATACTTAACATGGCATGGATCTTGGCATAAACATAAACATATGAAATACTTAACATGGCATGGATGCATATCATGAATGGATGCATGAGTCAAATGCATATAACATAAGGATGCTTATTTGAAAATCATACTTATAAATACTTAAACATAATCATAAAATCATTGGGGGTCCCCGGCTTATACCACATACATAAATCATATGCGCGCATCCCTAAGTAAATACGAGGTAGCTAGTCTCGACCTACTAGGGTAGGAACAGCTATGGTAGTTCCAAAAATCGAGGCATTCTTAAGGTGCCCATCCGTGTTGGACAACTACGGTAGTCCCAGAACCGTGGACATCTACAGTAGTCCAGAACCGAGGCGTTCTTAAGGTGCCCATCCCTTGGACCCTTACTTCGGTCCGGTACAAGCCCATTCATAAAGTAAAATAACTTCACATGCTTCATCATTCATAGAACATACATAGCATACTTAAAGACATGAACATAATCTTGTTACATGAAGCATGACATAAAGCATACGTGGCATTTCATCATTCATACTTAATTCATAACATTATTATGCCCTAAAGGCATAAACATTAACTTCATTCAAAAGACATGACATACATACATAATTATGCCTTAAGGCATAAACATCATCCTAGTTGATAAAGCTTGCATGATCATGGTACATAAGGTAAGCATGCATTTCATACATAGTACATGTCACTTAGCATACAAAATCATAATATCTATCTTAAGCATGCATGGGTAGGATTCATATGAACATGATACATACTTCCTAGGTTCATGGCATTTAACATAGAACATGCATAAGTCTACTTAACCATATATCTATCATAGGCGTTTAACTTAAAATATGCATCATTTTACACAAACATGAGACCTTCTTCATAACACATGTGTTCATGGCTTAGAACATAAAACATTCATGAATGAAATCTACTAAACATGGTATCTAACATAAACATACAAAATCATGAAGCATGACACTTAAGGTTAGGGTTTTAGGTAACATAAAATTCATACCACATGCTTGAACCTATATATATACATCATAATAAGCCATAAAAAAGTATTCTTGAAACCCTAACTCAACCTAAACCCTAATTGGGGTGCTTGGCCGAAAGTTGGAAGAAGAGGGATCCTAACATATAAGATACCATAAAAGAAGAAAAACTCATACATTACATACTATGCCATAGGATGGCATTAGAACCCATGATGAGGGCTAACCCTAAGTTTTAGCCCTACAAATTGACCTTGGCCGAAACCCTATAGGGTCCCAAGTACATGGAAAAATTCATACAATTCCCAATTTACATCTAATACCTTACATACAACACCATAGAAAACCATTAGAACCTTTGCTTGGAGTTAGCCCTAACTCCTTGCCCTATAACCTAACTTGGTCGAAACTTACAAGGGTCATAAGGCATGCAAAAATTCACATAAATCACCATTAACATTCCTTGCATCATGAGAAAAACATAAGAAATATTATTAGAGAGTTAGATCCAATCCTAACCATGGAAACATGTTGGTGGTCGAAACTTGTATAGGGCTTTAGGGTGCTACAAAATTTCCCCAAGTCATAATTTATCGTTTATTTATCATAAGAAAACATTAGGGAGCATGAGTGAGGGTTTACATCATCCCCAAACCTAAATACAAGGCTTGGCCGAAACCCTAGAACCCAAACCTCATGGTTTTCTCAACTTAGATCCTAAATACAAACTTAAATCATGATAGACATCAAGGAAAATAATTATACCACAGGTGAGAGAGTCTTACCTTTCTTTATCTTGGTTATAAACCTTGAATATATAAATAAAAGAAAACCTTCTTGATCCTAGAACTCTCCTTAGCCCTTGTAGCCTTGTAGAAAGTCTTGGATCTTCAAGATGGAGTCTTCTTGTGAAGCTTTTCCAAGGGAAATCCCCCTTGTGGGTTTCGGCTAGAAGGAGGAAGGAGAGGAGAGAAAGAGCTTTGGTGGAAGAAGAAAACAAATACTTAAGTGCTAAGTTGTCTCTTTCCTTCCCCTCTCTTTTATACTAAGTGAAGGGGGTAAGTGAAGAGGCATGGTGCCTCCTCTCATGGTGACTCTTCATTTCCTTTTAGCCTTAACTAAAATCCTCTTCACTTTCTACTAGCACTCCCTTGCTAGGTGAATTGGTTAGTACATGCATGGTGATACACTAGGTCCAAGGTTTAATCCTTGGTGCATGCACTTCTTTTTTTTATTACTTTTATAATTATTTTTTTTGCCAAGGCCCATATAAGAGCCCACTAAGGCCCATGTTAATATCTCTAATTGAAATCCATTTCTATTCATGATAAAATTTTACCTAAGGTCCCTTAATGGCCGTGGTATTAGAAGGGCCCATGTAAGGCCCATTATTACTTAGCTTCTTAATTTATATGGAAAATCATGCATAATCATGCTAAGGTTCATACTAGTATCCCTATGTTCATCTAGAATCTATCTAGGCATGATCAATATTTTAAAGAAAATATTGAGAAAATTTTATTGGTCGTTACAATCCCCCATACCTCGTGAAAGTTCATCCTCGAACTTAGAATAGCTCCGGGTACTTACGTCTCATCTCGTGCTCGCGTTCCCAGGCAGCATCTTCGAACCTTTGACTTTGCCACAGGACCTTGACTAAGGGTACCTCCTTGTTCCTCAGCTTTTTGATTTCCTGATCCAAGATCTGGATAGGTCGACTTTCAAAACTCAGGTCCTCCTGAACTTGTACCGTCTGCGGCTCGATCACTCGATCTGTGTTTGGAATACACTTCTTGAGCATCGACACATGGAACACGTTATGGATAGCCGACATCTCTTGAGGCAGCTCCAGCTCATAAGCTACCCTGCCGACTCTTCTCAGGATCCGGTACGGTCCCACATAACGCGGATTTAGTTTCCCTTTCTTCCCAAATCTCGTTACCCCTTTCATAGGGGCCACCTTGAGAAATACCAGATCCCTAATATCGAATTCCAGTAGCCTACGCTGGACATCTGCATAACTCTTCTGCCGGCTATGAGCCGCTTCTATCCGTCGTCGAATGTTCTGTATAGCTTGGGTGGTATCGTCGATGAGATCCGTCTGGAGCCCCATTTCCTTCTTTTCACCACCTTCGTGCCAATAGATTGGAGATCTACATCTCCTCCCGTACAAGGCTTCATAGGGTGTCATTTCGATAGTAGCTTGGTAGCTATTATTGTAAGCGAATTCCGCTAAACATAGATATTGGCACCAACTCCCTTTGAAATCCAGGGCACAAGCTTGCAACATGTCCTCCAGCACTTGATTTACTTGTTCAGTTTGCCCGTCAGTCTGAGGGTGAAAGGCGGTGCTGAATCGTAGTTTAGTGCCGAGAGACTTCTGGACACACTCCCAAAAATGTGAAGTAAAGCGACCATCCCTATCTGAGATGATGGTCTTGGGAACTCCATGAAGTCTAATTATCTCCTAAGCATATAACTGAGCTAGTTGCTCAATCGGATAAGTCATCTTGATTGCTATGAAGTGGGCAGACTTCGTCAACCTATCCACAATTACCCATATCGCATCATATCCGTTTGTAGTCCTGGGAAGTCCTGAAATAAAATCCATAGAGATGTCTTCCCATTTCCATTCCGGAATTGGAAGTGGCTGCAGAACTCCTCCGGGTCGCTGGTGTTCTGCTTTCACTTGTTGGTAGGTCAGGCAAGTGCTGACATGCTGAGCACATCTCTCTTAATAACGGACCACCAGAATTTCTCCTTCAGATCTTGATACATTTTGGTGGATCCCGGATGCATCGAATAAGGGGTTTCATGAGCTTCTGATAAAATTGCAGCTCCGGAACATTAGGAATACATAGACGATCCCTAAGATATAGTACTTCCCCGTCGTCAATACGAAAACCATGACCCTTTCCTTCTAGGATCTCCTGTTTGATTCTCTGAAGCCTCGGATCAATATTTTAACACAACTTTATTCATTAGACTTAATAAGTTCATATGCAACAACAACCAAATTTAATGAACTAGATAGGTTGACATCATTCCCATAATAAAAAATATTATGACAGTGGCTATCACTCTCTCGTTCATCTCTAATCGGCCTGTCTCGGGATCTTCTACCGATTCTATCAGATCTTCCTCATCCATCTCGGGGTCTTCCTCGATCATCTCAGGAACTTCTTCGAGCATCTCGGGGTCTTCCTCGAACATCTCGGGATCTTCCTCGAGCATCTCGGGATCTTCCTCGAGCATCTCGGGATTTTCCTCGAGCATCTCAGGATTTTCCTCGAACATCTCGGGATCTTCCTCGAGCATCTCGGGATCTTCCTCGAACATCTCCGGATCTTCCTCAGAATCTCCCAGATCCTCCGGAAACTCATGGCGAAGAAGCCGCTTACACAACTCAGTATAGGAGATCCGACATTCATGCTGCCCCCATATCTGGTGTGCAACTTCTCTTGCACTCTTTGGCAATGACTGAATCAGTGCTCCAATTCTATAGTCATCCACGATTGGGAACTCTTCCTGCTCGAGTTTCCAAAATAATCATTCCAATTTTCGCATATTGCCTTGGATTCCAAGGACCGGACTATAATCCACTTCTTCTATTTGCTCCATTAACTCACGACACTGCTCATAGCAACGATTCATGGTGCAGACCTCATGTAACATCTGGAACTGGAAAAAAAATGACATAGTCAGTACAAAACTGACAAAAACCAGTACAAAATTAGTTTTTTTTTCCAATTCACAAATATATACAGAGAGAAGCACACAAAAATTGGTTTCCTTTACTTTAGTAGTTACAATAATAATAATAATTATTATTATTATTTTATCTTATTTTATTTTATTTTATTTTATAATTTTTTTACCCGCATATCAAATTCTAAAGTATTCGATTTCATAAAAATAAGGTAAGGTATCACTCTTATTTACATATCCTAAAAGTATTTTCTATCATAAGGTATCATTCATACTTATATATTCTAGCATATTCTAGAATCATGAAAGAAAATAAGGTATGCATAGAGGTATACTTACTTGGAAGCTGCAGGAAGAAGGCTTGATGTGTGTGTAGTGAGATGGCAACCTGCTCTGATACCAACCTGTAACGCTCGCCTTTCCCGCCCTAAGGTGTGGGCGGGCGGCGGCGTTATGCTAACATACATATACGCATATGAATATCTTACTGCAGCGGAATAATTTAAAACTTTAAACATATGCGTTTAACCCATGCAACTAATACTTGAATCATGTATACATGTCTTAACTATCATTCCTAAATATGGTTACGTGGTAACTTAGCATATTAACATCATACTTAGCATCATAATATCAAGTCACATAAGTCATCCATTAGGCAACATAAGTAGCAAGTGCATATTTATTTTTTTTGACAAACCATTATAAGTATAGCATGAGACTCGCAAAATATAGGGCACGTGACAGGGTATAAACATTAAAAACTTTTCTTTTCTTTTGCCATGTCACTGCCACACACACACTCTTGCCCCTCCTGCTGTTTCCCCTACTATCCTCTTGTTTGATCTGCGGTATAAGAAAGTAAAACTATAAGCATATAGGCTTAGTAAGACTCTTTCCTACTCACAAAAACTATACATCGCATAACATAAAACATATAACATTCTTAACACATAAAAGTTCATGATACAAATTATAGGCATATAAAACACTTAACATATCATGACATAATTCTTGACATAAATATAAACATATGAAATACTTAACATGGCATGGATCTTGGCATAAACATAAACATATGAAATACTTAACATGGCATGGATCTTGGCATAAACATAAACATATGAAATACTTAACATGGCATGGATGCATATCATGAATGGATGCATGAGTCAAATGCATATAACATAAGGATGCTTATTTGAAAATCATACTTATAAATACTTAAACATAATCATAAAATCATTGGGGGTCCCCGGCTTATACCACATACATAAATCATATGCGCGCATCCCTAAGTAAATACGAGGTAGCTAGTCTTGACCTACTAGGGTAGGAACAGCTATGGTAGTTCCAAAAATCGAGGCATTCTTAAGGTGCCCATCCGTGTTGGACAACTACGGTAGTCCCAGAACCGTGGACATCTACGGTAGTCCAGAACCGAGGCGTTCTTAAGGTGTCCATCCCTTGGACCCTTACTTCGGTCCGATACAAGCCCATTCATAAAGTAAAATAACTTCACATGCTTCATCATTCATAGAACATACATAGCATACTTAAAGACATGAACATAATCTTGTTACATGAAGCATGACATAAAGCATACTTGGCATTTCATCATTCATACTTAATTCATAACATCATTATGCCCTAAAGGCATAAACATCATCTTCATTCATAAGACATGACATACATACATAATTATGCCTTAAGGCATAAACATCATCCTAGTTGATAAAACTTGCATGATCATGGTACATAAGGTAAGCATGCATTTCATACATAGTACATGTCACTTAGCATACAAAATCATAATATCTATCATAACTGTGCATGGGTAGGATTCTTATGAACATGTTACATACTACCTAGGTTCATGGCATTCAACATAGAACATGCATAAGTCTACTTAACCATATATCTATCATAGGCGTTTAACTTAAAATATGCATCATTTTACACAAACATGAGACCTTCTTCATAACACATGTGTTCATGGCTTAGAACATAAAACATTCATGAATGAAATCTACTAAACATGGTATCTAACATAAAAATACAAAATCATGAAGCATGGCACTTAAGGTTAGGGTTTTAGGTAACATAAAATTCATACCACATGCTTGAACCTATATATATACATCATAATAAGGCATAAACAAGTATTCTTGAAACCCTAACTCAACCTAAACCCTAATTGGGGTGCTTGGCCGAAAGTTGGAAGAAGAGGGATCCTAACATATAAGATACCATAAGTGAAGAAAAACTCATACATTACATACTATGCCATAGGAAGCCATTAGAACCCATGATGAGGGCTATCCCTAAGTTTTAGCCCTACAAATTGACCTTGGCCGAAACCCTATAGGGTCCCAAGTACATGAAAAAATTCATACAATTCCCAATTTACATCTAATACCTTACATACAACACCATAAGAAACCATTAGAACCTTTGCTTGGAGTTAGCCCTAACTCCTTGCCCTATAACCTAACTTGGCCGAAACTTACAAGGGTCATAAGGCATGTAAAAATTCACATAAATCACCATTAACATCCCTTGCATCATGAGAAAAACATAAGAAATATTATTAGAGAGTTAGATCCAATCCTAACCATGGAAACATGTTGGTTGCCGAAACTTGTATAGGGCTTTAGGGTGCTACAAAATTTCCCCAAGTCATACTTTATCCTTTATTTATCATAAGAAAACATTAGGGAGCATGAGTGAGGGTTTACATCATCCCCAAACTAAATACAAGGCTTGGCCGAAACCCTAGAACCCAAACCTCATGGTTTTCTCAACTTAGATCCTAAACACAAACTTAAATCATGATAGACATCAAGGAAAATAATTATACCACAGGTGAGGGAGTCTTACCTTTCTTTATCTTGGTTATAAACCTTGAATATATAAACAAAAGAAAACCTTCTTGATCCTAGAACTCTCCTTAGCCCTTGTAGCCTTGTAGAAAGTCTTGGATCTTCAAGATGGAGTCTTCTTGTGAAGCTTTTCCAAGGGAAATGCCCCTTGTGGGTTTCGGCTGGAAGGAGGAAGGAGAGGAGAGAAAGAGCTTTGGTGGAAGAAGAAAACAAATAACTTAAGTGCTAAGTTGTCTCTTCCCTTCCCCTCTCTTTTATACTATGTGAAGGGGGTAAGTGAAGAGGCATGGTGCCTCCTCTCATGGTAACTCTTCACTTCCTTTTAGCCTTAACTAAAATCCTCTTCACTTTCTACTAGCACTCCCTTGCTAGGTGAATTGGTTAGTACATGCATGGTGATACACTAGGTCCAAGGTTCAATCCTTGGTGCATGCACTTTTTTTTTTTTTATTACTTTTATAATTAAATTTTTTTGCCAAGGCCCATATAAGAGCCCACTAAGGCCCATGTTAATATCTCTAATTGAAATCCATTTCTATTCATGATAAAATTTTACCTAAGGTCCCTTAATGGCCGTGGTATTAGAAGGGCCCATGTAAGGCTCATTATTACTTAGCTTCTTAATCTATATGGAAAATCATGGATAATCATACTAAGGTTCATACTAGTATCCCTATGTTCCTCGAGAATCTATCTAGGCATGATTAATATATTAAAGAAAATATTCAGAAAATTTTACGGGTCGTTACAAGCAGCATAAACCCAACCATCCCGAGGTGCTCCAGACGCTTGGAATGATTAGGCTATGTCATGTGGCTGTGAATGCCCGGGCATAAGCTTGGAGTCGAGGAAGATGGGTGGACATCAAAGACAGATTGTCTTGGATGACGTATTGAATGGGTCGAGTCCTTTCATTGCTCGCACTGACCCCTAGCCACACACTAGTGCTTCACCCCTCCCCTAAGGCTAGGACTAGCGTGTGTAAGAAGTCCTACAAGGGAGAAGTGGCAAGGGAGAATACATAGGAAATCGGCAGCCCGACATTGATGATAAATGAATTTTGTTTATTAGCGAAGGTTATACTTGGACTGTGTTCAATCATGCAAAGAAGACAAGTAATGGAAGACAGAGACACGGGAGATGAATATGCTTCATTCAATTCAATCTACATTTTACAGCGTGAAGAAGAACCACAGAAAATGAAGTAGAAGAAATATATATTATAGGAAAAGTCATACTCACAGTACTCAAGACAATGGTACAAAGATATTTTATTGAAAACTTGGGATTACATTTGTAAATGAAGAAACAAAAGGCGCAGTACAAAAGGAAGGATAGAAAAGTGTCTGCTACAGCTCCTCTCGGTCGTGGCTCCTCCCAAGTTTGACTAGTACTGAGGTCGCCGAGCCTAACGTCCGGCCTCTGCACTCCCGCTCGCCGAGTCTGGTGGATCACTCCATTGAACCCTTACTTCAACCGCCTCACCTCTTCACAGTCGCTGAGATTGACATTACCTCCTTGTAGTCACCAAGCTAACAGTGGCTGCCACTCATCCCTTTGCTATAAGGGTTATTTGGCAAAGGCTACAAGAATCTGGACTGAAGCCACCGGAGATAACACAACACAAGCCTGAAATACAAAAGACAGGAATACAAGAATATTTCAGTCAAGATTTTTTAATTACAGTGGAAGCCCATTTGAACGAAAGCCAAAAATAATTCATTCAAAATGAAGGATTACATTGGGAGTACATCAGAAAAAGAAAGGGAAAAGAAAAAGAAAAATAATATGTACAAGAAATGAAACAAGAGCAAGCAAGCTACAACTCCTCCTCAGGTGACAGCTCGTCCCAAGCTTGGCTGATATTGAGAAAGCTGAGGTCAGCTTCTGGCTTCAACAGTCCTGCCTGACGGACTTGCTGGACTGCTCCTTTAAAGCCCTACTTCAACCGTCTTTGCACTTGGCCGACGAGGAGGTCCCCGAACTCATCAAATTGGAGGAATCGAGCCTTGAACGTCGCCTCCGCCTCCACCCGCCGGGACTCCTCATCGGCCTTATGGGTCTTCAGTGATTCCAAGGCTTGGTCTCGGGCAGTTTTTAGCTCGCCTACCTCCCTGGATAGTTGGTCCAGGGCAGCCTGGGTCTTCTCAAGCTGCTCTGTGGCATCTTGGAGTTGTAGCTTGTCTTGCTCTGCGCCCTCTTGCCAGAAGCGAAGGTGCTTCGACAACTTGGCCTCCCGCTCCTCGAAGCACTTCATCATCCGAGCTAAATGACTCACCTCGTCTGTAAGGGTCTTGTCATTTTGGAGTAAAAGTGCTCCCGGTGACGAGAGCTGTGCAGAGCAGATTCTGAGGCCAGTAGGGAGTCCAGGTAGTGTTCTACCTTAACCCGCAGACTCCTACTGACCTCTTCTTGCAATAGGCCAGTCTCACAAGCACGGTGTGCCTCTGCCTCCAGCTCTGCTACCCTTCGGTGCAGGGCCTTGGTCTCCCGTCTGGAAGGCAGTTGGCTGCCCGCGATGAGGCAGTCATAAGCGGTCTCCCAGAGAAAACAACGGGAATTAGAAGATAAGATCATGGATGAAGGAAAATAGGAAATCTTTACCTTAAGGAGGGACTGGTGTAGGTTGGCGAGTGGACTAGCCGAGGCGCTAGGTACATCGCCTCGTCTCCTTGAAGAGTTGACATCTTTGGAGCGGGGGATGGACTGGATGGCAGGTGCCTCGGGAGGCACTGTGGAGGGGCTCGAGATGTCCTCCTCAGAATTGGACGCCCCCTCAGAAGCTCGACCCTCGGCAGAGGCATCCTTCAACCGCACCGGTTCAAGACCTCGAGAGGCAGCCTCCTCCATCACACGGACCTTCTGGCGTAAGCATTCGCTCATCAACCGAGGCTCTGCTGGCACTGCCTACTTGCCTTTCGGAGCGTCTGAGGAACTGGCCAGGGGGGGGGGGTGACGACGGTAGGTGGCCTAGGCACAGGATGTTGGTGCAAGAAGCATCAGTATGTCCTCTCGAGTGTTTCAATGTTTAACAATATGCTTAAGTTAGTGATACATTAGAACAAGGAAGGGTTAGTCAAGAAAGGAGTACCAAAGTGAAGGAAAGTCCTAGTTAACCTAGACAATAAGTCCTGGTTCGAAGAATTGGGCACTAAGTCCTGATCATAGATTGGGCACTAAGTCCTGGCCACGGGTTGGGCACCGAATACCTGACCGAGGGTTGGGCACGTAGTCCTAGTTCGAGGAATTGGGCAATAAGTTCTGGCCGAGGGCTGGGCACCGAAGTCCTGACATAGGGTTGGGCAATAAGTCCTGGTTGTGTACTGGGCATGAAGTTCTGGTGAGTGAAGCTGGGCAAAAGTCCTGGTGAGTGAAGCTGGGCAATAAGTCCTGGTCGTGGACTGGGCACGAAGTCCTGGTGAGTGAAGCTGGGTAAAAGTTCTGGTGAGTGAAGTTGGGCAAAAGTCCAACTGGATGGGCCGGTTGGCAAAACTTCTCCTGAGAGGAGTAGGTGAAAGGCGCGTTCCCCAGGAAGGGAACATAGGCGTCGGTTCGACCTAGGGTTTTGCAAAAAATCGAAGTCAAAACCAATTCGTTAAGGCTAAGGGAATATACTTGTTTGTCTTGTTTTTGTGTATCTTGCAGGTACCAAAAATTGAAGACAAAGCAGGCAAACAAACATAAAGAAGTTGAATCACTACTTCCAGGGCGCCCCAATTGAACCAGGACGCACCCAAGCATCTAGGCGCCTTGGATGACAGGCGCCCAATAAGGTCAAGAGCGCCAAATAAGGCAGGTTTTATCAGCTCACAATGTTCACGAGTTTAGATGATTTTTGACCGCAACTGAGGCGCCCCATAGCATCACAGGCGCCCAATAAGAAGCTATAAATGGGGCTTCGACCCCTCAACTCAGAACACCAATTCCGACATCATTCTAAGCATTCCGAGTGACGATAAAGCGCTAAAGACGAAGCTCTGTGACCAAGGAGGCTCCAGGAGGAAGTGCGCGGCACTTCGGAGTTCCAGATCTGCTGAGTCTTCGACCCTTTGTTTAGTTTGAATTTATGTTTCTGCATTTATTTTTTTTAATATTTTGATTATAAATTGTGCACTGTAAGATGGGTTTCTCCGCCTTTGGAAAGTCCGGAAAGGAGACCATTAGTGGACGGGCGTTTCCCGTGCTTAGGCCTTGGATGTACTGATCCTGGGGGGTTGGAAACCAAGTAAATCCCGTGTGTACAAGTGTCTTTCATTTTCATTCTTTATTATTTCTGTTGCGCACTAACTCTTTGTCTAGAATGATCGAAAGACATGTTTTCCAAAGAATTTTTAACGAGTCGATATTCACCCCCTCTATCGACGACACCGACCCCCACAAGTGGTATCAGAGCCTGGTAGCTCTTCACCGGACTAACAACCAACGGAGCAAAGACGCTAGGAGTTGAGGGGGAGCTCAAGGGTGAAGCAGGTTTTTTCGTTAATTATGGTCAATTTCAAACTTCATATTACATGTTTCAAGTGTAGGGAGAGAGGACACTATAAAAATTAGTGTCCTACTCGTAAGACTCATTCTTCACCTCCGACGGCAAAAGAGGTACTAGCACCAGGAGTCCGGATGGACAAGAGTCACATCATGTGCTTTAAATGTCAAAAGCACAGACACAACAAGAATCAGTGTCCGTCCAAGGTACGAAAATGTACGTTTGTAAAAATTTTCAAATTCCTGCACAGTCATATGATAATTTAGATAAGTTAGATAACTTTTCTAAAAAATTAGACTTTCTGTATAGTCAAATTAATATTTTGCATAACCAATTACCAAATGTAGATAATATTAAAATATCAGAATTAACCTTTTAATCATTAATATCAATGCAATAATTTCTAGAATTAATTCTGAAATTAATTTTGATAATGTTAAGGATAATTCTGAAATTAATTCTGATAATGTTAAGGATAATTCTGAAATTAATTATGATAATATTAAGGATAATTCTGAAAATATTAAAGATATTTCTGAGGATAAGAATGAAATCATTATTAACTCTGATATTTCTGAAGCTAGTAAAGATAAAACCTATTTTGATGATGATTTAATTATTAATTTCTTGGATAATCTTGAAGATAATTATAAAACATTAATTAGTAGCCCTGAAAACTACTTCACTAACTATGAAGATATAGAAGGATATAATTTTGATGATGAGGATGAGGAGGAAAATGAATTTTCTGTTGGATCAAGAGAAATGATAGAGGGGGGGTGAATATCGTAAAACGTTCGGATTAACAGTTAGAGAAATTACGCAGTGAAAATTTAAATCAAAACACACGCAAACACCAAGTTTTTTACTTGGTTCGGAGTCGCAGTCGGCTCCTACTCCAAGGCCCACGGTCATTGACCGTTTTCTGCGGGCAATTCTATATGTTCGCAAAAACAGTTTACAAGATTGTATTACAAAATTAGTGTAGTAAACTTAAAAGTAACTCTTCTTTACCGACGTCCGATGTAGATTATATTTTTCTGAGCAGTGGGACATCGTCGGTGCTTGAATCTCGAGTCGGGAGGTTTCCGGAGCAGAGCGCGGGAGCAGAAGAGCGTGAATGCGTTGGACGAATTGATTGCCTGAAGCCTTGGGGTCGAGGGACCTTTTATAGCCCCTGGGGGCGCCCGGGACGTCGGTGTAACACCTGCTTTTTTGTTTTTTGACCACCATAAAGCGGTGTTACGTTAACATACTTAGGGCATGTAGACATCATAACGCAGCGGAAAACTTTAAACTTACACCTACATGCACTTTCTACCATTCCTAGCATCATAACATACTTAGCATCATGTCATACTTAGCATCATGTTATACTTTAGCATTCTGTCATCATTTAGCATCATATCATAGAGTCATAGTCATATTCAAGTACTTAGTAGTAAAGGTAAAGTTCTATCATAAGGCAAGCAAACATATGGTCTCTTGGCCAAGTCACTATCACACACATTCTGCAAAGCCCTCCTGCTGCTTCCTTACTGTTCCTTTACGTGATCTGCGGTATAAGAAAATAAAACTATAAGCACACAGGCTTAGTAAGACTCTTTCCTACTCACAAAAACCGTCCGTCACTTAATCATAAACATATGAAACATTAGCACTCTTAGCGCTTTACTTAGAACATCATCCTTAGCATCACTTAGCATTCATTTGACATGTCATGGACATAGCTTCACCCCATTCATAGCATGACATAAACATAACCATAAACATTCGGGTATGGCATAATTATTGACATAACATAAACATCGTAAACAATCATAGCATGGCATAATACTTGATATAGACATCAATAAAATCATGGCATAAATCTAATTACAATCATGACATCCCATACTAGCATGAGCATGAACAAAATAATGGCATTCTAACGTAACATAAACATAATTAAACCATGGCATCCTAAACTAACATAAAATCATGGCATCCTAAACTAACATAAACATAGATAAAGTCATGACATCCTAAACTATCATAAACATAAGTAAAGCATGGCATTCTAAACTAGCATAAAATCATGGCATCCTAAACTAACATAAACATAGATAAAATCATGGCATCCTAAACTATCATAAACATAATTAAAGTATGACATTCTAAACTAGCATCAAATCATGGCATAAACATAAATAACATCATGGCATAAACCTAAATAATATCATGGCATAAGCTTAAATAATATCATGGCATAAACATAAACAAAATCATGGCATAAACATAAATAAAATCATGGCATAAACATAAATAAAATCATGGCATACACATAAATAAAATCATGGCATAAACATAAATAAAATCATGGCATGAACATATCTTCATAACATACTTTTCGTAAACATACTTTTCATAACATAATGCATAGCATAAATGGATGCATGTAGCAACTGTGCATATATATATATATATATAAGGATGCTTAATCTTGAAAACATGCTTTTAAATACTTGAACATAATCATAACATGCATTGGGGCCCTGGCTTGTACCACATTCATTCATCATATGCGCGCATCCCTAAGTAAATACGAGGTAGCTAATCTCGACCTACTAGGGTAAGGACAGCTTCATCGGTAGTCCCGAACCGTAAGGACAGCATCATCGGTAGTCCCGAACCGTGGACAGCATCATCGGTAGTCCAAAACCGTGGACCTTACTTAGGTCCGGTACAAGCCCATAAAATAAAATAAATGCTTTCATATGCTTCTTCATTCATCATCATTCATAGCATATTCATTCGTTCATCATACTTAGCCTTCATTCATCATTTCCATTATTAGACATGGCATGGGTACACATCATTCATATAGTATGGCATACACACACAAGCATGGCATACATTCATATCATTCATAAGACATGGCATACATACATATCATTCATACATCATGTCATACATACATATCATTCCTAAATCATGGCATATGTCTAAACATTCTATGACCTAACGTATATTTCATGACATATAAGCTATAGGTTTAGTTAACATGGTATTCCTTCACCTTACTTAAGCATACCTCCTAATTACCTATACCCTAGGGTACTCTAGGGTACCCCAAAAATTCCCAAAAATTATATTTAACTTCTAAACATAATAAGGAAACATTAAATAACATTATCATGATTTTTAACATATTTTTAGACCTTTAAACCATGCTGGCCGAAACCCTTGAACTTAAAGTTCTGGGTTTTGCTTCCTTCATATTGGCCGAGACCCTAGGGTGTCCTAGGTTACTCTAAAAATTCCCAAAAATTACAGTTAACTTCTAAACATCATAAGGGAACATCAAATAATATTATCATGATTTTTAGCATAATTATGGACCTTTAAAACATGCTGGCCGAAACCTTTGAACATAGAAACCTTAATTTTGTTTCCCTTCAACATTAAATCCGAAATTAACCCATATATCATGCCAAAAATCCCCAAAAATTTCAATTAACTTCTAAACATCATAAGGTAACATCAAATAATATTATCATGATTTTTAGCATAATTATGGACCTTTAAAACATGCTGGCCGAAACCTTTGAACCATAGAAACCTGGATTTTGTTTCCCTTCAACATTAAATCCGAAACTAACCCATATATCATGCCAAAAATCCCCAAAAATTTCAATTAACTTCTAAACATCATAAGGGAACATCAAATAATATTATCATGATTTTTAGCATAATTATGGACCTTTAAAACATGCTGGCCAAAACCCTTGAACCATAGAAACCTGGATTTTGTTTCCCTTCAACATTAAATCCGAAACTAACCCATATATCATGCTAAAAATCCCCAAAAATTTCAATTAACTTCTAAACATCATAAGGGAACATAAAATAATATTATCATGATTTTTAGCATAATTATGGACCTTTAAAACATGCTGGCCGAAACCCTTGAACCATAGAAACCTGGATTTTGTTTCCCTTCAACATTAAATCCGAAACTAACCCATATATCATGCCAAAAATCCCCAAAAATTTCAATTAACTTCTAAACATCATAAGGGAACATCAAATAATATTATCATGATTTTTAGCATAATTATGGACCTTTAAAACCTGCTGGCCGAAACCTTTGAACCATAGAAACCTGGATTTTGTTTCCTTTCAACATTAAATCCGAAACTCACCCATATATTCAGCCAAAAATCATGGAAAACGTTGGTAACTATTATACCACAGGTGAGGGAGTCTTACCTTAGATTTCTTGATTTTTAGACCTTGGATGGAAAGAAGGAAGAAGACTTGACCACACCTAGCCCTTGGAAACTTGAGAAGACCTTAGATCTTGGAGGATGAGACTTTTTGTGAAGTTTTCTCAAGGGAGAAGTCCTCCTTGAGTGCTCGGCAAGAATGGAGAAGGAAGAGAGGAGCAAATGCACTTGATGGCATGAAGAATGAAACTCCCAAACCCCCTTATTAATCAACCATTAAGGTGGTGAATGAAGAGTTTTCTATGGCCCTTCATCTTCCTCTACCATTTAACCACCATTCACTTCCTTTCCTCACAAGAATTCCTTGCTAGGTGAGTTGGTTAAAGCATTCATTGGTTGTAAAGAGGTCCAAGGTTCAATCCTTGGCCCATGCACCTTTATTTTTATTTTATTTAATCTTTTTTTTCTTATTTTCGAAAATTCCCCTTTTATTTCGAAAATTCTCCAAAAATGACCCATAATTTTGCCAATATTCCTAAATAAAATTCTTTTATATATATATGAATTTTACCCAATTAATACCCATTTTTCGGAGCCCATTTAAGGCCCATTAGTACCTAATTCCTCAAATTAAATAGGAAAATTAAACTAATACTTACCCATAATCATGCTAATATGTCCAATTAAATCCTATTTATCTTTATACTAATTTCCACCTAAAATCCACCGATAATTATGGTACTAGCAAGCCCATATAAGGCCCATTAGTGCCCTTTTTCCCAATTTAAATGGGAAACCATGGATTTTCTAGGCCAAAGTTTGTATTATTACCTCTAGGTCCTTCGGAGAGTTATCTAGACATGCTTAATATTTTAATAAAATATTAAGAGAATTTTCCGGGTCGTTACAATCCCCCATACCTCGTGAATGTTCGTCCTCGAACTTAGAATAACTCCGGGTACTTGCGCCTCATTTCGTCCTCGCGTTCCCAGGTAGCTTCCTCGAACCGCTGGTTTTGCCATAAGATCTTAACCAAGGGTACCTCCTTACTCCTCAGCTTCTTGACCTCTCTATCCAAAATCCGAAGGGGTCTGCTCTCATAACTCAGGTCCTCTTGTATTTGCACTGTCTGCGGCTCGATCACTTGGTCTGTATTCGGGATACACTTTTTAAGCAGGGACACATGGAATACGTTATGGGTAGCTGACATCTCTGGAGGTAGCTCCAGCTCGTATGCCACCTTACCAACTCTTTTCAGAATCAGATACGGCCCCACATATCGCGGACTCAGCTTTCCTTTCTTCTCAAATCTTGTCACCCCTTTCATAGGAGCCACTTTGATGAATACCAAATCCCCAACATTAAATTCCAGGGGTCTACGCCGGACATCGGCATAACTCTTCTGCCGACTCTGAGCAGTTTCTATCCGTTGTCGAATATTCTGTATAGCTTGGGTGGTGCTGTTAATGAGATCCGTTGTGTGCCCCATCTCCTTCTTCTCACCACCCTCATACCAACAGATCGGAGACCTACATCTCCTCCCATACAACGCTTCATAAGGTGCCATTCCAATAGTAGCTTGGTAGCTGTTGTTGTACGCGAATTCTGCTAAACACAAATATCGACACCAGCTTCCCTTGAAATCCAAGGCACACGCTCGCAACATGTCTTCTAGTACTTGATTCACCCGTTCAGTTTGCCTATCAGTTTGAGGGTGAAAGGCGGTACTAAATCGCAATTTAGTGCCGAGAGATTTCTAAACACACTCCCAAAAATGCGAAGTAAAACGTCCATCCCTATCTGAGATGATGGTCTTGGGGACTCCATGCAGCCTGATTACCTCCTTAACATATAACTGAGCCAGTTGCTCAATCGAATAAGTCATCTTGATTGCTAAGAAGTGAGCGGACTTAGTCAATCTGTCCACAATGACCCATATCGCATCATATCCATTTGTAGTTCGGGGAAGTCCTGAAATGAAATCCATTGAGACATCTTCCCATTTCCATTCCGGAATTGGAAGTGGCTGCAGAACTCCTCCGGGACGCTGGTGTTCTGCTTTCACTTGCTGACAGGTCATGCAAGTACTGATATGCTGAGCCACATCCCTCTTCATACCGGACCACCAGAACTTCTCCTTCAGATCTTGATACATCTTGGTGGATCCGGGATGCATTGAATAAGGGGTCTCGTGAGCTTCCGTCAGTATTTTTCTTCGAAGCTCCGGATCATTAGGGATACATAGACGATCCCTAAGGTATAATACCCCCCCTTTGGCGATATGAAAACCATCGCCCTTTCCTTCTAGGATCTCCCGTTTTATTTTCTGAAGACTCAGATCACTCTCTTGTTTTTCCAATATATCCTCAAACAGTGCGGGTGATATTGTCATGGTGGAAAGTTGCTCGGAGATGACCTCGACCCCAAAATTCATAATTTCTCTTTCAAGTGGTCGGGGTAATTTAGATATGGACATCAAGGTGGCACTCGACTTCCGGCTGAGTGCATCGGCCACTTTGTTTGCCTTCCCCGGATGGTAGAGGATTTCGCAGTCATAGTCCTTCACCAACTCGAGCCATCGGCGTTGTCTCATATTCAGGTCTTTCTGAGTGAAGAAATATCGCAGACTCTGGTGGTCTGTATAAATTCGACACTGCGCTCCGTACAGATAATGCCTCCATATCTTAAGAGAGAAGACCACTGCGGCCAGTTCTAAATCATGAGTGGGGTAATTTTGTTCATGTTCTTTAAGTTACCTAGAGGCGTAGGCAATGACTTTACCATTCCGCATAAGCATAGCTCCAAGTCCCCGTCGGGGGCGTCGCTATACATGTCAAAGCCCTGGTTACTTTCCGGAAGGGTAAGAATTGGAGCACTTGAAAGTCTCCTTGGCATATAATTGGCTAATGTCCTTAATAATTCCATGACTTAATTATATGCATATATCATAATTATATACTGATTTTAATTATGGGTAAACCTAATAATAGTATGCTTCCGAAATATTAGTTCTCAACCTGAGTTACGACTCATATTAGTTGTATGGTTATTATAGAATAGGTGAGATCCTACTTATTATATTCCCATAAAATAACTTAAGGTAATCCTATATATTATATATTAGATAGCAATGACCCATAATCTATAATAAGTGTTAACATAATTAGGACCCTACCCTATGCGTCCCTACCTAAGTTATACCGTATGACTTATACCATTAACTATATCAGCTTCTTTCTTACCCCTATATTATTCTAATATTTAATTCCTAAAATAAGATAAAGCATCATCCATCGTTACTTATCGTAACGTACCTTTCATCATCCATACCGTTCATACTTGCATATTCTATAGTCATAGGTATCATCATTCTAGAACCATAATAGAACATAAAATACACTTAAAGGTACTTACTTGGAAGCTGCAGGAAGAGGGCTTGATGTGTGTGTAGTGAGATGGTTACTGCTCTGATACCAACCTGTAACACCCGTTTTTTTTTTTGACCACCATAAAGCGGTGTTACGTTAACATACTTAGGGCATGTAGACATCATAACGCAGCGGAAAACTTTAAACTTACACCTACATGCACTTTCTACCATTCCTAGCATCATAACATACTTAGCATCATGTCATACTTAGCATCATGTTATACTTTAGCATTCTGTCATCATTTAGCATCATATCATAGAGTCATAGTCATATTCAAGTACTTAGTAGTAAAGGTAAAGTTCTATCATAAGGCAAGCAAACATATGGTCTCTTGGCCAAGTCACTATCACACACATTCTGCAAAGCCCTCCTGCTGCTTCCTTACTGTTCCTTTGCATGATCTGCGGTATAAGAAAATAAAACTATAAGCACACAGGCTTAGTAAGACTCTTTCCTACTCACAAAAACCGTCCGTCACTTAATCATAAACATATGAAACATTAGCACTCTTAGCGCTTTACTTAGAACATCATCCTTAGCATCACTTAGCATTCATTTGACATGTCATGGACATAGCTTCACCCCATTCATAGCATGGCATAAACATAACCATAAACATTCGGGTATGGCATAATTATTGACATAACATAAATATCGTAAACAATCATAGCATGACATAATACTTGATATAGACATCAATAAAATCATGGCATAAATCTAATTACAATCATGGCATCCCATACTAGCATGAGCATGAACAAAATAATGGCATTCTAACGTAACATAAACATAATTAAACCATGGCATCCTAAACTAGCATAAAATCATGGCATCCTAAACTAACATAAACATAGATAAAGTCATGGCATCCTAAACTATCATAAACATAAGTAAAGCATGACATTCTAAACTAGCATAAAATCATGGCATCCTAAACTAACATAAACATAGATAAAATCATGGCATCCTAAACTATCATAAACATAATTAAAGCATGACATTCTAAACTAGCATCAAATCATGGCATAAACATAAATAACATCATGGCATAAACCTAAATAATATCATGGCATAAGCTTAAATAATATCATGGCATAAACATAAACAAAATCATGGCATAAACATAAATAAAATCATGGCATACACATAAATAAAATCATGGCATAAACATAAATAAAATCATGGCATGAACATATCTTCATAACATACTTTTCGTAAACATACTTTTCATAACATAATGCATAGCATAAATGGATGCATGTAGCAACTGTGCATATATATATATAAGGATGCTTAATCTTGAAAACATGCTTTTAAATACTTGAACATAATCATAACATGCATTGGGGCCCTGGCTTGTACCACATTCATTCATCATATGCGCGCATCCCTAAGTAAATACGAGGTAGCTAATCTCGACCTACTAGGGTAAGGACAGCTTCATCGGTAGTCCCGAACCGTAAGGACAGCATCATCGGTAGTCCCGAACCGTGGACAGCATCATCGGTAGTCCAAAACCGTGGACCTTACTTAGGTCCGGTACAAGCCCATAAAATAAAATAAATGCTTTCATATGCTTCTTCATTCATCATCATTCATAGCATATTCATTCGTTCATCATACTTAGCCTTCATTCATCATTTCCATTATTAGACATGGCATGGGTACACATCATTCATATAGTATGGCATACACACACAAGCATGACATACATTCATATCATTCATAAGACATGGCATACATACATATCATTCATACATCATGTCATACATACATATCATTCCTAAATCATGGCATATGTCTAAACATTCTATGACCTAACGTATATTTCATGACATATAAGCTATAGGTTTAGTTAACATGGTATTCCTTCACCTTACTTAAGCATACCTCCTAATTACCTATACCCTAGGGTACTCTAGGGTACCCCAAAAATTCCCAAAAATTATATTTAACTTCTAAACATCATAAGGAAACATTAAATAACATTATCATGATTTTTAACATATTTTTAGACCTTTAAACCATGCTGGCCGAAACCCTTGAACTTAAAGTTCTGGGTTTTGCTTCCTTCATATTGGCCGAGACCCTAGGGTGTCCTAGGTTACTCTAAAAATTCCCAAAAATTACAGTTAACTTCTAAACATCATAAGGGAACATCAAATAATATTATCATGATTTTTAGCATAATTATGGACATTTAAAACATGCTGGCCGAAACCTTTGAACATAGAAACCTTAATTTTGTTTCCCTTCAACATTAAATTCGAAATTAACCCATATATCATGCCACAAATCCCCAAAAATTTCAATTAACTTCTAAACATCATAAGGTAACATCAAATAATATTATCATGATTT
The DNA here is from genome assembly GCA_024364735.1 of Boesenbergia rotunda. Classification (NCBI taxonomy): domain Eukaryota; kingdom Viridiplantae; phylum Streptophyta; class Magnoliopsida; order Zingiberales; family Zingiberaceae; genus Boesenbergia; species Boesenbergia rotunda. The sequence goes on along the minus strand of JAGFNQ010006331.1, from coordinate 41,678 downwards.
TTAGCATAATTATGGACCTTTAAAACATGCTGGCCGAAACCTTTGAACCATAGAAACCTGGATTTTGTTTCCCTTCAACATTAAATCCGAAACTAACCCATATATCATGCCAAAAATCCCCAAAAATTTCAATTAACTTCTAAACATCATAAGGGAACATCAAATAATATTATCATGATTTTTAGCATAATTAAGGACCTTTAAAACCTGCTGGCCGAAACCTTTGAACCATAGAAACCTGGATTTTGTTTCCTTTCAACATTAAATCCGAAACTCACCCATATATTCAGCCAAAAATCATGGAAAACATTGGTAACTATTATACCACAGGTGAGGGAGTCTTACCTTAGATTTCTTAATTTTTAGACCTTGGATGGAAAGAAGGAAGAAGACTTGACCACACCTGGCCCTTGGAAACTTGAGAAGACCTTAGATCTTGGAGGATGAGACTTTTTGTGAAGTTTTCTCAAGGGAGAAGTCCTCCTTGAGTGCTCGGCAAGAATGGAGAAGGAAGAGAGGAGCAAATGCACTTGATGGCATGAAGAATGAAACTCCCAAACCCCCTTATTAATCAACCATTAAGGTGGTGAATGAAGAGTTTTCTATGGCCCTTCATCTTCCTCTACCATTTAACCACCATTCACTTCCTTTCCTCACAAGAATTCCTTGCTAGGTGAGTTGGTTAATGCATTCATTGGTTGTCGAAGAGGTCCAAGGTTCAATCCTTGGCCCATGCACCTTTATTTTTATTTTATTTAATCTTTTTTCTTATTTTCGAAAATTCTCCTTTTATTTCGAAAATTCTCCTAAAATGACTCATAATTTTGCCAATATTCCTAAATAAAATTCTTTTATATATATATGAATTTTACCCAATTAATACCCATTTTTTGGAGCCCATTTAAGGCCCATTAGTACCTAATTCCTCAAATTAAATAGGAAAATTAAACTAATACTTACCCATAATCATGCTAATATGTCCAATTAAATCCTATTTATCTTTATACTAATTTCCACCTAAAATCCACCGATAATTATGGTACTAGCAAGCCCATATAAGGCCCATTAGTGCCCTTTTTCCCAATTTAAATGGGAAACCATGGATTTTCTAGGCCAAAGTTTGTATTATTACCTCTAGGTCCTTCGGAGAGTTATCTAGACATGCTTAATATTTTAATAAAATATTAAGAGAATTTTCCGGGTCGTTACAGTCGGGGGCGCCACCCAAGTGTCAATTGATCCGAATTCCTTTCGGTCAGCTCTGATCCCTTAAAACTCGGGATCAGGCTTTGACGAGGGCGCCCGGGACGCTGGGGGAGCCCTGGTTGACTGGGTCGACTCTTATCTGTTGGCTTCGCTGGCTTCTGTTTCGTTGGCTTGACCTGGGGGCGCTCGGACCATCTGGGGCACCCTGGATCATAGGGGGCGCCCCGCCCATAAGCTGTCGAAGCACTCCTTTTGCTTCATGTGTTTTGTATTCACCTTGGGGGCGCCCGGGACACTCCGGGCGCCCTGGTCAGCTGCTGCCTCACTCCTTTGAGGCTCTCTGAGCTGCAGACACTCGTTCCTTCGGTCCTGCATCCAGGGTTAGTACAAAAGCAACATAAAGCAATAATATGTTAGTTTTATACAGCCTTGGCTGTCTTGGTTCTGACTTTGGGTCTCCCAAATGAAGCCCTAGGTCGAACCGACACCTACTGTTCCCTCAACGGGGAACGCATCCTCACCTACTCCTCTCGGGAGAATTTACATGATGCCAACCGGCTCCTCCGGAGGACTTTTGCCCAGCAGTCCTTCGCCAGGTGCCTAGCTGTCCTTCGCCAGGTCTTCAGTACCACGCTGTCCTTCGCCTGGTGCCTAGCAGTCCTTCGCTAGGGCTTTGTATCCTGGCATTCCTTCACCAGGTGCCTAGCAGACCTTTGCTAGGGCTTTGTATCCTGGCATTCCTTCGCCAGGTGCCTAGCAGTCCTTTGCTAGGGCTTTGTATTCTGGCATTCCTTCGCCAGATGCCTAGCTGTCCTTTGCTAGGACTTTGTATCCTGGAATTCCTTCGCCAGGTGCCTAGCAGTCCTTCGCTAGGGCTTTGTATCCTGGCATTCCTTCGCCAGGTGCCTAGCAGCCCTTCGCTAGGACTTTTCCTGCACACTTGAATAACATCATTAGATCACAAATAAACTTAACTTTGAATCCTTTGCCAATATCAAAATAAGGTTCGATATGGTGCTTCCTGCACCAACAATCTCCCCCTTTTTGATTTATGACAACACAATTCAAAGTTAAGTAAAAGCAGTTAATAAAAGAAGGAAAAAAAACCACAATGAAATATAGCAGTTATAGATTTGAGATCAATGAAGTATATGAAAAATGGCTTTATTTCTCAAACTCCCCCTAAAATCTTGAATACTTGTGTTATAAAATATAAAATACTTAACTTTGACCTTTCCTCCCCCTTTGACATATATCAAAAACAAACATGGGTGAACAACATATTTAACAGGGATTTTTGAGTTTTTCTAAGTGCTTCATGTTTTTGACAAAGTGTTTTTCAACAATAGAGTAAAAGCATTTTCACTATCAAAACTTTTTACACATAGATAATTTCCCATTATGAAAAGTTTTGCAGGCCTAAATTTTGAAACAAACTTTTACTTAGGCAAAATTTCCATTCTTGAAGCTAAATTTCCAAAAAAAGAGTTCAACTTTTAGAGTTTGGGAAAAATTTTGTTTACTAAAGACAATTTTTCACATTTAGACGAATTTGCTTGGAAACATTTTGTGCATTTTGAGAAACATAATTCCTAAGAAATTTCTAGACAAGTTTTTCCCCAAAAATCTTAAGATAGGCTTAAGAAACTTCAGATAAATCTTGTTTACTAAAAAAATTTGAAATACTTAGATACTTAGGTATTTTTGCTTTACTTTTAAAAAAAATCCTTTTTCTCTCCCCCTTAATGTGAAACT
>JAGFNQ010006331.1:22047-36915 GCA_024364735.1 Boesenbergia rotunda | reverse complement strand
ATTTAATTGAATTTAATTGATTTAATTAAGATTTAATTGAATTTAATTGATTTAATTACGATTTAATTGAATTTAATTGATTTAATTAAGATTTAATTGAATTTAATTGATTTAATTAACATTTAATTGAATTTAATTGATTTAATTAAGATTTAATTGAATTTAATTGAGATTTAATTAGATTTAATTTAGTTGGTTGGGTTGGACTCAACTTTTAGGTCCTAAGCATTTCACTCATTTCTAAGTGACAATACAGGATATCCTTAACTGTTTTGTGAGATGCATTAATTTTATCTTCGAATTAGTGATAAATCTAAGATTTACTTAAAATTTGTGTTAGATTCAAATCTGACAATAGTAAAGTGAATTTGATTTTCTATAATTGGCTTCCAGGTCTTGGCGAGGCACTAGGCCTTCTTTGGCCGTAGCCTTATTGGATCATCAACCCTTTCCTTGACAAAGCCTTTTATAGAAAATTCATCTTCAAGTCACTTCTTAAAAGATTTTGGTCTAACTAGTTTGGGTCTTAGATTGGTAGTTTCGGCTAGTTTAACCAGTCTAAAGAGACCAAGTAGTGTATACTTGACCTTATTAGAAGAGCCTTTCCTAACGTACTATCATCTCACCGCCACCCAATACTAGGTTTTCAAGTTTTAAGTAACTCTTTAGTCCTTAAACTAGTCAATCCTAATTCCAAGCAAAAAGAATAAAAATAAAAAGAAACACACAATTAAAGCAAACAATTATCTAAGTAAGGTCACAATTGGAGTAATACTTCGGATTTTCGAAATCAGCAAGATTATGAATTAAATTTTCTAACATATTGACCTTATGTTTTAGAGTTTCATTTTCTTGTTTCAATTTTCTGAAATTTGCCTTAATTAATTTACATGAATCAATCACATTATTCAAGGTAAATAACGGATTTTTAAATACTGTAAATTTACCTTTGTCGATTATTTGTCCAACATTCTTGGTAGCTCTTTTATCTGTGCATTCACTTTTGAAATGCTCGAACTCCTGGCACTTGAAGCATTGAATGTGACTTTTGTCCTTTCGTGCTTTTGGAACTGGTTCCTTTGTCGCCGTTGGTGGTGTCGTTTGAATCTTACGAGTAGGACACTCACTTTGGTAGTGCCCTCTCTCCCTGCATGTGTAACAAATTACATGATTTTTAAAATCTGAATTTACACTTTTACCTTTTGATTCCTTATTGGGAATCTTCCCCTTGATTCTCGTTGTCTCGGATCTAGGCTCATTTTCTGATTCTGTGTCTGAGTCGGACTCGGGTACTAGTTGAAGCTCCTTCTTTGGTGGTTCTTTAGGATTTTCCTCTGCAATAGAATTTACACCTTCCTCGACCATTACAGTATCTGTTTGATTATTTAATTCTAAATTTGAAAAGAATTCAAAATCGGTTACTGTCTCAGTCAATTCGTTGTCTGATTCTGATTCAACTTTGGATTCGGGTTCAGACTCTGACTCAGCTATTTGTGCTTGGACCGAAAGGGCAAGATAACTTACCTGATCTTCTTCTTCATCTGAGATCTCTTGATGAAGGTTAATCAATTTTTCCCAGATTTCTCTAGCACATCTACATGGACCTACTAGCTCGAGTTGCTCCTTGGTTAGGCCACATTGTAGAATTGCAGTTGCCCTTGCATCGGTCTCGATTTGGTTGAGAGTTTGTTCATCCAATTTATCCCACTCGATTGACACCTCATCTTCTACGGGAAAAGAGAATCCCATTTGGATGATCAGCCATAGGTCCATGTGGGCTTTCAGAAGGGACTCCATTTGACTTCTCCAAACATTGAAGTTCTCGCCGGAGAATAGCGGTGGACGGGCACTGTTCCACTATTGGTTGGTCATTTAGTTTAAACCATGCACACAAGAGAAATAGCAGAAATGTACCAAGACTTGGTCTTGGATTAGTAGTGCGGGAGAGAAAAGATATAGCCCAACAAAAATATTACACGAATTTCGAGGTAAAATAATAATAAAAAATTATGACAAATTTTTGAAAATGTTGATTTTATTACTTCTGATTAATGATGAAAAAGTAAGAAGTCAATGTTAAAAAAAACTTTGCTCAAATTAGGATAGCACGAATTTAAAAAAAATATATTAAAATAATAAAAAATTTATGACAAATTTTCAAAAATTGATTATTTTATCAATTCTGACTTATGGTGAAAAAATAATAATTCAAATTTGAAAAACGCGTCAAAAATCCTACAGATATTATTTATAAAAAAAACGATCGAGTGGTGTTGCACCAACCTCGATTAACGAGAAAAAAAAAAAAAGAATAAAATAAATTCAAAAATCCGAAAAACTCTCAAATTGGTGGTTGCACCAAATTTGAGCTTCCCCGCTCTGATACCACTTGTTGGATCGAGAGATACGATATGGGGGTGAATATCGTAAAACGTTCGGATTAACAGTTAGAGAAATTACGCAGCGGAAATTTAAATCAAAACACACGCAAACACCAAGTTTTTTAATTGGTTCGGAGTCGCAGTCGGCACCTACTCCAAGGCCCACGGTCGTTGACCATTTTCTGCGGGCAATTCTATATGTTCGCAAAAATAGTTTACAAGATTGTATTACAAAATTAGTGCAGTAAACTTAAAAGTAACTCTTCTTTACCGACGTCCGATGTAGATTGTATTTTTCGGAGCAGTGGGACATCGTCGGCGCTTGAATCTCAAGTCGGGAGGTTTCTGGAGCAGAGCGCGGGAGCAGAAGAGCGTGAATGCGTTGGACGAATTGATTGCCTGAAGCCTTGGGGTCGAGGGTCCTTTTATAGATCCTGGGGGCGCCTGGGACGTCGGGGGCGCCCCCCCACGTGTCAGCTGATCCGAATTCCTTTCGGTCAGCTCTGATCTCTTAAAACTCGGGATCAGGCTTTGACGGGGGCGCCCGGGACGCAGGGGGTGCCCTGGTTGACTGGGTCGACTCTTATCCGTTGGCTTCGCTGGCTTCTGCTTTGTTGGCTTGACCTGGGGGCGCCCGGACCATCCGGGGCACCCTGGATCATGGGGGGCGCCCGGGAGCACGGGGGCGCCCTGCCCATAAGCTGTCGAAGCACTCCTTTTGCTTCATGTGTTTTGTATTCACCTTGGGGGCACCCGGGACACTCCGGGCACCTTGGTCAGCTGCTGCCTCACTCCTTTGAGGCTCTCTGATCTGCAGACACTCGTTCCTTCGGTCCTGCATCCAGGGTTAGTACAAAAGCAACATAAAGCAATAATATGCTAGTTTTATACAGCCTTGGCTATCTTGGTTCTGACTTTGGGTCTCCCAAATGGAGCCCTAGGTCGAACCGACGCCTACTGTTCCCTCAACGGGGAACGCGACCTCACCTACTCCTCTCGGGAGAATTTACCTGATGCCAATCGGCTCCTCCGGTTGGACTTTTGCCCAGCAGTCCTTCGTCAGGTTCCTAGCTATCCTTCGCCAGGTCTTCAGTACCACGCTGTCCTTCGCCTGGTGCCTAGCAGTCCTTAGCTAGGGCTTTGTATCCTGGCATTCCTTCGCCAGGTGCCTAGCAGTCCTTTGCTAGGGCTTTGTATCCTGACATTCCTTCGCCAGGTGCCTAGCAGTCCTTTGCTAGGGCTTTGTATCCTAGCATTCCTTCGCCAGGTGCCTAGCTGTCCTTTGCTAGGACTTTGTATCCTGGCATTCCTTCGCCAGGTGCCTAGCAATCCTTCACTAGGGCTTTGTATCCTTGCATTCCTTCGCCAGATGCCTAGCAGCCCTTTGCTAGGTCTTTTCCTGCACACTTGAATAACATCATTAGATCACAAATAAACTTAACTTTGAATCCTTTGTCAATATCAAAACAAGGTTCGATATGGTGCTTCATGCACCAACATTTTCTAGAATCAAGGCTATAGTTAATAAAATCTATAAAAATTCAAACAAAGCAGAAGTGTTAGAAAAACTTGAAAACTTAAATGAAGAAGAAATAGTAGATAAGTCAGACATTTTTCAATTAATGAAAATGATGCAATTAAAACCATAACTTTTGACTAACCAAGAAATTTTGAATCTTAAATCAAATTAAATCTTAATTTAATCCTTGATTTAATTTTAATTTAATCCTTAAATTTAATCTTTAATTATTTTAACCTTAATTAAATCTTAATTATTTTAACCTTAAATGAATCCTTAATTATTTTAACTTTAATTAATCCTAATTATTTTTTTTAACAACTTAAATTAAACCCAAATTAATTATTAATTCTCAACAATTAAACCTTAATTAAGTTTTTAATTAATCCCTAATTAACTTAAATCCTATTAATCCTTAATTTACTTAAATCTAATTAATCCTTAATTAATCCAATTAATCCTAATTAATCTAATTAATCCTTAATTAATTTTAATCTCAAATTAAACCTTAATAACTTAAACTCAAATTAAATAAAATCTTACCCAACTGCAACAATCAATCTAATAAAATTAAATATGCCAAAATGGGTTGGCATATTCGCGGGTTCACATGATATGTATCAAATCGAGAATTTGATACATTATTAAAAACTTAATTAAAAATGTCTTGACTTGTTTGAATCATGCATAAATGTCATGTTCATGCATTTGCTATTTTTTTAATATATATGTCATGACATTCATTTTTAAATTTCTACATGATTTAGAATGGTTAGATAGGAAAAGACTTACTTGAAACTTGAACAACATAGTATTAGGTGGAGGTGAGATGATAGTACGTTAGGGAAGCCCTTCTAATAAGGTCAAGTGGGGTAAGGTGTACCCTACTTGGTCTGTTTAGTGTGGTGGAACTAGCCGAAGCTACAGATCCAAAATCTAAGCTAGTTAGACCAAAATTTCTCAAGAAGAAATTTGAAAATGAACTTTCGGTAAAAAGCTTGTCAAGGAAAGGGTTGTTGCTCCAATAAGGCTACAGCCAAATAAGGCCTCTGTGCCTCGCCAAGACTTGGAAGCCAATTATCGAAACTCATTTTTAAATTACTATTTGATAAATTTGAATCTAACACAAGTTTTAATTTAATCTTCGATTTAACAGTAATTCAAAGAAAAATTATTCAAGCATCTCACAATACACCTGTTCCGGAAAGAGTCGACGACGATGGTCAGTCAATGGAGTTCTGCCCCTGCGGAAGTTGCTGTGGTAGGGAGGAACCTAGGGTCCTGCAAGGTTAAAAAGAGCGTTAGGGGCATGCCGGCAGGGGTCCGGCGGAGTCCACTCCGATGCTCAAGTCAGTGTCTGTCCGAAAAGTAAAGATAGCAAGAAGTAAAGAATGTATGTAGGATTGAGAGAGCGTAACCCCTTTACCGGAGGGGTTGGACTACCTTTTATACTGACGACGACAACTAGACGTGCCCTATCGATCGATGCCACGTCTTCGATACTTAAGCCACGCCCCCCTCTTTTGGCGGTGACTGGATTTCCTTTAAAACGGTTTGCGCGTTATCATGCTTCTGCCCGTTGTGACATTTAAGGGTCGTGCAGACCTTATCTAACGGGGATGATTATCCATACCGAGAGGGGGCAGTACCCGAGGTCGGTCATTGCGGGGAATCCACCTCCCGAGGTGAGCTCGGGGTCTTCGGGCGCGATAACTCCCAAGGTGCTCTCGGGGCCTAACCTCCCGGGGTTATCTCGGAAGGGGTCTTTGGGCTGACCTTCCCGGGTGCGTCTCTTGAGGGGAGCCCCGGGGCACGAGAAGGAAGGTCGCTTCAATCTGTCATGTCGCGCCCCGCGACTTCTTCATCCCTCATGCCGGGCACGGACTATTCAACCCTATCATAAGTCCCTCCCTTTAAGTCTAATCGAAGAAAGTGTGACTGACTGATTGAACTAGTGCAAAGATGAAGAAGTTGCGGGCCTTCAGCTTCCTTACTTCCCTTGTAGTTATAAGGGGCCTTTGGATTATAATCTCTTATCATGAGTACCGAGAAATCTCCCTTAATGGTCTTATCCTTTTTCAAAAAGGCTACTCCAACCCTGGAGGGACTATGATGACGTCTATCTCTTCGTTATAAAGGTGCATGACTCTTTTATGTGGGCGACGGGGTGCCCTAGCGAATGCCTTATTGCCACGTGACCCAACAGCCATCTCCACGAGTTTTTACGTACGTGCGCCGTCTTAGCCAACTCGCGACAAGCGACTACCTGTGCACAGTGGTTCCTCACTTTCCACATGTCTCCTCCCCCTTGCATCCAGGTAGGCGGCTGCCTGAGTATAAGAGGGGAAGGTGCAAATGATAAGCCCACCTCCGACTCGGCGGCTAGGTGCACTTCGTCTTCTTCTCTCATAAAGCCTTTTTTTGTGTGTGAGTAGTTTGTCTCCTTCTTGTCTTCTTTCTCGGGGATCATGGAAAGCTATTGCATAGAGTGGTATGAGTCCGCCTCCTCGAGAGTGAGGCCGGAGGCCTTGCAGGCGGCCATTGAGGCCTATGGCATCCCGGTCGAGATGGCAATGGTCATCCCTAAAGTGGGTCAGATGCCTGTGGAGCCCCCTGTAGGCATATTGACCTTCTTCTTAGGGCAGATGGAGTTAGGGCTCCATTTCCCTATCCCTTCTTTTTTCACGAACATAGCCTGCTACTTTGGTATCCCCCTTCACCAGATGGGAGGGGCATATATCATCATCAAGATTTTTGATCTTCCTCTGACTCCTCATCTCTTCCATTCTTTCTTCATCCCGGGCGGGCCTCAGTCCTAAAGTGACGCGAATCAGCCCCTCTCTAGGTATGTTCATCTTTTTCTTCAATGCCTGTTAGTTCTGACTGATGCTTTCTCTGTCTGGCTACTGCAGAGGAGGTCATGTTCGCCAAGGTTATGGGTCGGCACATCAAGTGGGAGGAGCCCAACAAGGAGGCATTGAATCCTCCTCCAACCACTCCTGAAGCTCCACCTGCTCCTGCCAAATCCCCTGAGGGGCCTACTATCTCGTCCTGTGGGGTCGCTTCACCCGAGAGGGTCGGGGCAACTGTTCCATCCGTGCCAGTTGTGAGCCGAGGGCCTTCCAATCAATAGTTTGGCCCTGAGGTGGATCTTTCCTCTAGGGGTGGATCTTCGCCGAGGGTTGTCCATCCAGAGGGAATTAGCGAGGGGACCTCCCCTCCTTCTTTAGTAGTCTGGTCTGCTGGGCGGTAGAAGAGGTGACTCCCCAAGGGCTTGGACCCTTCATGGAAAAAGCCGCGTTCTATATGCTCCTCTCCTCTTCCCTCGGTGCCCGAGGAAGCGACTCTACCTGCTGAGGTAGTAGCCTCTGTACCTACTCCACCGATCCCTGCTCCGAAGGTGGTCGTCCCAGCGCCTCTATCCTGCTCCATTGATCCGACTATGTCTTCCACTGGTAAGGAGGTGTTGCGTACCCAATTCTGGATGAGACTGGACCAACTAAGGAAGCAGTTGGATGCAGCGTTGGAGGCCTCCATGCAGTCCTTCCACCCCCCCTCCCCCGGTGCAGTTCAAGGAGGTTCCAGTCGAGGGGGTTGTGTCAGAGGGGACTTCTAGCTCCGACGAAGACAATTCTGGCCCCTCCAGTTTGCCACCTGAAGCCCCCACCTTCGAGCGACTTCCTCCTCGTCCGGGTTCGCCGCGGCCTGAGGGGCGAGGGAGTACCTCTGGAGGGGCAGCTGTATGAGTTTCGGCGGGCCCCCTCACCACTCTTCGGGAGACCCTCTTGAAGGTACGAATTATTATTGCATTGGATATTCTCCTGCCCATTACCTAACCTCCGGGCACAATAGCAGGCCGCTGAGGATTGCGTGACAGCCGACCGGGGTCTGTATTCCGAGCCTTGGGCTTCACTGGGTTGAAGCCTTGCTCCACCGGGTCTTGAGGGCTGAGGCTATAGCTGACCACGAGCGTCGAGCAGAATTGATGCAGGTGGGGCTCAGCAGGGCTCTCCGGGCGAAGGTCGAGCACCTGATGCACCTCTTGCAAGACAAGGAGTAGGCTCTTGAAAATTCCCGACACCGAGAACGCCTGGCATCCGAGAAGACTGTGAGTGTCACCAAGGACCTGCTCCAGGTGACGCAGGAGAGATACCAGCTCCAGGCAAGGGACAGAGAGTTGTTGGGCGACATCCGGCTCATGGTAGCCTCGGCCGAGAGACTGAACTCGCACAGTCAGGATCAAGCGCAACAGCTCAGTCATAAGGAGTCTAATCTCCTGATGGCCACCAACCGCTCATCTATCCTGGAGGATGACCTGGTCCAGGCTCGGTCGGATGAGCGTGCCACGTCGGAGAGACTCAAAGAGGCCTTGGCCGAGCAGGCGGGGATGTCTGTCGAGCTGAAATGGTTGAGACGTTCCTACGAGGCTGCTGAGGCCGAGCTCCTTACCCTTCGAGTTGCCCGAGCTTCTAGTTCTAAGGAAGCCGAGGCAGGCTTCAAGGTGAAGTTTATGGAGTCAGATGAGTTCCTTACCATCGTAGCCGACCAGGTAATGCAGCGCTTACAGCAGGGCTTCCACGGGGCTATCGATAAGTTGAAGAAGGATCAGCTCCTCCCTCCTGATGCAGACCCGCGATTGTAAGTGCCACTGAGGCTAGAGAGGGGTCTTCTCCCGAGCCAGCGGAGCCCCATAATTACCTGGGGGCGTGACCTATTGTAGCAATTCATGAACTAATGCGATCACTTTTACTATTCCTTATGTATGTGCCTTTTCTCGCTATGTCTCGTGTCCTCGCTTTATGGGCATAATAAATAGTTGTCTATTTCGAGGTTGATCCTGAGGGCAGATCCCAATCAAAGCCTATGTACCCCGGGCATCGGCTGCACCGCGAGGTATTAGGATTTTGAGTACTTGGTCGGGCGCGTATGTCCCAGACCAAGCCTAAGTACACCGGGACTCGGATGCACCGCCAGGAATTAGGGTTTTGGGTACTTGGTCGACTGCGTATGCTCCAGACCAAGCCAAAGTACCCCGGGCATCGGATGCACCGCGAGGCATTAGGGTTTTGGGTACTTGGCGGGCGCGTATGTCCCAGACCAAGCCTAAGTACCCCGGGCATCGGCTGCACCACGAGTATTAGGATTTTGTGTACTTGGTCGGATGGGTATGTCCCAGTCCAAGCCTAACTACCCCGGGCAACGGCTGCACCGCGAAGTATTAGGATTTTGGCTACTTGGTCAGGTGCATATGTCCCAAACCAAGCCTAAGTACCACGGGCATCGGATCCACCGCGAGGCATTAGGCATTTAAGTACTTGGTCGGGCGCGTATGAACCAGACCACACCTAATTACCCAGGGCATCGAATGCACCGTGAGGAATTAGGGTTTTGGCTACTTGGTCGGGCGCGTATGTTCCAGACCATGCCTACGTAACCCGGGAATCGGCTGCACCGCGAGGTATTAGGGTTTTGGATACTTGGTAGGGCACGTATGTCCCAGACCAAGCCTATGTACCTCGAGCATCGGCTGCACCGCGAGGTGTTAGGGTTTTGAGTACTCGGTCGGGCGCGTATGTCCCAGACCAAGTCTAAGTACCCCGGGCACCGGCTGCATCGCGAGGTATTAAGGTTTTTGGGTACTTGGTTGGGCGCGTATGTCCCAGACCAAGCCTAAGTACCCTGGGCATCGACTGCCCTGCGAGCTATTAGGGTTTTGGCTACTTGGTCGGGCGCATGTCCCAGACCAAGCTTAAGTACCCCGGGCATCGGATGCACCGCGAGGCATTAGGGTTTTGGGTACTTGGTCGATCGCGTATGTCCTAGACCAAGCCTAAGTGTCCCAGGCATCGGCTGCACCGTGAGGTATTTGGGTTTTGGGTACTTGGTCAAGCACGTATGTCGCAGACCAAGCCTAAGTACCCTGGGCACCGGCTGCATCTCGAGGTATTAGGGGTTTTGTGTACTTCGTTGGGCGCGTATGTCCCAGACCAAGTCTAAGTACCCCGGGCATCGGCTGCCCGACGAGGTATTAGGGTTTTGGCTACTTGGTCGGGCACGCATGTCCCAGTCCAAGCCTATGTACCCCGGGAATCGGATGCACCGCGAGGCATTATGGTTTTGGGTACTTGGTCGGGCGCGTATGTCCCAAACCAAGCCTATGTACCCCGGGTATCGGATGCACCGCGAGACATTAGAGTTTTGGGTACTTGGTTGGGCGCGTATGTCCCAGACCAAACCTAAGTACCCCCGGGCATCAGATGCACCGCACGACATTTGGGTTTTGGGTACTTCGTCAAGCGCGTATGTTCCAGAACCAGCCTAAGTATCTCGGGCATTGGCTGCACTGCGAGGTATTAGGGTTTTGGGTACTTGGTCGGACGGGTATGTCCCAGATCAAGCCTAACTACCTCGGGCAACGGCTGCACCGCGAAGTATTAGGGTTTTGGCTACTTGGTCGGGCATGTATATCCCAGACCAAGCCTAAGTACCCCGGGCATCTGATACACCGCGAGGCATTAGGGTCTTAAGTACTTGGTCGGGCGCGTATGTACCAGAGCACGCCTATGCACCCAGGGCATCGGATGCACCGCGAGGCATTAGGGTTTTGGCTACTTGGTCGGGCGAGTATCTTCCAGACCATGCCTACGTACCCCGGGAAATGGCTACACCGCGAGGTATTAGGGTTTTGGGTCCTTGGTCGGGCGCGTATGTCCCAGACCAAGCCTATGTACCCCGGGCATCGGCTGCACCGCGAGGTGTTAGGGTTTTGGGTACTCGGTCGGGCGTGTATGTCCCAAACTAAGCCTTAGTACCCCGGGCACCGGCTGCATCACGAGGTATTAGGGTTTTTGGGTACTTGGTTAGGCGCGTATGTCCCAGACTAAGCCTAAGTCCCCGGGCATCGGCTGCCCCGCGAGATATTAGGGTTTTGACTACTTGGTCTGGCGCATGTCCCAGACCAAGCTTAAGTACCCAGGGCATCAGATGCACCGCCAGACATTAGGGTTTTGGGTACTTGGTCGGGAGCGTATGTCCTAGACCAAGCCTAATTGTCCCGGGCATCGGCTTCACCGCGAGGTATTTGGGTTTTGGGTACTTGGTCGGGCGCATATGTCGCAGACCAAGCCTATGTACCCGTGCATCGGTTGCACCGCGAGGTATTAGGGTTTTGGGTTCTTGGTCAGGCGCACATTTCCCAGACCAAGCCTAAGTACCCCGGGCATCGGATGCACCGCGAGGCATTAGGGTTTGGGTACTTGGTCGGGCGCGTATGTCCCAGACCAAGCCTAAGTACCACGGGCATCGACGGCACCGCGAGGTATTAGGGTTTTGTGTACTTGGTCGGGCACGTATGTCCCAGACCAAGCATAAGTACCTTGGGCATCGGATTCAGCGCGAGGCATTAGGGTTTTGGGTACTTGGTCAGGCGCGTATGTCCCAGACCAAGCATAAATATCACGGGCATCGCCTGCACCGCGAGGTATTTGGGTTTTGGGTACTTGGTCGGGCGTATATGTCCCAGACCAAGCCTAAGTACCCCGAGCATCGGTTGCACCGTGAGGTATTAGGGTATTGGCTACTTGGTCTGGCGTGTATGTCCCAGACCAAGTATATGTATTCCGGGCATCAGATGCTCCGCGAAGCATACGGGTTTTGGTTTCTTGGTCGGGCGCCTATGTCCCAGACCAAGCCTATGTACCCCGGGCATCGGCTTCACCGCGAGGTATTAGGGTTTTGGGTACTTAGTCGGGCGCGTATGTCCCAGACCAAGCCTAAGTACACCGGGAATCGAATGCATCGTGAGGCATTAGGGTCTTAAGTACTTGGGCGGGCGTGTTTGTACCAGACCACGCCTATGTACCCAGGGCATCGAATGCACCGCGAGGCATTAGTGTTTCAGCTACTTGGTCGGGTGCGTATCTTCCAGACCATGCCTACGTACCCCGGGAATCGGCTGTACTGCGAGGTATTAGGGTTTTGGGTACTTGGTCAGACGCGTATGTCCCAGACCAAGCCTATGTACCCCGGGTATCGGCTGCACCGCGAGGTGTTAGGGTTTTGGGTACTCGGTCGAGCGCGTATGTCCCAGACCAAGCCTAAGTACCCCAGGCACCGGCTGCATCGCGAGGTATTAGGGTTTTTGGGTACTTGGTGATGGATCGATCTGGCGTGCTAGAGGGGGGGGGGGGTGAATAACACTTTTTCGATTGCATCTCTTCAAGTTCGTTAGCGCAGCGGAAACAATAATATGTAAAAGACAATAAAACAATGCTAACAACCTGGTTTACTTGGTATCCACCCCGGACGGGTGACTAATTCAAGAATCCGTCGGTGGATCAACCCCCGGATAACCTCCGGCTAGATCTTTTGCTCCTTGTGGGTGGAGAAACCTCACCACAACACGTCGGACGCTATCTGATCACAAAAGACTACTAACTCACTTTACCCAAGCGAGTTTCGTCAAGAACGAAAGTAGGAAACGAGCCCCCTTAAATAGGGCTTGAATCTGAAACAACGCTGCCAGTCGACTGCCAAAATGGTTGTCACCTGGTCCCACTCAGATTCGACCGTTACAATACAACGTTCGAATCTGCCAGCCTGTTCCAGCCTATACCAGTCGATTGCCAGTGGGCCAGTCGACTGGGACACACCTAAGCCTAGGGTTTCACTCCCGAGTACAAATCTCTCCACACTCAAACCCTCCCGGCTTAGTTCCTGAGTACAAACACACATACTCAGACCCTCACAACTCAGTTGACTCTTTACCAGCAGCTTTGACTATTGCCTTCACATCCTCTTCATCTTCGGCCCTCGTCCCTCGGATGCGCACGCAAGTCTCCAGCTTGCCTCCTTGCCACCTTTCATGTACACCTCGATGTCCATGTAACGCCCCAAAATTTCCATTTTTAGTTCTTAAAGTCCTTAGAATTATTTAAAAATGGTTTAGAAATATTCTAGATATTTTTAGGAATTTTTAGAATATTTTTATGGAATTTTCCGAGTTCGTTTAGTATTTTTAAAAAAGGAAAAATGTTAAAGGGCAACAGGGGGATCGAACCCGGGACCACCACGAGAGCAGGCGCGCACGGAACAGGCTGGGCTAGGGTGTCAAGCACAACAAAAGGTGGAGAGAAATAAATTTATAAAGTAGTTACGTTTTTTTCCCATAAAGATAATATAAATAGATAAGTTAAGAGAGGAATTTTATTTTCTCTCAAACCCTCTCCCTCGCCCAAGCTTGCGCCGACTCCTTCCCCTCTCCTCTCTTGGGCGAAACAACACCAAGCTCTAGAGGGCCGGCCAAGGCTCTCCTCCGAGAGATATTCCTATATTCGGGATCCCCGCGACGAGAGGAACGCGTAGGCGCGAAGAATTCTCCGAGATCTCAATTTTCTTCCGAACCTCCAACGCCGTTCTTGGTTGTAAGTCCAAGATATCAAGGTAAGTACTGCTCACCTGCAGTAAGAGGCGGTTTTTCCGCAAGAATTTCCTTTAAAAGTTTTAAAAGAGACATTTACCTTTAGTTTGAGATTTTTCATGTGATATTAGTTCATTATATGCTTGTATAAGTTTGATTAAGCACCCTATATGAGATTAGGGGCTAAGAAAGTTATGAGAAAAGAAAAGAGAAGATAAAGATAAGAAAAGAAAAGGCCAAGGCCTTAAGAAATCCCCAAAAGTCAAGACTTAGGGATTTTAGCACGCAAGGTGCTCGAGAAAATGCCAAGGCATTTACAGATAAGAAAGAAAAGAAAGAAAAGCTATTTTATTTTCCAAGGCCAGTACCCGGCGTCCAAGGGCGTCCTTAAAGAAATCCAGGTGTCCAATTCCAAGGTCTTGGCCCTGGTAGACCAAGGTCTGCTCTATTAGGATTGGTGGCTCGCTATCCCAACCTTTTAGGGAACGCGCATGAGATGGTACTTACGTCTTCAGTGGATCCAAGTGATTATTATTTCAAGTATATGCTTTAGCAAAGTTTCTAAAGTTTAAGAAAGTTTTCAAAGAGTTAAAGAAAGATTTTAAGTTAAAGGATTGCTAAAGTTTCAAGTTAAGCCAAGAAAAGTGAGTTAAGATTTATTAATGCTTGAGTATGCATGTTTTTGAGTTATACATGTTCTTAGTGTTTCTTTCAAGCATATAAGTATCTCATGTGATTTCATATTGTTCAAGAAGCATGTTTGCACATTTCGAGATTTTGTGAGCTAGATAGTACTAACTAAGCTTTATGCTTATAGATGCATTTCCTCTTACTGTAGGTAAAGGTAAAGACAAGCAATTCTGAAGGAAGGCGACAAGGCGATGCTGAGCGACGTGTGTGTGGTGGCTGATTTTGGAGAGATCCTTGAGACGAGACAATTTAGTTATTTGAATTACAATGTTTAAGTTTATTCAAATTCCAAGTTATTGCTTTATGGAGTTTTAGCGAACGTTTAAGCTTTGGATAATCTTACATGCTCATTTCGTAGAATAAAAGATTCCATGCCATTTCATTTAGCATACATATCCTTATGATTGCATTGGATGAGTAGAAGTGTGAGTAGTTTGAATATTGATACTTTGTTGGAGTTATTGATGCATGTGCCAAGATAGTACTAGTTTCCTTTTGAATTAAGTTTTATTGCTTAAATGCTTAGAAAAGTTGCTTTCTCATTTCATAATGCCTTAGTGATGTTATAGAATTTGTGTGATGAGTTTCAATGGTTAGAAGTTAAGTTTGGTACAAACTTTAGCCTAAAGTTTATATAGACTTTCATAACTTGCTAAATCCCGCAAAAGTCCTAATTTCAAGTTTATGGATTCGTTTTGATTGGCTAAATTGTTTAGAAAACTAGTATAGAGTATAGAAATGGTGTCATGATTTTGTATGGCTCGAAAGTATAGGTTTGGTGGAGTTTTGAAACAAGGCCTTGAATCTGAAATTCAGATTTCCAGGCGTGCCAGTCGACTGGTTCAGTATCAGTCGACTGG
>JAGFNQ010006331.1:0-19127 GCA_024364735.1 Boesenbergia rotunda | reverse complement strand
CAGAACTGAAAGAATTACAAGAACAATTGCAAGAGCTGTTTGACAAGGGTTTCATCCGCCCTAGTCATTCACCTTGGGGAGCTCCTGTACTGTTTGTCAAGAAGAAAGATAGATCCATGCGAATGTGCATAGATTATCGAGCTTTGAATAAGGTAACCTTCAAGAACAGATATCCTTTGCCAAGGATAGATGATTTATTTGATCAGCCGAAGGGAGCCACAGTGTTCTCCAAGATAGATCTGCGATCAGGTTACCATCAGCTCAGAGTGAAGGAGAGTGATGTGCCAAGGACTGCTTTCAGTACAAGATATGGGCACTATGAGTTTGTGGTCATGCCCTTTGGAGTGACAAACGCCCCTGCGACGTTTATGGATCTAATGAATAGAGTGTTCAAGGATTTTCTGGACAAGTTCGTCATTGCCTTCATTGATGATATCCTAGTGTATTCAAAGACTCGGAAAGAACATGAAGAACACCTGAAGATAGTGTTGCAAACCTTACACCAGAAGGAGTTGTACGCCAAATTCTCAAAGTGTGAGTTTTGGTTAGATCAGGTGACCTTCCTAGGTCACATTGTATCCAAAGAAGGCATTCAAGTTGATCCAGCCAAGATAGAAGCAGTCAGCAACTGGTGTAGACCCAAGAATGCCAGTGAAATCAGAAGCTTCTTAGGCCTGGCAGGATATTACAGAAAATTTGTGGAGGACTTTTCCAGAATAGCCTCTCCACTCACAGCCCTGACCAGAAAGAACCAGAAGTTTGAGTGGTCAGATAAATGCGAGCACAGTTTCCTAGAACTGAAGAAAAGATTGACTAGTGCTCCATCCTGACTGTTCCAGAGAGTGACAAGGCCTTTGACATCTACAGTGATGCATCCAAGATGGGCCTTGGAGCTGTCCTCATGCAAGACGGTAAAGTAATAGCATATGCCTCCAGACAGCTCAAGGACTATGAGAAGAATTACCCTACCCACGACCTTGAGCTAGCAGCTGTGGTTTTTGCACTGAAGCTCTGGAGACACTACCTGTATGGAGTGCAGTGCAGAATCTTCACAGACCATCATAGTTTGAAGTACTTCTTCACTCAGAAAGATCTGAATATGAGGCAGCGCAGGTGGCTAGAGTGGGTCAAAGATTATGACTGTGAAATCCTCTACCACCCAGGTAAAGCTAATAAAGTGGCAGATGCACTGAGCCGAAAACCCTGTGCAGCACTGATGTCCTTATCATCACTGTCTCCACCACTTCGGAAAGAAATAAAAGATTTTGGAGTCGAGGTTATAATTGGGCAACTTTCTGCATTGACTCTAGAGTCAACCCTGCTTGTGGATATACAAAGAAAGCAAAGTCAAGACCCAGAGATCCAGAAGATCAAGCAGGAGATTCAAGAGGCAGAAAATTCAGAGTTTCGAATATCAGATAGTGGCATCCTCTATCTTGGAGACCGCCTTTGCGTCCCCAATGATGAGGAACTAAGAAAGAATATTCTAGAAGAGGCCCACAGTACCCCATACTCTATGCATCCTGGTTCTACCAAGATGTATCAAGATTTAAAGAAAAGATTCTGGTGGTCTGGACTCAAGCGAGACGTGGCCAGATATATCAGTACCTGCTTGACCTTCCAGAGGGTTAAAGCAGAACACCAGAGACCAGGAGGAGTTCTACAGCCACTTCCCATTCCAGAGTGGAAGTGGGAAGAAATATCCATGGACTTTATCACAGGTCTTCCAAGAACCACCCATGGACACGATGCAATTTGGGTGATAGTGGATAGATTGACCAAGTCTACCCACTTCCTAGACATTAAGTTATCGCATTTGGTAGAGCAGTTAGCACAGCTGTACGTGAAGGAAGTAATCAGGCTTCACGGAGTTCCGAAGTCGATCGTTTCTGACAGAGATGGGCGGTTCATCTCCCATTTTTGGAGGTGTGTTCAGGACGCCCTAGGCACCAGACTTCAGTTCAGCACAGCTTTCCATCCCCAGACAGATGGACAAACAGAGAGAGTAAATCAGATTTTAGAAGACATGCTCAGGGCTTGTGCGTTAGACTTTAAAGGCAGTTGGTGTAAATTTCTGTGCTTAGCTGAGTTTGCCTACAACAATAGCTATCAGGCCACTATCAAGATGGCACCTTATGAGGCATTGTATGGCAGAAAATGCAGATCACCCATATGTTGCCAAGAAGCTGGTGAGAAGAAAGAGATGGAGTCAGGACTAGGCAGCCAGACTGAGCTTATAGATGAGACCACTCAGGCTATCCAGACGATCCGCCAGAGGATTGAGACTGCCCAGAGTAGACAGAAAAGTTATGCTGACACACGCCGTAGGCCACTTGAATTCCAAGTTGGAGATTCAGTATTTCTCAAGGTCGCTCCTATAAAGGGAGTGATGAGATTTGGCAAAAAGGGCAAGCTGAGTCCTCGCTACATAGGACCCTACAAGATTATAAAGAGAGTTGGGAAAGTAGCCTATGAGCTGGACTTGCCAGAGGATATGTCAGCTATCCACAGTACCTTTCATGTCTCTATGCTAAAGAAGAGTATTCACGACCCCAGCCAAGTGATTCAGCCTCAGTCAGTACAGATCCAAGAAGATCTTAGCTATGAGAGCAGACCGACACAGATAGTGGACAAAGCAGTTAAAAGATTAAGAAACAAAGAAGTGCCACTAGTGAAGGTCATCTGGCAGAATCAAAAGCATGAGGAGGCTACTTGGGAACGTGAGGACAGCATGAGAGAAAGATATCCAGAATTATTCTAAGTTCGAGGACGAACTTTTTTTATAAGGTATGGGGGATTGTAACGCCCCAAAATTTCTATTTTTAGTTCTTAAAGTCCTTAAAATTATTTAAAAATGGTTTAGAAATATTCTAGATATTTTTAGGAATTTTTAGAATATTTTTATGGAATTTTCCGAGTTCGTTTAGTATTTTTAAAAAAGGAAAAACATTAAAGGGCAACAGGGGGATCGAACCCGCGACCACCACGAGAGCAGGCGCGCACGGAACCGGCAGGGCTAGGGTATCAAGCACAACAAAAGGAGGAGAGAAATAAATTTATAAAGTAGTTACGTTTTTTTTTCCATAAAGATAGTATAAATAGATAAGTTAAGAGAGGAATTTTATTTTCTCTCAAACCCTCTCCCTCGCCCAAGCATGCGCCGACTCCTTCCCCTCTCCTCTCTTGGGCGAAACAACACCAAGCTCTAGAGGGCCGGCCAAGGCTCTCCTCCGAGAGATATTCCTATATTCGGGATCCCCGCGACGAGAGGAACGCGTAGGCGCGAAGAATTCTCCGAGATCTCAATTTTCTTCCGAACCTCCGACGCCGTTCTTGGTTGTAAGTCCAAGATATCAAGGTAAGAACTGCTCACCTGCAGTAAGAGGCGGTTTTTCCGCAAGAATTTCCTTTAAAAGTTTTAAAAGAGACATTTACCTTTAGTTTGAGATTTTTCATGTGATCTTAGTTCATTATATGCTTGTATAAGTTTGATTAAGCACCCTATATGAGATTAGGGGCTAAGAAAGTTATGAGAAAAGAAAAGAGAAGATAAAGATAAGAAAAGAAAAGGCCAAGGTCTTAAGAAATCCCCAAAAGTCAAGACTTAGGGATTTTAGCACGCAAGGTGCTCGAGAAAATGCCAAAGCATTTACAGATAAGAAAGAAAAGAAAGAAAAGCTATTTTATTTTCCAAGGCCAGTACCCGGCGTCCAAGGGCGTCGTTAAAAAATCCAGGTGTCCAATTCCAAGGTCTTGGCCCTGGTAGACCAAGGTCTGCTCTATTAGGATTGGTGGCTCGCTACCCCAACCTTTTAGGGAACGCGCATGAGATGGTACTTACGTCTTCAGTGGATCCAAGTGATTATTATTTTCACGTATATGCTTTAGCAAAGTTTTCTAAAGTTTAAGAAAGTTTTCAAAGAGTTAAAGAAAGATTTTAAGTTAAAGGATTGCTAAAGTTTCAAGTTAAGCCAAGAAAAGTGAGTTAAGATTTATTAATGCTTGAGTATGCATGTTTTTGAGTTATACATGTTCTTAGTGTTTCTTTCAAGCATATAAGTATCTCATGTGATTTCATATTATTCAAGAAGCATGTTTGCACATTTCGAGATTTTGTGAGCTAGATAGTACTTACTAAGCTTTATGCTTATAGATGCATTTCCTCTTACTGTAGGTAAAGGTAAAGACAAGCAATTCTGAAGGAAGGCGACAAGGCGATGCTGAGCGACGTGTGTGTGTTGGCTGATTTTGGAGAGATCCTTGAGACGAGACAATTTAGTTATTTGAATTACAATGTTTAAGTTTATTCAAATTCCAAGTTATTGCTTTATGGAGTTTAAGCGAACGTTTAAGCTTTGGATAGTTTTACATGCTCAATTTCTTAGAGTTAAGATTCCATGTCATTTCATTTAGCATACATATCCTTATGATTGCATTGGATGAGTAGAAGTGTGAGTAGTTTAGAATATTGATACTTTGTTGGAGTTATTGATGCATGTGCCAAGATAGTGCTAGTTTCTCTTTTGAATTAAGTTTTATTGCTCAATTATGCTTAGAAAAGTTGCTTTCTCATTTCATAATGCCTTAGTGATGTTATAGAATTTTGTGTGATGAGTTTCAATGGTTAGAAGTTAAGTTTGGTACAAACTTTAGCCTAAAGTTTATATAGACTTTCATAACTTGCTAAATCCCGCAAAAGTCCTAATTTCAAGTTTATGGATTCATTTTGATTGGCTAAATTGTTTAGAAAACTAGTATAGAGTATAGAAATAGTGTCATGATTTTGTATGGCTCGAAAGTATATGTTTGGTGGGGTTTTGAAACAAGGCCTTGAATCTGAAATTCAGATTTCCAGGCGTGCCAGTCGACTGGTTCAGTATCAGTCGACTGGCCTATCGAACAGTAGCTTCTGTTCGATGCATCAGTCTACTGACAAGAGGCCAGTCGACTGGTGCCGCGCCCAGGAATTTTTCGTGGCCGATACCAGTCGACTGGTCAGAGGGCAGTCGACTGGTACCGTTGCAGTGAAGCTCTAGAGAAAGGAAGTATGCCATTATATCATGCATGACTATTAGAGTTAGTATATCATAGATAGATTTAAATTGAGAAGAAAAAAAAAAGATTTCCGCATTCTTAGTCGTGCATTAGAGTCAAGAAGTAGACAAGAGTAACGATCCGTCTAAGACAGAGAAGGCGGGTCGCTACAATATATACCTTATGATGACATGAAACTAAGTTGAAAAATTGATCCAATAGAACCCAAGAAAATCTTAAATTTCTCCCCTCCTTTTCTCTCTTTATGCGGCGCCGAAGCAAGTGCTTTTCCTTCTTCACGCAATTAAACTACTCCAAGATTTTCAATTGCTTACGCAACAGCAATTAGAATTGCATGCAAGGATTTTAATTGCCCAATTAAAATCGCATGCAAGGGTTTTAATTGCTCCAAGCGCATGTAAAGATTTTAATTGCCCAATTAAAAATGCAGGCGGTTAATTGCATGCGTTTCCTCTCCATGCGTTTCTTCTCTATGAGTGATTAATTGCATGCAAGCAATTAAAACTTCTTCTCCACGGGTGATTAATTGCAAGCAAGCAATTAAAACTCCTCCAATCTCCGATTAATTGCATTTGCATGCAATTAAGTTCCCTCACGGCAACTTCTTATAAATTGCCTCTTGGAGCAGTGGAAGATGGTGCAATTTTCTGAGAGCAACGACAATTTCTTGGAGAAAAAGAAATGGCCTCGCTTGGAGCAGAAGTCTGGGAGAGCAGAAGAAATTGTCGATTTCCTTGGAGCACAAGAAATAAGAAGACACAGCTCGGGCGTCGACAGTGGAGGAGGAGAGGATTAGTAGGATTTTGTGCTTGGATTAACTTCTTCCCTCAGAGTGGCCAGCGGCATCCCATTTGGATTGGGATTAGTTGGCGCAAGGAGAAGGGATCGACTTGGTGACCACGGTTCTTGATAGATCGTCGCCCACACGATGTCTAAGACGAGAGGGTCATACGGTAGAAGATCGTAAGGTAACGGAAGGTATAATTCTTCCTTGGCTCCTTATGTTTTATTTGTGCCTTATTCATTTGCCTCGTCATTTTATGTGTGTTAGTTTATTAATTTGACTTCGTATCATAGCTATTAATTCACTAACTGGACCCCGACCATTAACACAAAAGTCGGCGATCAATTCGTCGCCTATTCCGCGGTCGAACAGTCAAGCAAAATACAAGGCCGATTTTGGTAATTAGCCAAGTTGTATTTTGGATCGTTCGATACGACACGAGATGGTAGATAGGAAATGACTCTCCATTCAGATTAAATTTTTAATCCGTAGGCATGGAGAGGTTTCTCGGATCGACCAGGTATTCGCTTAGTAAACCTGCCAAGCTATACACAACATAGCTTTCATTGCAGAAAAGGAGAAGAAGAAGAAGGAGAAGAAGAAGGTGATCTACTCCTCGTCATCTGAATCAGAGGAGTCTAGTGCCTCTATGGATAGCGACCAAGAGGCCTTCATGGTAAGAAAAATGCGTAGGGCATTTAAAAGTTTTTCTAACAAATCTTATGCTAGGAAAGGATTAAAAGGCAAGGGCAAAGCAAAAGACATAATATGCTACAACTGTCACCAAGAGGGGCACATGAAGAATGAGTCCCCCTACTAAAGAGAAGAGGAGAAAGGAGGAGAAGAAGAGAGGTGACAAGAAGAGGTCAAAGGAAAAGGAGAAAAGTGCCACCAACTACAAGGCGACTTGGGATGATCCATCATCCTCGAAGGAAGAAGAGGAGCATGTGTCCCACTTCGCACTTATGGGAATGGACCATCCAGAGTCGTCCGATGATGAGAGAAGCTCAAGCAGTGGAGATAAAAGTGGATCATCATCATCATCATTCGAATCAGAAGCTTCGGTAAGTGAGGTATACAGCTTACCCTCTTCTACTTCGGTCAAGATAATTTCTAGTACGAACATGGATTTAGCTAAAGCTTGAAAAATAATTAAGGATTTGAAAGATGAAATTGTCATGCTTAGAGTAGAATCTACAAAACTTAAGGAAGATTTGCATGCTTGTTCTACCATATCACATGATTCATGTTTTGAAAATGAAAATAAGGAACTAAGGAAAAAGGTAGAAGACCTAACCAAGGCACTTAGAAAGTTTCAAGCCGGCTCTAGTAACCTTGACATGATAATAAACTCTTGAAGAGCCGTCTATAACAAGGCAGAGTTAGCATATAGGCCAAAGACTAAGGAGGTAGCCTTTATCTCACTTATAAGTACAAATGGTGCATCTAGGAGACAAGGGGTTAAGGGAAACATCAAGAAGGCTTGGGTACCAAAGAAATTTTTAAATGATGCTTATGGATCAAAAATTTGGGTACCAAAAGAGTATATTTTCCATGTTGTATAGGTGAAGGTGAAGGAGGCCTCAAACATGTGGATAGTAGATAGTGGGTGCTCAAGACATATGACCGGAGATGTTAGCAAGTTCACTACTATATGCTACCTAAGAGAAGGGACGGTTTCCTTTGAAAATAGTGGAAAACTCAAAATAATTGATAGGGGCACCATTGAGGTATCTCTTACAATCTCTATCCACAAAGTACTTTTAATTAAGGATATGAAATTTAATTTACTTAGTGTAAGTCAATTGTGTGATGCGGGCTATAGGGTAGAGTTTCTTTCTAAGAAATGTCTAATTAAACAAAATAGATCGGAAAATGTCATGCTAGAAGGGTATAGGGAGGCTAACCTTTATTATCTTGATCTTACTTATACTTCTAACAATTTGCCTAAGTGTCTCATGTCTAAAGAAGAAGAAGGATGGTTGTGGCACCGAAGACTTGGGCACGTCAACATGAGGAGCATTGCAAGAGTGACCAAGGAGGAGTTGGTGAAGGGGCTTCCTATGATCAAGTATGAGAAGACCAAAATGTGTGATGTATGCCAAGAGGGTAAGCAATCAAAATCATCACACAAAGGTAAAACACTAACTAGTACTACTTTGCCTTTAGAGCTTTTGCATATTGATCTTTTTGATTGTCATAGCACTCTCTCACTAGTAGGGAGTAAGTATTGTTTAGTTATAGTAGATAATTTTTCTAAATTCACTTGGGTGTTCTTTTTGAAACATAAGGATGATACCTTAGAGATTTTCATAGGCTTTAGTAAGAGGGTTGACAATGAAAACACCTCAAAATTAACCGAATTAGGAGTGACCATGGTGGGGAGTTCCAAAACTCAAACATCTCATAATTTTGTGTAGAAAATGGGTATAAGCATGAATTTTCATGCCCAAGGACTCCTCAACAAAATGGGATAGTAGAGAGGGGAAACAGAGCCCTACAAGTAGCAGCTAGGACTATACTTAATGCTAATTTCCTTCCTAGCTATTTTTCGGTTGAAGCGGTAAATACCGCCCGTTACATTCAAAATTGGGTGTTAGTACATAGGTTCTTAGGTAAAACCCCTTTTGAGTTGTGGAATGGGAGAATTTCACAAGTCCATTACTTTAGGATTTTTGGATGTATGGTCTATATTCTAAATATCAAGGATGACCTAAGGAAGTTTGAATCTAAAGCCGATGAGGGAATTCTAGTTGGTTATTCATCCACTAATAGGGGTTAAAGGGTCTACAACAAAAGAACCAAGGTAATTGAGGAGTCCTCAAATGTTGACTTTGATGAATCCACAAATACTTTAGGAAAGCCTCAATTGATGAGGACATAGAGGAATGTCAACCCCTTGCCTAAAGAATTCAAGACTTACATTTGGAGGGCAATGATCAAGGGGGAGGGAGAAGTACCCTAGAGGATGAGGATCATGTAGTCAATGAACCTATAACTTCTAGGCCCTTAAGACATCATCAAGATCACCCTATTGACCAAATAGTGGGTGATGTCACTCAAGGAGTAAGGACTATGTCCTATTTTAGAGACCAAAGTAGTCAAATTGCCTTAATCTCTCCATTAGAACCTAAGTCAATTGATGAGGCATTAGGTGATGTAGATTGGGTCCTAGCCATGCAAGAGGAGCTAAATCAATTTGAAAGAAGTGAAGTTTGGGAGTTGGTTTCTAGGCCCAATGATTGCACCATTGTAACCACTAGATGGGTCTTTAGGAACAAGCTAGATGACCAAGGCAAGATTACTAGGACTAAAAAAAAGGCAAGATTACTAGGAATAAGACTAGGTTGGTAGCTAGGGGGTTTAACCAAGTTGAGGAACTAGACTATGATGAGACCTATGCTCCCGTAGCTAGATTAGAGTCCATTAGAATTCTACTAATCTTGTAGGAGAGTTAACTTTCTTTTTAGGACTTTAAGTTAAACAAACAATGAAGGGACACATGTATTTCAAACTAAATACGCTTGGGAAATGCTAAAGATGTTTGGCCTAGAAAATGCTAAGGTAGCATCTACCCCTATAGGAACAAATGTGAAAATGGATAGTGATATTGAAGGGAAAATGGTAGTCTCAAAGCAATATAGGAGCATGATTGGTAGTCTATTATACCTAACCGCTAGTAGACCCGATATACTTTTTACGGTAGGTATGTGTGCAAGGTACCAATCATGTGCCAAAGAGTCCCATTTGGTGGTAGTTAAGAGGATCCTAAGGTTTGTTAAACGTACTCTCAATGTCGGGTTGTGGTATCCTAGAACCCCAAATGTTGATCTTATTGGATACACCGACTCAGACTATGCGGGGTGTAAATTAGATAGGAAGAGCACTAGTGGGGGATGTCAATTCCTTGGGTCTTTTTTAGTTAGTTGAAGTAGTAGGAAACAACCATACGTTGCACTATCAACAACGGAAGCCGAATATGTGGCAATGGGTGGTTGTGTTTCCCAACTACTTTAGATCATGCATACTTTAGAGGATTATGAGTTACATTATTCCAAGGTCAAAGTCTTGTGTGATAATGTAAGTACAATCAATTTGACCAAAAATCCGGTTGACCATTCTAGAACAAAACACATTGAAGTGAAGCATCACTTCATTAGGGACCATGTGGCAAGGGGAAACATTGAACTACACTATGTTGAGTCAAAGTCAAACATTGCCGACATTTTTACTAAGCCTTTT
This sequence comes from Boesenbergia rotunda, assembly GCA_024364735.1. Lineage (NCBI taxonomy): Eukaryota > Viridiplantae > Streptophyta > Magnoliopsida > Zingiberales > Zingiberaceae > Boesenbergia > Boesenbergia rotunda. Next base: position 9,046 of record JAGFNQ010006331.1, on the reverse strand, counting down.
CCCGAATCGGAGTTTACATCCTTAAGAAGAGGCCTTAGAATGTGTTTTGTAGAGGTATAGGATGAACTTTGGAGTAACACAATAGGAAGGTGTGCTTGATCCATTATGATGATACAATTGGTTCACTTGTGCTTGTGGCATAGTGTTGAATCATTAAATGTATCAAAATTATTTAAAATAGACCAACCATGGGGAAGACATGTATTTAATTAATGGACATATTGCCCAAAGGTCATGGTTGGACATTTTAAACATTTGAAAACCATTTTATGTCTTATGTGTTTTGCCATAAGCCTAGAAGATATATGATTTTAAAACTAGGTTGAGATTTTGATACAAACTTAGTGGTTTTCAAAATTTTTGAACTTTAGTCAAAAGTCAAACATGTTTGAAACTTTTCATGAAATGATATTTTTCCCTGATAGAGTATCTTACAAGAGGCATAAGCACAAGTGGCACTAAAAATTCGGAATTTTTAAAATTTGCCACTAAAAGTCTATTCTAAAAATAATTTTTTGGAATTATTTTTTCCCTGTTAGTGGCATATTTTTCATGAAATAATTTTTGAAATTTTTTGGAATTTCTGGGAGGTTTCTAAAATTCGGCTCAGAAGTTAAAATTTGCCACTAACAGAGTATCAGTCGACTGCCCCCTGGGCAGTCGACTGGCACGCCTGATTTCAGCCTGATGAGTTATTTTTCAGAAATCCATATTTCTCTCATTTAATGCCATGGGTTGGGCTGCTTGAGGCAATCATTTTGATGGTGTCAAAAGGGGAGAATGGGTTGGTTTAAGTTAGATTTTTAGCTTTTTAGCTTAAATTTTTTACTTAACTTAGATAACTTGGATTATGATGAAAATGGATGAAGACATAGGTTAAGGGGGAGGCTACCTCTTTGGTTTTGCTATGTCTTATATTTTTAATTGATATTGCTTGCTGTTAAGTTAGGGTTGCAACTTAACTTTGTTTTAGAATTGAAAAATAGGAGAAGACATGAGTTAAGAGGGAGTTTCCTCTAAGGTTTTACTATGTCTTGTTTTTCAATTGCTATTTACTGTTGTTGACTGGTTATTATTTATTCCCTAAATTTAAACATATTGCCACACATCAAAAAGGGGAAGATTGTTGAGGTAATCGGCCCAAGAATGATCGGGAAGATCATGGTTTTGATGTGTGTGTGCCAATATGTTTAAGGTTAGGGTGTTGTGTTGTATTTGATATATGTGATAGAGTTTGCAGGACTTGGAGAATCACATATGGAGAACATATCCGACGGACGAGAGATGAGGGAGGAGAGCTCCAAAGGCAAGCCGAGAAGTGGACTTCAAGGGCACACGTGAAGGGTGGCATGGAGGCAAGCCAAGGAAGGCTTGTGTGCGCATCCGAGGGACGATAGCCAGAGGAAGAAGACTTCAAGGGGCAAGCCAATGGAGCACACCAGAAGGCATACGTGAAGGAGAGTGTTTGGAGTGATTGTAAGTGAGTTTAAAGGCTGGGCAGTCGACTAGCCAGAGGGCAGTCGACTGCCAAAACTCACAGAGAGTTTTCAGCCTCGGACCAGTCGACTGTCCTAGGGGCGTTCGACTGGTGCGGGTCTGGACATCTTGCAAAGTTGTCCTGTTCTCTTATAAAAAGGGGACTTTTCCGCACGTGAACGATACGGTTTTGTACTGTACTGAAGTGTTGTTCGTGCCCCATGTGATCTGATCTTCCTCTCGTTCTTCATCGCAACTTGTAAAGAGGAAGAAGATGTTCTTTGTAAAGGTTTCTCCACCTTGAAGGAGAATTTCATAGTGGAGAGTGTGCAACCGCGTGGATCCATGGATTAGTCACCCGTTCGGGTGGATACCAAGTAAAAACACTCTTGTTAGCATTGTTCTTATTGCTTTTCATTATATTTTTGTATTGCGCTAACATCTTTGTAGAGAAAACGATGAAAAATTACTATTCACCCCCCCTCTAGCAACGCACGCAATCTAACAAGATCTTCCTAGGTCATCCTCTAATGTAATCTAGGCAACAACAGCTCTTCCTCACCAGGGTGGTACTTACGCTTTATGTGTTTACTCGCCTTATTGGACTCGTGGTTCCTTCGAGTTTCCAACTGCACTATTTTTATCACAATAAAATGTGATAGCTCTGAGCAAACCAGGAATCACATCGAAGTCCATCTGAGGTTCCTAAACCATGTAGCTTTCTTGGCTGTCTTAGAGGCTGACATATACCCAGCTTCCATGGTGGGGTCTGTCACGCACCCGTTGCGCGACACTCTTCCATACTATGGTTTCACCTCCTAAAGTAAACACAAAACCCCGAGGAACACTTATATTTTCCCCTACCTATTTGGAATTCTGTATCCATATAACCCACATGAGATTGGTCTGCCCGGTAAATAAGCATATAATTTTTAGTCCTTCTCAGACACTAATATATGCTTTTACCGCAATCCAATTTCCTTGACCTGAGTTACTCCGATATCTGCTAACCATGCCCACGGCATAACAAATATCTGGTCTCGTTTTTAGCTTACATGAAACTTCCTCTAGACTATGCATAAGGAACCGCCATTACCTGCTCTATCTCCTTTGATGTTCTAAACACATCTCCTTAGATAGAGTAGCTCCACAGCTAAAAAGTACAAAACCTTTCTTGGAGGTTTCCATGCTAAAACGAGCTAGGACTTTGTTTTGTATAAAGCTTGGGATAAGCACATCATCCTTCTCTGGAGATCCCTTAGATCTTTGATCCCCAAGGATGTGTCTCATTACTCCCAAGTCCTTCATATCAACTATTTAGACAACCATACCCTTACTTCTGATAATACTCTGGCATTGTTGCCAACCAACAAAATATTATCTACGTATGGTACAAGAATACCACTACGTTTCCGTCACATACACAAACCTCATCCATTCTTTGAACAAATCCAAGTGACTGGATTATGTCTTCAAAGTGGATGTTCCTCATCATAGATCAAGGGATCTTGATTCATGGTTGCCAGGGACCAAGTCAGATGACTCTCCGAAGAACATGAATCCCTCCAGGTTGACTGACAACCCTCCCACTACGACAAGGGACTGCCTGTGTATCTTCTGTGACACATGGTACAGTGACTTGTGGTATGTCCTCTTGTACAATTGGTCCTATGGTCAGAATGTTCCCTCTTAATTACTCAAATAATTCTACTCATGGGTTCATAGTTTATTACATAGTCCTTTTCTAAGAATCAGGCATCCATGTCAACGAATATCCTATGATCTTTAGGACTATTAAACCGCTTTTTGTTCCTCCAGGATAGCCTATGAACAAGCGCACTTCAACACTAGATTCCAACTCATTAGTATCTCCTTTCAGCATATGTGCCGAACTACCCCAAATCTGAACATGTCCTAAACTAGGCTTTTGCCGAGTCTACATTTCTATGGGAGTAGAGAGTACTGACCTAGATGGTATCAAGTATGTATGCTGCCTTATCCAGAGCATATCCCTAGAACGAATCTAGCTAATCTCGGAGTAGCTTATCATTTCCCTAATCATTACTTTAACAGACCTTTTTCCTTCTCTGTGTTGCACCGTTCTGTTAGGGCATACCGAGTGCAGTGAATTGGGATTGTATCCCAATCTATGATAAGCAAGTCCTATACTCTCCCAAGAGGTTCTTACCACCGTAATCCAATCGTAGTGTCTAGATACTTTTACCTTGATGCCTCTCCACATCAGTCTTGAACTCATTGTACAAATTGAAAAATTTAGACTTGTGGTATATCAAGTAAATGTACCACTGCCTTTGAGTAATTGTCTATAGAATAGATGAAGTATTCAAGGCTACCTCTATCCTGAATAGACTTAAGGACCTACATTAATCAGAATGAACCAACTCCAACATACCTTTAGCTCTATACCCCTTGGTCTTGAAAGACCTCTTGGTTATCTTACCCTCCAAGCAAGATTCAAAGATTTTAAGGAAGTCTAGTCTTCCACCACCAATGTGTTAGTGATATGAGAGAAGTGTCCTAAGGCAATCGCCTTATGATTGTAAACATTTATTTTAATAAATGATAATTCACTATTTGAGTATACATGTTTGTATTTGATTGGGATCTTAAACTCATCTACTGAATGTCCGCAATACAACTCACAGCATAAGAGAATTTGTGATGGGATCACAACTAGTGATTATCTCTAAATGTGCAAATGTGAAGTATTGAAAATATCCCTAGTCGATGAATTGATAAATACGGACACTATCAATTCTGTTGAGACTAGCATGGGTTATTCTCTAATCAGCTGATTCTCACTGGCTGGTGACATTGGGATGTCCGGAGATAAACATGGATGCTAGTTAAGGGAACTAGTTCATTGGAGTGACTAGCTGTAAGACTTCATATGGTTATCTATATAGATATGTCAATGAAGTTCTTACTGCGGCTTAAGTGCGATGTTCCTTTGACTTGCGGTGTTCAAGTCATCTTGGTCATGGAGACTTATACTTTAACATCTTAAGCAAGCATCTCCAAGGAGGTGTGGACCCAGGATGATTGGGTATAAGCCGAAGTGCCCGAAGATGTTTGAACAGCCTACAAAGGATTCACCACTCCTTGCGAGGAGATGTATACCCAGGCCTATCGTCGGATTGTTACTCAAAACCTCTGGCCAGAGTATATCATGTTTGGAGTGCGAGTCTCTAAAATACATGAGAGTAATTAGAAATCCAAAGGACGAGAAAGACATTACTTGGGCTAGGTGTGACGTAGTCAGCCTAGTGGGGACTGACACAAATAGACCGTGTCCTGAACCAAGTGGGTATAAGATGGTGAAGGGAATGGGGCACGATTCATTAGAGCTGCTGAAGGGTTTCAGAATTCTTTCTGAAGTCAACCGTTGATCTTTCGATTAATTGGGGGTCATAATGTACTACTAGGTGCCACTCATGATCGTTCTATAATTTGTTTTTTATAGACGGCCAACATAAATCGAAAGCCTATTTAGTCACATGCACTACGAGTAATCCGAGGGATTTAAAATGAGTTGAAAATTAGATTTTCCGATCGAGAGAAATAAATCGAATCTGAGTTTATCAGAGGCGCAATGTAAGCTAAAAGGGCTAAGTCTTTTGAAGGCTTATTGGGCGAATTAAATGAGTTTAATTTGCGATCGGTTCGGCTTGGTTTGGCCGGCCAAAGAGGGTGCCAAACCCCTTGGGTTGGCCGGCCACATTAAAGGGAAGAAACCAATTTAATTGGTTTAATTAATAAAATAAATCTAGTGCGATTTGTTTTATAAATTATGGATAAATAAATTTGTGTAAAGAAATTTATATAAATAAATTTATATAAATTTATTCTTTTTATGGAAATTAAAATGATCCATGAAATGGTTTATTTTAATTTTATAAAATCAATTATGAATTGATTTTTCCATAATAAGAAAGTTTATAAATTTCTTATAAAATTTATTACATAATAAAAGGGGAGATTAATTAGTTTTATTATAAAGTTAGTTATAATAAAATTCATAAGAGAATTTATAGGATAAATTTCTTATGATAACTAATTAGTTTTATTATAAAGTTAGTTATACTAAAACTTGGTTTAAACGGAATAATTCATAAGAGAATTTATAGGATAAATTTCTTATGATAACTAATTAGTTTTATTATAAAGTTAGTTATAATAAAACTTGGTTTAAACGGAATAATTCATAAGAGAATTTATAGGATAAATTTCTTATGATAACTAATTCCGTTAATTCCATTAAGAGGGAGACTTGGCAAGGGAGATGCTACTATATATAGGAACCAAAGGCAAGCCCTTAGTTCTAATCGAAATAGCGATCAAGAGATTAACTCTCTCCCTCTCTCTCTCTTATTCTCTTCTCCCTCTCTTCCCTTTAGGGCCGGCGCCCTCCTTGAAGATTAGGGCCGGCTCCCCTTGTCCAAGTTAGGGCCGGCGCACCCTCATCCCTCCAAGTGGTTGGCGTGAGCAAGGATCACCAAGGAGAAGCCAAACAAGAAGAAGAAGAAGCGGATCACATCTCCCTCCTTCTCGGAATTTTGATTCCGTTAACTTGGTGGTTAGTTTCCTATCTTTTCTCTTGTCTTCTAGTTGTGCCTTCGGAGGATCTAGTAGTTCTCGTTGGCACAAAACTCGTGACTTTGCGAAGTCATCCCGAAGAGAACTCGGCGTGGACGCGAATAGAGGCGGAGCTTCCAAGGGACGCTACGGTTGGATCTCGTCCCTTTCTTCGAGTTACGAAAGGTATAAAGTAAATTAGTTTACTTTTCCGCAAAGTTTTATTTTATGATTATGTCAACACACCATAAGGTTGCATGCTAGATACGAAGTTAAAATAATTTAGGAAATTATTTTATGCAAATTCTTCCGCTGCACGTAAAAATTTAAAATTTTACGAACTCGTATCCTTGTCGACATGCACCCGGTCCCAACAGTGGTATCAGAGCCGGTTAGTGTTTGACTTAATCATATAATTGTTTTGTGGAAAACTTTGTCATTATCTCAATTTCGGAAAAAATTTTCAATTATGGAAACTTTCAAATTATAATAAATTTTAGATTTAGGAATTTCAAGGTTTGGAAATCCTCATGAAATTTCGCAGACGTTTGAAATTTTCTAGTTTCTGAAATTTTATAATAATTGTGAAAACTTCCCATCTTTGGAAACTTTCCAATTTTGGAAATTTTTCTATTTTAGAAATTTTTCAATTTTGGAAATATGTAAGTGTCCTTTGTACCAGAAACTTACAATTATTCTGAAAATCTATTTTTGAAATCTCGCAATTTTGCGTACTTTCTTTTAAGAAAGTCTAGACAAATTCATGGATAGTTAATTGACAATTAAATTTGAATTGGTTTTTAAATTAACAACAAAATTCTTTATTTTGGATTGAGCCTCGGGGAGCCGTCCAATTTAAAGTTAGTTGTTGTAATTTAATTTCCCAATTTTTAATTGAAATTGTCATGTTTGATTTGGATTGAGCCTCGGGGAGCCGTCCAATTGGATTTACAACACATTACTTTTCTTTGGGTATCTGAGCCTCGGGGAGCCACCCTTAGAAAATAATTTGTTGTAATTAATTAAATCCATGAATAAAATATGTTTGAAGAGGTGATGCTCTTACACATTGTTGTCTCCAAAATTAATTAGGAAAATGGTTTCCTATAAAGTTTTCTTAAATGAGATTTTCATGAAAATAATATATAGTTGAATTAAGGGATTTGTCTCTTAATTTAATGAGATTTGATTTAGAGAAATCAAAGTCTTGAACATATTATTTCCGAAATTAATTATGACAATTTAGGTAATTGTTTCCCAAAATAATTCCTTTAATTAAGTATGAAATTGGAATTAGGAAATCCGGTTCCTAATTCAATTAATGAGACATGATAACTTAAGTCACATACATACTTTATTAAGGAAATCGTTAGTCATGACATAATTCTATGTCATGAATGTGCTTAGAAAAGAAAGGATGAGACCCAAAACCCCTTACAAAATATTAAGGCCAACACCTTCTATTAATATGGTTAGAATCGGAGTTTTGTTTCTCGTTTGGGTTGATGGACACATCCATGCCCAGCTTGAACCTCAACATGTTCAAACCATGGAATTAGTTTATGGATAATATAGTTGGAGTCAGAGGTCAATCCTTAGTTTTGGTTGTTGGACACATCCAAGCCTGACTAAACGGTTGAATGAGCTCCAACCATATTAAAACTATTTCTTGATTAATGGGTCAGCCTTAAGCTTGGAGCATCGATTTGTTGTGCCACAGCCAAGGTCGATGCAAAGAGAGGTGCAGTTGGGTGCTATGTATAAAGTTGCATACTTGTTAATGAGTTAACAACCCAATGATTTATGCAAACATTCAATTAGTTGATAGCATAAAGTGATAGTTACATATATGTGATGTGTAATCGATATAATTACCTACCTTCATAGCTAAGAAAAACTTGATGGCCATAGCCATGGTGGTTCTTATCTATGGTTGGATATCAACCTATTTGGAGATGTTCCTACAATCTCCCGAATTGATAAAAGGGTTATTCAATTTGAAAAATAAATAGGATTTTATTTATGTATATTGATACATTCTTTAATCATTCTTCTCAAATAAGCTCAATTTGTATTTCTAGGATAATCACTCGATCATGTCTTCTCTGAATTTGCGTTCCATTTTGGACACCAATAAACTGACTGGGCCAAACTTCATGGACTGGCTTCGAAACCTGAGGATAGTCCTCAAGGCAGAGAAGCTTGCTTATGTCCTTGAAGATCAACTTCCCAACCGTCCTCCTGAAAATGCAACTCTGGACCAGTTTCCTGAGTTGCTCAACCTGCTGAAGACTGTAGAGCCTTCTGTGAAGCAGGATCAAAAGACGGTACTGTTAGTTGGTTCCTTGAAGAAATGTTCTAAGAGGAAGGCCAAAGAACAGAATAAGGGAAAGAAGAAAAAGGCCAAAAAGACTGAAAATACCCTAAAAGGCACTTGCCATCACTGTGGCAAGGAGGGTCACTGGCGAAGAAACTGCAAGGTTTATCTTGAGTCCTTGAAAGAGAAGGCATCCGATGCCCCATCCTCTTCAAGTATCTTCGTTATTGAATGTCACTCTATTTCCTCAAACACATGGGTACTTGATACTGGGTGTAGCTCACATATATGTAATGACATACAAGGGCTAAGGAATAGAAGAAGACTCGTCAAGGGAGAAGCGAATTTGCGAGTTGGAAACAGAGCAAAGATTGCTGCTGTTGCCATCGGAACATATTTGCTAAAGCTCCCTACAGGACGTGTCTTAGAATTGGATAATTGTTATTTTGTTCCTTCGTTAATAAAGAACATTGTATCTATTTCATGTTTGAATGAAAAGGGTTATCATTTAACTTTTAGTAACAATTGCTGTTACATAACTTTAAATGGCGTTCTTTATGGGAATGGAACTTTGTGCAATGGTATCTACACGTTAGATTTATCCAGTGACGTTTTCAATATCGAAGTTAGCAACAAACGTGCTCGAATAGATATCGA
>JAGFNQ010006330.1:162891-239646 GCA_024364735.1 Boesenbergia rotunda | reverse complement strand
TGGGTCAGCCTTAAGCTTGGAGCATCGATTTGTTGTGCCACAGCCAAGATCGATGTAAAGAGAGGTGCAGTTGGGTGTTATGTATAATGATACATACTTGTTAATGAGTTAACAACCCAATGTTTTATGCAAACATTCAATTAGTTGATGGCATAATGTGATAGTTACATATATGTGATGTGTAATCGGTATAATTACCTACCTTCATAGCTAAGAAGAACTTGATGGCCACAGCCATGGTTGTTCTTATCTATGGTTGGATATCAACCTATTTGGAGATGTTCCTACGATCTCCCGAATTGATAATAAGGGTGACTCAATTCGTAAAATAAATAGGATTTAATTTATGTATATTGATACATTCTTTAATAAATCTTCTCACATAATCTCAATTTGTATTTCTAGGATAATCACTCGATCATGTCTTCTCTGAATTTATGTTCCATCTTGGACACCAACAAATTAACTGGGCCTAACTTCATGGACTGGCTTCGAAACCTGAGGATAGTCCTCAAGGCAGAGAAGATTGCTTATGTCCTTGAAGATCTACTTCCCTCAAATCCTCCAGCAGATGCAACTCCAGACCAATTGGTGGCCTATCAGAAACATGTGACCAATTCTGAACTTGCAAGTTGCATCATGCTAGCCTCTATGATACCTGAGCTGCAAAAGCAGCATGAGCATATGGATGCTTATACCATCATCTTCCATCTTAATGAGTTGTTTGAAGAGCAGGCGAGATCCGAAAGGTTCGAAGTCTCCAAACTCCTCTTCACAACTAAGATGCAAGAAGGCACTTCCGCCTCGCAGTTTGTGCTAAAGATGTTGGGGGTACATTGAGCGACTGAACACACTCGATTTTGCAATGGATCATGAACTAAGTATTGACTTAATTCTGAGTTGTTTGCCCAAAAGTTATTCGCAATTTGTGATGAACTATCGGATGAACAAGCTGGAAACTACCATTCCTGAGTTAGTCAACCTGCTGAAGTCTGTAGAGCCTTCTGTAAAGCAGGAACAAAAGGCAGTTCTGTTAGTTGGTTCCTCGAAGAAAGGTTCTAAGAGGAAGGCCAAAGAACAGAATAAGGGAAAGAAGAAAAAGGCTAAAAAGACTGAAAAGAAACCAAAAGGCACTTGCCATCATTGTGGCAAGGAAGGTCACTGGCGAAGAAATTGCAAAGTTTATCTTGAGTCCTTGAAGAAGAAGGCATCCGATGCCCCGTCCTCTTCAGGTATCTTCGTTATTGAATGTCACTCTATTTCCTCAAATACCTGGGTACTTGATACTGGGTGTAGCTCACATATATGTAATGACATACAGGGGCTAAGGAATAGAAGAAGGCTCGTCAAAGGAGAAGCGAATTTGCGAGTTGGAAACGGAGCAAAGATTGCTGCTGTTGCCATCGGAACATATTTGCTAAAGCTCCCCACTGGACGTGTCTTAGAATTGGATAATTGTTATTTCGTTCCTTCGTTAATAAAGAACATTGTATCTATTTCATGTTTGAATGAAAAGGGTTATCATTTAACTTTTAGTAATAATTGTTGTTACATAACTTTAAATGGCGTTCTTTATGGGAATGGAACTTTGTGCAATGGCATCTACACGTTAGATTTATCCAGTGACGTTTTCAATATCGAAGTTAGCAACAAACGTGCCCGAATAGATAATCGAATAGACTCCTACACTTGACATTGTCGTCTTGGCCATGTAAGTAAGAAACGCATGACCGAATTACATCGATGTGGAATTTTGGAATCATTTGAACCCGGTTCATTTGATACATGCGAATCATGCTTAAAAGGCAAGATGATCAAATTACTCTTTTCCGGAAAAGGTAATCCAGTGGGAGAATTGCTTGGTCTAATACATACTGATGTATGTGGACCAATGTCAACTCTTGCACAAGGAGGCTATAACTACTTCATCACCTTTATCGATGATCACTCACGATTCGGGTACGTGTTCTTGATGAAACACAAATCTGAAGCCTTTGAGAAATTCAAAGAGTTCAGAAATGAAGTAGAGAAACAGCTTGGCAAAAGTATTAAGATACTTCGATCCGATCGAGGTAGTGAATACTTAAGTCAAGAATTTCAAGATTATCTTAGGGACAATGGGATATTGTCCCAATGGACTCCGCCGTATACACCACAGCATAATGGTGTATCTGAGAGGCGCAACCGAACCTTGATGGACATGGTTAGGTCGATGATGAATCACGCAACTCTTCCAAAATCCTTTTGGGGTTATGCACTTAAGACAGCTGTATACTTATTAAACAGAGTCCCGACCAAGGTAGTCTCTACTACTTCATATGAGATTTGGAATAGTAAGAAACCTCACTTAACTCACCTTAAGATATGGGGTTGTCCTGCTTATGTGAAGCGGACTGTATCAGACAAATTGGATGCTAAGTCTGATAAATGTCTATTTATTGGATACCCTAAGGAAACGAAGGGTTACCAATTCTATCATCCCTTGGAACAAAAGGTGTTTGTTTCAAGGCATGCTGTATTTCTAGAAAAAGAATTTCTTTTACAAGAAAACAGTGGGAGTGGCATTGAACTTGATGAAGTTCAAGAAACTCCAATAGACATTACAGAGACACCGAGTCTAGGCCCACAACCGATAATTCATAATGATGAGCTATCAGTTGAACCTAAAACTACACCACCTCTTCGTAGGTCTGATAGGACACGCAACATTCCAGAGAGATACGGATTTCTCGTAAGTGAATCGAACGACGTGTTGCTCATTGGCGATGACGAACCTATCAGTTATGAAGATGTTCTGAAAAGTTCAGAAAGGGACAAATGGCTTGAAGCCATGAAGTCGGAAATGGATTCCATATATGAAAATCAAGTATGGGACTTGGTTAACCCACCTGAAGGGATTAAACCCATAGGGTGCAAGTGGGTTTTCAAGAAGAAAACCGACATGGAAGGTAATGTTGTTACCTTTAAGGCTAGATTAGTGGCAAAGGGATATCGTCAAAAATAAGGAATTGATTATGACGAAACCTATTCGCCAGTAGCTATGCTTAAATCCATTCGGATGCTCCTAGCCATAGCAGCTCATTATGATTATGAGATTTGGCAAATGGATGTGAAAACAGCTTTCCTTAACGGAAACCTGCTTCAGGACGTATACATGATACAGCCTGAAGGTTTCACATCGGTTGATAAAACCAAGGTATGCAAGCTTCGACGATCCATATATGGACTAAAGTAAGCATCTAGGAGCTGGAACATCCGTTTTGATGAGACGATCAAAAAGTTTGATTTCTCACAAAATCCTGACGAACCTTGTGTGTACAAGAAGGTTAGTGGGAGTGCAGTCGTATTCCTAGTATTATATGTCGACGACATCTTACTTATAGGAAACGATATTTCAGTCTTACAGACAGTTAAAATTTGGTTATCTAAAACTTTCTCCATGAAAGACCTGGGAGAAGCAATCTATATCCTTGGGATTAGAATCTATAGAGATAGATCAAAACGGTTGCTTGGTCTTTCGCAGTCTACATATATAGACCGAGTGCTAAAAAGGTTTAGCATGTCGGAATCCAAGAAAGGTTACCTTCCCATCAAGCATGGGATCAACCTTTCGAAGTCTATGTGTCCGCGCACAGAAGACGAGAGGATTTGCATGAACAAGATTCCCTATGCATCCGCGATAGGATCTATCATGTATGCTATGTTATGTACTAGGCCCGATGTATCGTATGCTTTGAGCGTCACAAGCAGATACCAGTCGGATCCAGGAATGGATCATTGGGCGGCTGTCAAGACAATCCTTAAGTACTTAAGAAGAACTAAGGATGTGTTCCTAATATATGGAGAAGGAGATATGGTAATATGTGGGTATACAGATGCCAGTTTCCAGACAGATAAGGATGACTCCAAATCTCAGTCTGGATACGTATTTACTTTGAATGGAGGCGCAATAAGTTAGAAGAGTTCCAAACAAGACACCGTAGCGGATTCTACCACGGAAGCGGAATATATCGCAGCTTCGGAAGCAGCAAAGGAAGCAGTCTGGATCAAGAAGTTTGTCTCCAAACTTGGTGTGGTTCCAACCATTGATGATGCAGTGCCGGTTTACTGCGACAACAATGGAGCTATTGCACAAGCAAAGGAACCAAGGTCTCATCAGCGATCCAAACACGTGCTTCGCCGCTATCATCTGATCAGAGAGATTATAAGTAGGAATGACATACAAATTGAGAGAGTTCCCACTGAAAGGAATATAGCGGATCCTTTAACTAAGGCCTTACCTCAAAGCAAGTTTGAGGGTCATGTTAGAGCCTGTGGTATTGGATACCGTAGCGATTGGCATTAGGCCAAGTGGGAGTTTGTTAGTGATATGAGAGAAGTGTCCTAAGGCAATCGTGTTAGGATCGATACGCCTTGCTAGAGGGGGTGAATAGCAAATCTCGGCTTGTTCTTCCTACGTTGTTAGTATGCACAGCGGAAACAATAATAATAAAAAATAAAAACAAAGGAACAACGCTAACAAACCGTATTTAGTTGGTATCCACCCCGGCCGGGTGACTAATCCAACAATCCGTCGGTGGATCACTCCCCGGATAACCTCCGGCTAGCCCTCGTCGCTCCTTGTGGGTGGAGAAACCTCGCCACAACACCTCGGACACTATCTGGGCACAAAAGACTACTAACACGCTTTACCCAAGCGAGTTTCGTCAAGAAACTCAGCCACCACGACGTCCTCTTTAAATAGGACTCGGGGCTGATTTCTCGCTACCAGTCGACTGCCCTCAGGGCAGTCGACTGGTGCCAGCCAAATTCGACCGTTACACCCCAACGTTCGAATTTTCGTGGCTTCCAGGCAACTAGCAGTCGACTGCTCCAAGGGGCAGTCGACTGCCCCAACTGGCAGTCGACTGCCAATCGACCAGAACCCTTCTGTGGGTTCTGGCAGTCGACTGCCCAACCTGGCAGTCGACTGCCCTGTCTACCAACCTAGGATTTTGCCTCCCTGAGTACATTCCACTCAGCACTCGACCCCTAGGACTTCCCGAGTACATTCACACAGCACTCGTACCCTCACGACTCGATTGACTCCTCATCCGCAGCCTCGACTGTTGCCTTCGCGCCCTCTTCATCTTCGGCCCTCGTCCCTCGGATGCGCACGCAAGCCTCCAGCTTGCATCCATGCCACCCTTCACGTACGCCTCGAAGTCCGCGCCCATCAGCTCATCGTCCCTGCACTCCATGGTCCCTCAGATGCGCATGCCAGCCTCCAGCTGGCCTCCATGTCATCCTTCACCGTACTGAGGCCGTCCAGTCAGGTCCATATGCGAATCCTGTACAACCTGCACACTCAACATACGCATATCAAATACAAAGGTAAACCTAACTTAAACCCTTTGCACAAACATCAAAACCCATGGTCACACCGGACCATCTTAGGGCCGATTGCTCCAACAAATCGCCTTATGATTGTAAACATTTATTTTAATAAATGATAATTCACTATTTGAGTATACATGTTTGTGTATTTGATTGAGATCTTAAACTCATCTACTGAATGTCCGCCATGCAGTTCACAGCATAAGAGAATTTGTGATGGGATCACAACTAGTGATTATCTCTAAATGTGCAAATGTGAAGTGTTGGAAATATCCCTAGTCGATGAATTGATAAATACGGACATTATCAATTCTGTTGAGACTAGCATGGGTTATTCTCTATTCAGCTGATTCTCACTGGCTGGTGACATTGGGATGTCCGGAGATAAACATGGATGCTAGTTAAGGGAACTAGTTCATTGGAGTGACTAGCTGTAAGACTTCATATGGGAATCTACATGTAGATATGTCAATGAAGATCTTACTGCGGCTTAAGTGCGATGTTCCTTTGACTTGCGGTGTTCAAGTCATCTTGGTCATGGAGACTTATACTTTGACATCTTAAGCAAGCATCTCCAAGGAGGTGTGGACCCAGGATGATCGGGTATAAGCCGAAGTGCCCGAAGATGTTTGAACAGCCTACAAAGGATTCACCACTCCTTGCGAGGAGATGTATACCCAGGCCTATCGTCGGATTGTTACTCAAAGCCTCTGGCCAGAGCATATCATGTTTAGAGTGAGAGTCTCTAAAATACATGAGAGTAATTAGAAATCCAAAGGACGAGTAAGACATTACTTGGGCTAGGTGTGACGTAGTCAGCCTAGTGGGGACTGACACCATTGACCGTGTCCTGAACCACGTGGGTATAAGGTGGTGAAGGGAATGGGGCACGATTCATTAGAGCTGCTGAAGGGTTTCAGAATAATTTCTTCTGAGGTCAAACCGTTGATCTTTCGATTAATTGGGGAATCATGATGTACTACTAGGTGCCACTCATGATCGTTCTATAATTAGTTAATTATAGACGGCCAACATAAATCGAAAGCCTATTTAGTCACACGCACTACGAGTAATCCGAGGGATTTAAAATGAGTTGAAAATTAGATTTTCCGATCAAGAGAAATAAGTCGAATCTGAGTTAGTCAGAGGCGCAATGGAAGCTAAAAATGGGTAAGTCTTTTGAAGGCTTTTTGGGCGAATTAAATGAGTTTAATTCGTGGCGGTTCGGGTTGGTTTGGCCGGCCAAAGAGGGTGCCAAAACCCCCTTTGGTGGCCGGCCACAATAAGAGGAGAAAACTAATTAATTTTGGTTTAATTAATAAGATAAATCCAGCGCGATTTATTTTATAAATTATGGATAAATAAATTTGTATAAAGAAATTTATATAAATAAATTTATAGAAATTTATTCTTTTATGGAAGATTAAAATAATCCATGAATTAGTTTATTTTAATTTTATAAAATCAATTATGAATTGATTTTTCCATAATAAGAAAGTTTATAAATTTCTTATAAAATTTATTCTATAATTTAAAGAGAAGAAGAATTTGTTTTATTATAAATTAGTTATAATAAAACTTGGTTTAAACGGAATTAATTCATAAGAATTTATAGGATAAATTTCTTATGATAATTAATTAGTTTTATTATAAAGTTAGTTATAATAAAATTCATAAGAGAATTTATAGGATAAATTTTCTTATGATAATTAATTTATTTTATTATAAATTGGTTTATAATAAAGACTCGGTTTAAACGGAATAATTAATAAGAAAATTTATAAGATAAATTTCTTATAACTAATTCCGTTAATTCGGTTTAGAGGGAGACTTAGCAAAGGAGTTGCTACTATATAAAGGAACCAAAGGCTAGCCCTTATTCCTAACTCAATTTATCATAGAGCTCTCCCTCTCTCTCTTAATCTCTTCTCCTCTCCCTCTCCCTCTCTTGCCTAGGGCCGGTGCCCACCCTTGTGGTTTAGGGCCGGCGCACCCAACCTACATCCAAGGTGAAGTTGGCGTGAGCAATCAAGAAGAAGGAGAACCCGAACAAGAAGAAGAAGAAGCGGATAGCGACTCCTCTCTTCTCAGAATTCGATTCCGTTACTTCATTGGTTAGTTTCCTAATTTTTCTCTTGTTCTTCTAGTTGTGCCTTCCGAGAATCTAGTAGTTCTCGTCGGCACAAAACTCGTGACTTTGCGAAGTCATCCCGAAGAGAACTCGGCGTGGACGCGAATAGAGGCGAAGCTTCTAAGGGACGCTACGGTTGGATCTCGTCCCTTTCTTCGAGTTACGCGAGGTATAAAAGTAAATTAGTTTACTTTCCCGCAAACTTTTATTTTATGATTATGTCGATACACTATAAGGTTGCATGCTAGATACAAAGTTAAAATAATTTAGGAAATTATTTTATGCAAACTCTTCCGCTGCACGTAAAAATTTAAAATTTTACGAACTCGTATCCTTGTCGACATGCACCCGGTCCCAACACTCCCCCTTTTTGATATGGCAATATATTTAAGTTAGGTGCAAACAACAATAAAAATTAAAAATTACAGACATAGTAAGCAGCATAAATATGCATCCTCCCCCTTAACCTATGCCTTCACACAAAATTTTCAATTTTGCATAACCACAAGTTAAGTTAAAAGCTAACTTCACAAGTCAAGTTAAAACCTAACTTAAAACCACAAGTTCCCCCCCTTTGACACCATCAAAATGATTGCCCCAAGCAATATTAACCATTGGTATCAATAAGAACATATATCTTATGATGTATTATAACCTAGAAAATTACATTTTCATGAAAATACCAAATATGTTTGACATTTTGACGAAAATTCAAATCCTTTGAAAACACTCCATTTGTATCAACTTTCCATCCTAGGTTTGAACCCCTATGTTTTCCAAGTCTATCCCATACTATTTAAAACACAAAAATATTTTCAATCCTCCCCTTTTCCTCATATTAACACTAAAGAACG
This sequence comes from Boesenbergia rotunda, assembly GCA_024364735.1. NCBI lineage: Eukaryota > Viridiplantae > Streptophyta > Magnoliopsida > Zingiberales > Zingiberaceae > Boesenbergia > Boesenbergia rotunda. The sequence goes on along the minus strand of JAGFNQ010006330.1, from coordinate 231,285 downwards.
AAAAGGTGATGAAGGCTTCCCCTTTTTATCATAATCTCTAGATAGAGGGTAGTTTGGAATTCATCATATATATCATGCATGCATACTTCACAATTAAAGTAATAACACTTCATATAAGCAAATCTAAGAAGTGAATTAAAAATTCTCACGAAACCATAAATCAGTACTACAAGGGCTACAACCTTGAAATTCTCAAATATTACAATATCAAAAATTATGTTTGAGAGATAATAATAAAAAAACATACTCAATCTAAACAAACTCTCAACACCCTCATATCCAAGTCATGTAGAAGCTATGCGTCATCATTTCTAGGAGGAGGAGGAGGAGGAGGGGCTTGATACATAAGGTTCCAGCGCTGCATCATCTCATACATATTATCCTGTCGATGCTGGAAACTCTGAAAGTGCTCCTTGAGCCCGTGAACCTCCCCCTGAATAGCAACCTGCCGTTGCTGGAAACTCTGGAAGTCCTCCCTAAGTCCATGAACCTCTACCTCTAGTCAGGAGAACCGCTCCTCTATAATCCCAGTAAGAGCAGCAGCAGGTGCAGTAGCAGGAGCAGCCTTCTCATCATCATCAGAGCTGGAAGAAGCATGACAACGTCGCCAGACCATCACTCCCTGCCGCCTCTCGATCCCAGCCAAGGAGAGTTATTGAGAACCTATTTGGTCGTAGTCCTTAGATAGCTGATGGACCTGATCCCTAGTGACTCTAATACCTCTAGATAAAAAGAATTCGGTCAAAATATGACCGAATGACATGTAGATCTTCCTATTGACGTTATGCGAAAAATGTACAATAGATGCGAATACATGGTGGGCGATGTCAATGTCTATCCTCCTCTCTAAAACATACATTATCACCAAGTGAGGTAACCGAATCTTTGACCTCCCCTTAATGACAATTGACAATAGGCAGAATGCAATCTAGGACAATTTTGTACAAGATGTTGCTAACTGGACTCATATGCCTAGCTATAAAGATACGCTCCAGAGGAGGTCGAGGATTATCAAAATAATGACGATGAATCTAATCAATGGTTACATTGGACAAGGTTAATGGCTCAGTGACATTGGGGAAACATGTAAACAGATTTTCTGACACCCGACACCCTAAAAATTATCCTAATAATACAGGTGTAAAAGGAATGGTAACTCTCTATACCATAGACTCATAAGTCCCATCATCGGGACTACTACATGTAATATTGGCATAAAACTCCTTGTAGAGGTCAAAGTTGACATAATGATGACAGTATACTAACTTTTCTAATCCAAAATATGTGATGATCTCAATAATGTGAGGAGTAATCTCCTGAAAATATGACTGATTGAGATATCTACAATTCATTAGAATAAAGTCAGCATTTTCAAAGACCCGCCGGCAAGCCTCGGAACGGAATCGAGGTGCCGTCGTATCTATGGGCTGCTGTTGGGATGATCCCTCACCAACCCTTCTCTTTAGCCTAGCCCTAAAATGCAAATACCGTATGCATGTCCATGAATGACCCAATCAAGAAGAAAAACAAGGAAAACATGCAAAATATAGAGAGTTAGTCGTGAGTCATGAACTAAATGGAGAAAAATAAGGTAGACACTTTGTTACCATTGCTCCATTCGTTGTATGATGAATAATGACCAAGTTTGACTCAAGGAAGGTGCTTTTCTTGCCCTAGACTTAGATCTAAGGTGGAGAAGGGCTATAAACTTGATTTCAGGATCTTGGGAAGACTTAGAGTGGCTAGAGAGGTCGGGGAAGAAGAAGTGGCATCAAGGGACGACGCCTGAAACCCTAGGTTCGGCCGTCCCCATGTGAGGTTTTCTTTTAAAGATTTGCAGCACCAGTCGATTGCCTTTGGGCCAGTCGACTGATGGACTAAACAGAAAGATCAGTCGACTGATGGAGGATCAGTCAACTGCTGCATAGAATATCCTAGTTCCTGGATCAAACTGTACCAGTCGACTGACTCTGTATCAGTCGACTGATACCCTATATTATCAGCATTTCTGACCCAACTTCAGAAATGCACCAGAAATTTCACAAATCTCTAAAAATTTTCAAATTTTATGGAGAGGTTTGTGGTATCCGTATCTACTTAGAAAAAATACATTCACATGTGTATCTATTACCAATCCCCGGATTGACACAAAACTCAAAACTATCTAAATGGTTCAATTGAACTTTGAATTAAAGTCTTAGTTTTGATCTCTTCTTGATGTATCCTCTCATACCCAACTATAATGCATCTCTAGCATTGATTTATATGACATCTATACATTAAAAACCAATCTTCATGCAATATGGTTCCATTGTCATATTTTCATGCATGAACCTTACTTTTGATGTGCCAAATTTCTAGGATTGAGCCTCAAATCCGTCTCTCACATCCTTTGGCACACTCCATTGTCCATCTAGACTTCCTGGGAAAATCCTTCTGAGATCCATTGACCATGGACCCCATCTTGACTCCTAGAGCTCCCCCTTGAGCTCTTAGCTTTAGTCACCTCCTTAGGTGACTCATCTATAATTGCAAGACCACACCGGTGTATCTCCGATAACTTTTGGCCATCACCTAACTGTTGATGTAGTCTGACCCTGATTGTTGTTTTGGTGTTAACATCGATTTTAGTTTAGGTTGGTGTGATGATTATGATTAAGTCCTGGTCGTGGACTAGGCATACCTAGTGGGACTAGGTTGGATGAAATCCTAGCTTGGAGGGCTTGGTGTGGAAAAATCCTAGCTTGGAGGGCTAGGTGTGGGAAAGTCCTAACCTGGAGGGTTAGGTGTGGAAAATCCTAGCTTGGAGGGCTAGGTGTGGAAAAGTCCTAACCTGGAGTGTTAGGTGTGGAAAAGTCCTAACCTGGAGTGTTAGGTGTGAAAAAGTCATGGCTTGGAGGGCCAGGTCCTAGCTTAGAGGGCTAGGTTGATGAAATCCCAGCTTAGAGGGCCAGGTCCTAGCTTGGAGGGCTAGGTTAAAGTTCCGGTGAGTGATGTTGGGCATGGAGTCTTGGTCCGAGGGATCAAGCACGAGTCAGAGATGGGTCGGAGGCTAGTTCTCTTGACTTAGAGTGGGTTTGGCCTTGCCCAGATCGGTCTGGTGACCGATCAAGGAAGTTAGCATGAAGTTCCCTCTTGGATCGGTCTGGTGACCGATCCAGCGATGTCTGATCGGTCTGGTGACCGATCAGGGAGCTTCCAGTAACTTTGGCAAACCTACTGATCGGCTCCTGATCAGTCCGGTGACCGATCAGGGAGAAACCGTGACCGATCAAGCTGAACGATCAACTGTCACGAGGTTTCTCACCCTGACCGATCAGGCTGGAGCCTGATCGGTCTGGGATCAGCCTGATCGGTCTGGGATCAGCCTGATCGGTCTGGTGACCGATCAGCCAGTGTATTCCAGGCGGGATTGTGGAAAGCTGATTTCAGGATCGGTTTGGTGACCGATCTGGTGACCGATCAGGGTGACCGATCATATGAGCTTGCTATCCCAAGTTTCTCACTGGGGACCAATCAGATTGGAGCCTGATCGGTCTGGGACAGTCCTGATCGATCTGGTGATCGATCACTTTAATTCAAACGCGCTGTCAGACGCTCTGATCGCTCCTGCTTTCACTGATACGCTACTGATGTCACTTTGATCTTCTCTGCTAGTACTGATATAAGTTTGATTTCATTTGCTAAATCTCTGATTGAGTGTGCAGGTGATAGGGATGGATTCAAACACTCAAGGAGAGTGAATGGAGGCCTTTCTTTGGAGCAGGTTTGTCCGTTTGCCATCTCAGGTTGCAACGGCTGGAGCTGCTGACTGGAGCTTGGCCGAGGGAAGCTCAGGGAGTCCAGGGAGAGCTCAATGGTAGCTGGCGTTGGTAGGTGAGCAGCTGGAGGCTGCAGTGAGGTGGTGACCTGACAATAGTGGAGAAGACTTAAGATGCATAGCGGAGAAGGGCTGTAGAGACTTCTTGGAAGAGCTTGCTGCGAACACTTCTTGCTGTGTGCTTGTGCTATCTGCTGTTTCATCATCTTGAGCAAGCAACTGTGATCTTTGAGGCAACCTTCAGTTACTTGGGCACTTGGAAGAAGAAACAAGGAGCTTGAGTCCATCAGCGAGAAGACACGAAGAAGGGAGTTCTTGCGTGAGATCTGCGCTGGGTGGAGCTCGGGAGAAGCTTGCTTGTGTTCTTGTGGTTCTAAGTGCTGAGTAAGATCCTTTTTGTGTTTCCTGTACTTTATACTTTATCATCTTGAAACGCTGTGGGGAGGTTACTCCACCGAGAAGGAGGTTGTATTTTATCCGGTGTTCACCGGGGCTTGATCTGTCGACGATCAAGGGATCACCCAGCTTAAGGGCACGCCAAGGAGTAGGGGCAAGTTATTCCCGAACCTTGTAAATCCTCTTGTTAGCGTTCTTGCATTTGTCTGTGCTTAGCTTAGGGTGTAATTTCTGCACTACTCTGTTTTGTGTTATTTGCTTCCGCTGTGCTACTAATCAGTTAAGTGCAGAAAAATCGATAAGTGCTAAGTTTCGGTGTCTGGCTACATTCACCCCCTCCCCTCTCTAGCCATTCAAGATCCAACACTAACCTTCTTAACTTTGTATACCTTGTCTTTGGTTAAGTTCTTCTTTCCTCCTTTAAATGGCTTTCCCTTGCCATTTTTGGCCCTCCCTTTGCTATAATCATATGGCATCCTTGCATATGACTTTTCAATAGCATTTGATCTAATAGATCGGTATCCTAGACCCGATCTATCATTGTCGGGGTTTGACTACCCGACACCATGCCTAAACCTTTAGATCCACTAATGAATCTCTCTATGATTTTCTCTAATTTGTCAAGCTTTGCCCTCAAAGCTTGATTTTTCCTCTCTAGATTCCTAACCTTAGCATCATCATGTCCATCTTTGACATTTCTAGATCTACTCATTTGTCTAGGCATGTGTCTCCCTTTCATTGGATTAATGCCTTGATTCTTAGGTTTGAAACTTCTAGGTTTATCATGATACATAAATTCCTTAGGGTTTTGAGATACAACATTAACCCTATTTTTATCACAATATCTAAAATCAAAATTATGCATAGATAAATAATTCTCATTATTTCTACCACACAGAGGAATTTGAAACATGCTTAAAGTTAGGGATTACCTCCCTTACCCTTGTAGCTCCCTCTTGATGCGAGCTTTTCTTCTTCTTCTCCCACTTCCTCAAATGCTCCAATTTCTTGAATTCTTCTTTCCTTGAGCATTTGGTGTGGTAGTGTCTTAGCTCGCCACACGTGTAACACCTAATGCGCTTTTTCTCCTTCTTCGTACCATCCCTACAACCCATGTTAGAATTTAAAGGAATTGACTTGGGTTTAGGGTTTACCTCCTTTTTCTTACCCAATGGACACTTGTCCTTGTAGTGTCCCTTCTTGTTGCACCCAAAACAAATGATGTGATCCTTGGATCTTGCTTTGGTGGAGGTGGTGGCTTCTTCTTGCTCCGGTATTGAGGGTGGTCTCTCCTCCTCATCAATCCTTGAAGTGGAGACTTCTTCTTCTTCCTTTGATAAAGTGGATGGTTCTTCAAATTCTCGTGCCACTTCATTTGAGGATATGGATGAATCTTTCTCTTCTTTTTCCTCCTCTTCGGATGTTGAGCTTCTTTCCTCATCCGATTGGTCCTTCTCCTCTTCTTGGACCATTGAGCTCATTTCCTTGAGCTCTTCCACTACTTGAGCTTGTGTAGGGTTTTCATGAAGCGCTAACATCTTGCTCCATAATTCGTGCGCATTTTTATATTCACTTACACCACTAATTATATCATTAGGCAAAATATTAAGTAATATTGAAATTACCTTCTCGTTTGCCTTTGATTGCATTTGTTGCTCCTTATTCCAATATCTTGGTCGGAGCTTTTTTCCATGTTTATCTTTTGGGACTTCAAATGGCTCTTCTAGCGCGATCATGAAATTCCAATGCATGTCGAACCATGTCTTTGTCCGCATCCTCCAATACTCGAAACTCTCGCGGTCGTAGGGAGGCGGAACATTGATATCGTCTCCTAATCTTTCTTCAATCACCATTTCCTCTAGCTTTTTGCTCTCTCGGCGGTTAGTCCGTAGACGAGCGAACTTTACTCTGATACCACTTGTTGGGACCTTATCGTCTAGTTAGAGGGGGAGTGAATAGCTACTTTTCGCTCTTCCTCTTACAACGGTTAGCAAGCGCAAGCGAAAATCTAAAAACACTAAACTAAAACAATGCTAACACAAGACCTTTACGTGGTTCGGAGATGATACTCCTACTCCACGACTGTCCGTAAGGTGGACGATCTCGATCCTTCGGTGGATGATTCCCTGGAACACCTCCGACTAGCACTTGTCGCTCCTTGTGAGTGGAGAAACCTCGCCACAATACCTTGGCAACCTCTGAGCACGTTTAGGCTACTAACAGGCTTTACCCAAGCTTGTTTCGCCAAGGAAGAACAGTCAAAAACGAGCCCTCTTAAATAGTGCTCGATACTGTTATGACCGTTACCAGTCGACTGGTGATAGTCCAGTCGACTGGTCCTCGCAAATTCTAAAATCACAGCCTGACATTTCGACTTCTAGTCGACACCAGTCGACTAATCCAAGCATCAGTCGACTGATCTTTCTGTGCTCTATCTCAGTCGACTGATTAAGCATCAGTCGACTGCCCCCTAAGGTTTCCTTTCCCGAGTACAATTCTCTCAGCACTCGAACCCTAGGATTTCCCTTCCCGAGTACAGTTCTCTCAGCACTCGAATCCTCATGACTCAATTGACTCTTCATTCAGCAGCCTCGACTTGTTGCCTTCAAGCCCTCTTCGACTTTGGCTCTCGTCCCTCAGATGCATGCAAGCCCGCGACTCACCCCCCCCCCATGTCATCCTTCACGTATGCCTCGAAGTCTGCTTCCCTCGGCTCATCGTTCCTGCTCCAGCAGCCTCGACCTGTTGCCTTCAAGCCTTCTTCGACTTCGGCTCTCGTCCCTCAGATTCATGCAAGCCCACGGCTCGTCTCCCCATGTCATCCTTCACGTATGCCTCGAAGTGTGCTTCCCTCGACTCATCCTCTCTGCTTTGTCCACGGTCCCTCGGATGCATACAAGCCCACGACTTGTCTCCTCACACCATCCTTCACCGGACTCGAAGACGTCCATCTAAGTCTATGTGTATCCCGCAAACCTGCACACTCATATACACGTATTAGATTAACATGAAACCCTGACTTAATCATATTGACATACACATTAAAATCCATGATCTACCCGATCAAATTTGGGTCGATTGCACCAACACTAAGTAAAATCGAATTGTGTTTGACTTGTGCTTTCTATCGCTTTCTTTCTTTTCGCTGTGCACTGATTTCTGAAAGAGTAAAATTTTTTAAAATACTCGTGATTCACCCCCTCCCCCCCTCTCACGTGTATCTGATCCTATATGTGATATCAGAGTCTTATTCATTCTAAATCAGTGCAACCACCGTATGAGCAGGGTGATTTCTTTTTCTATTTTGACTTTTAGTTTTTTATACAAGTCTGAAATTGGTATAATTATCTCTTTTCAGACAAGTTTCTTGCTATTCGATTTTTTTACTCGAAGTTGGCTCAACACCACTCGTATTGTTTTTTTTCCTTCTCCTACCACACTGCTAATCTAAGAGCTAATCTTGGGATATTTTTTTCTCTCTATTTTATGTGTGCAGTGTTTTTGCCAAATGGCCTAGAGAGAAGGACGAAGCATCCATGAACCTTCGCCATACAATCATGAGGATTTCAACTACTAGTGGCAAGTAATGAAATGCTTCTTGGGAAGTAAAGATTTCGACAACATGTTGATTTTGGGATATCCATTTCAAAATTTAGGGTTAAATAATAAGGTAATTGAGTTAATTCGTAAAGTTTTACCTAACAATGTTTTACACAGATTGAATAAGTGTAGGAATGCATACGAACTTTGGACTCGGCTGATCGAGTTTCAAAAGAACCCAACGAAGCTAAAAGACCAAGTTGAGCTTGAGTTCGAATATGAGTCTAGATCCACAAAGTCAATCGCAGAGTCAGACTCAGAAGAATCAGACTAACCAAATTCATGACACTCATAGCTGCGGAAGAGGATCAAGTCAAAGTTGAATCCAAACACGAGTCGGAACCAACAAAAAAGCCTAGAGAATTAGGGGTTGCATTTGAGGTTAGCAAAATTTACCAAAATACCCGTGTTAATAGCAATTTAAATGACAAATTTTTTATTCATATAAAATGAAATGAAAGGTCTTATTGATTAGACAATAAAAATCAGGAATCAAATAGAAGACCATGATGATAAAAAAATTCCAGCCTGTGATGATAAAAGACTTGAATTAAAGAAAGATATTTGATGAATATTTAAAAATATAAATACTTGATTAATATGCAAATCGCATAATTTTATAAAAACTTTCATTGAAAAAATATACGTGGATATCCTGTACTCCTGGAATAGTATCTGAAAATTTAGATTTTGATTAAAGACTTGGTCAGATCCACATAAACCTTTACTTGGTCAAACAAAACATTGATCAAATCAATTTAAACAATTCAATTAATTCAGATTTAATTAATACACCAAATTCAAAATTAAATAAATTAATTAATGAAAATCTTGAAAATTTAGAAATAAATAGTAATTTAATTAAGTCAAATATTAAGATAAAATCGAACTTAAAACCTAAAAATAACCAAGTCAATATAGATAAGATTAATAGCTTTCCCAATAAATATTTGACAACCTAGATGATTCCAAATCTATTATGGATAATTTAACCAAAGAAAATCTTATCAGCAATTCAAATTTAATAAATCTGAATAATCAAGATAATCCTAAATATAACTTAATTAACTCTAATCCTAAAATTTAAAATTAAATCATAGAAAGAAAACTTCAAATGTTAACAAAATAAATTCTAATCTTAATAATAACAACTAAAACAATAATTATCCAAATAAAACAAATTCAAAAGATAAAGTTTCAGATATGAAATTAATTCATATGTATTCGGTTAGTTCTTCTAATTATATCTACGCCCTTAAACATCATTTTGACTTAATATATTGAAAGCAGTGATTTTTAAACATGAATTTATTTGTTCAAAAAATTCTTTTCACATTAAAAAACTCACTATATGTCAATATATTGAGTTAAATTTACCTTTGAGGGGCATGGATATAATCGGGAGAATTAGACGAACACATAGAAGCTAGTTTTATGTCAATCCAAAGTCATTTGGCTCATCAGTCGATTTTGTTTGATCAATCAACCAATTTTATCTAAAATCGACTTTGTTTTAAAAAAATGTAAATGTGTCAATTGATTTACTTAAATTTCAAATTTTAGAGGATAATGGAATATCAATTCTGATTGGTGATCTATCGGGGATATGCCATATAGCGGTGTAATAGATGAGAGGTTGTCATGTGGCAGCACAACTGTCATAAGAAGAAAAGATCAGGAGCCGAAGAGTCAGGCTCGTTAACCTAGATAGGACCCACTCGAGAGTCTAAGGCTTTTCGATCGCTTGCTCGGAACAGATCAATTATAAGCCAACTCAGAAGTCTAAATGACTCAGTCTAGCGAGATAGGTACCTGCTCGAGCACTCCTCAAGGTCTTCCGACCACCCGCTTAGGAATGATCAACTATAAGCCAACTCAGGAGTCTAAACGACTCAGTCAAACACATGTCTTCGGGGGATATGGTGAACACCGCTCAGGCGGGTTGGCCAACGTGCCCCGAGCAATGGGAATTGCCCTCTGAATTATTTAGAAATATTCATCCAGGGTTAAAACTAAAAGGATACCGAGTCTTTAAGGTGCCACCAGGATACGAAAATGTCACATTAATGAGAGAAGTTGAAAACATATACAAATAAATGATGGAAATAATGAGGGTCGTAAAGGAGATGTCATTAATCTCTAATAATTAACAATAATGATGATCATAAAAAAGATGCCATTATTATCGTTAATGATGGGAAATAAAGAGTCACGGTCGAGGAGTATAAAAGGAGTCCAAGAATCCTTGGGAAAAGGTATGGAATCTTCTAACCTCTCTCTTTCTTCTTTCCATTCACCAACTTTTTGAACCCTACCTCTGACTTAAGTGTCGGAGTGGCATTGTCGGGACCCCTTCTGACATCATTCTAATGTTCTCTTCCCTTTCTCAGGTCATGGTCTCCACATAGCCGTAAGTCACATCGTCGGGGTCCACCGTCCATGTTGTCGGCTTCTGGAATATTTTGGTGTCGTCTGTGGGAAGAGTATTTTTTACCAAAAGTCGCAAGGTCGATGGTGGACATTGACAACTTAGAGAATGTGATTTTGATGCGAGGGAGCTGGACTAAATTGTAGTTGCGGCGGTTCGAGGGGCGCTGGAGTAACAACAAATACAACAGACAACCTCTAAAGGGGCTTCTGCCTAGGTGGGAAGGCTGTGAGCCTCTCCTTCACCGCCTAAACCGCCTACGAGAGAATCTAAGGGGAATAATTGCAACCGCCCCCCCTCGACGCTACATGGTCTCTCAGAAAGCGCATTCAACAGCCTCTAGCACCCCTCTGCGAGACGTCGGAAGGATAGGGATTGTGTGTGTCCCACCCATTGTCAACCATGAGCCATCACCATTCACTTAAGATATCATTGACGACCCAATGCCTCGACATTATCGGCCTCCCTCAATTGGGGAGTACGTGTGAAATTCAAATCTAGAGAACCATCTCTGTTAGTTCGAAAATGCAGCGTTGCTACATCAATACAGTGACATGGTAAAGTGTCGAGTATTCCTCAATACCCTCTCGGGAGCAACTTAGTGATGGTTCAAGAGATTGCATAATGCCTCCATTAACTGTTTTGGGGAGTTCTAGATGGTCTTTTTACACCATTTTGCGAGCAGCCAGAGGTATCACAAGACTGCTCTCAACTTGTTCTCTCTCAGCAAAAAAGTAAGGAGAATTTAAAGGACTACATTCAGTGATTCAATCGGGTGGCTCAGGATATAACCACAGCCACCTCTGAGATTCTGATGAGTGCCTTCATTTAAGGATTGGTAGAGGAAGATTTTTTCAGATCTTTGGTGAAGAAGTCATTGGTCTTCGATGACTTGCTAGGTCGGTTGGTAAGGTATGTTAATGTGGAGGAGGTCCAGTACACTCGGAGGAAAGACTCAGGAGGGACGCACCAACAGTCGGTTGTTATTTCTTAAAGAAAGCCCCCACCAGCTCCCGCTCGGGCGAAGGAGTCCAATGCAAGCCATAATCAGCATTGAGACAGTCGAGGAGAGAAGTGTTGGTGCAAGTTGCATCAATGATGTTCCTCTTTAAGTGTTTTAATATTTGACAATACACTTAAGTCAGTGATACATTGAACAGAAAAAGGGGAGTAAGAGAGAAGTAACCAAAACTGAAGAAAAGTCCTAGTTAATCTAGGCATCGAAACCCTAAGTCCCAGCGAAGGGCTGTTGGGCACCTAGCGAAGGGCTGTTAGGTATCGAAACCTTAAGACCTAGCGAAGGGCTGCTAGGCACCTAGCGAAGGGCTGCTAGGTATCGTAACCCTAAGACCTAGCGAAGGGCTGCTAGGCACCTAGCGAAGGGCTGCTAGGCATAAAAGACCTAGCGAAGGGCTGCTAGGCATAGAAGACCTAGCGAAGGGCTGCTAGGCACCTGGCGAAGGACTGCTAGGGAATAAAGTCTTGGTCCAAGGGACTGAGCAACTTAGCTGAGTGATGACTAAGGACAGGAGTAGAGACAGGTCAGGGTTTGGGCGTCTCGAGGTCCGGAGGTATCGGAAGCTAAGCAAAAGTCCACCCGAAGGGCAGGGTGGCAACCATCTCCTGAAAGGAGTAGGTGAAGGGCAAGTTCTCGGGGATGGGAACTTGTGTCGGTTCGACCTAGGGTTTCGTAGAGATCCGAAGTCCGAACCAAGTCCTTAAGGCTAATGTTGTATGTATATGCTTTGTGTTTGTGCATCTTGCAGGTACCAAGATTGGAAGACAAAGCAAGCGGAACAAGGGCTGGCTACCCTGAAGCAGGGCGCCCCCATCAGCCAGGGCGCCCCAAGCCAAAGAAGAAAACTGTGTTTGCTATTTCGTGTCAGAAACGCAGATAAGTGCTCAGGAGGGCGCCCGGGAGGTCCGGGGCGCCCTGGTCAAAGCTGTTATCAGCTGCGACGAGGTAGGCGCAGGGATAAAGTTTGACCGAGTCTTCCGGGGCGCCCCCAGCGTCCAGGGCGCCCCCAGGAGGCTTATATAAGGGGCTTCGACCCCTCTGCTTCAACATCAATTGTCAAGTACCATTCCAAGCATTCTGACATACGACAACACGCTAGAAATGAGGCTCTACGACCGGGAGGCTCCAGGAGGAAGTGTGCGGCACTTCGGAGGTCCAGATCGGCTGAGCTTCATACTTTGTCTTGTTGGTTTGCATTCATTTAATTACGCACTTAATTTTTCTATATTATTGCTGGTAATCCTGCACTGTAAGTCGGGTTTCTCCGCCTCCGGAAAGCCCAGGAAGGAGACCAATAGTGGACGGGCGTTCCCGTGCATAGGCCTTGGATGTACTGACCCTGGGGGGTCGGGAACCAAGTAAAAATCTGCTGTGTCCTTTGCTTTGTTTTTCCGTTCTATTTATTTTCCGCTGCACTACTAATATTCTAAGTCCAGAACGAACGAAAGTTTTACGAAGTTTCTGCAAAGTTTTGACGATCGATATTCTCCCCCCCCCCCCCCGCCTCTATCGACGGCACCGGTCCAACAAGTGGTATTAGAGCCGAGCCGCTCTTCACCGGACTAACCGCCGACGGAGCAAAGACGCCAGGAGTTGAGGGGGAGCCCAGGGGTGAATTAAGTATATTTTATTTAAAATGTCCATTTGTAAATTCCATATTATTTATTTCACGTGCAGGGAGAGAGGGCACTATAAAAATCAGTGCTCTACTCGTAAGATTCGGTCTACATCACCGGTGGCGAAGGAGGCACCAGCGCCAGGAAACCGGAGGGACAAAAGTCACGTACAATGCATCAAATGCAAGAAATACGGACATTACAAAAACAAGTGTCCGGCGAAGGTACACAAGATTTATATTCCAAAAATTTTACAAGTTCCTGCACTGCCATGTGATAAAGTAGTTTATTTTTCTGACAAAGTAGATTTACTGCTTAGTAAAATTAACTTTTTGCATGTTAAATTACAAAATATGAATATGACCAAAATATTAGAAATTAATTGTTTAATTCAGAATATCAATTCAGAATTGATAAAATTAACTCTGATAATTTATCTGATAAAATTAATTCTGATAATTTTTCTGATAAAATTAACTCTGATAATGTATCTGATAAAATTAACTCTGATAATGTATCTGACAAAATTAACTCTGATAATTTATCTGATAAAATTAACTCTGATAATTTATCTGATAAAATTAATTCTGATAATTTTTCTGATAAAATTAATTCTGATAATTTTAATTCAGACAAAATTAATCCTAAGGATAAATCCGAATTCAAATTTGAATATCTTAAGGATAAATCCAAAATTAATCCTGAAAATCTCAAGATTAATTTAGAAATTAATTCTGAAAATCTTAAACATAATCTAGAGATTAATGTTGAAAATATTGAAAATATATCTAAGAATAATTTTGAAGATAAAATTCTCCTAGATAATAATTTAATTATAGATAATATTAAAGATTATTACAAAACCTTAATTAGTGGCCCAAATTTCTCCACCTACTGTAAGGATATTAATTAGTGGCCCAAATTACTCCACCTACTGTAAGGATATTGAAAGACCTAATCTTGAGGAGGATATAGAACTATCTAAGATAAAGGCTATAGTTAATAAAAATTACAAAAATTCAAATAAATCAAAATTATTAGAAAAACTTGAAAAGAAAGATAAAGATGAAGAAGAAATTTTCGAAATAATGAAAATGATAAATTTAAATCCATAATTATTAATTAATCATTATAACCTTAATTAAATTCAAATTAATTCAAATTAAATCCTAATTAAATTCAAATTAAATCCTAATTAAATTCAAATTAATTCAAATTAAATCCTAATTAAATTCAAATTAATTCAAATTAAATTCAAATTAATTCAAATTAAATTAAATTTAAATTCAAATTCAAATTAAATTCAAATTAAATTAAATTTAAATTTAAATTAAATTCAAATTAAATTAAATTCAAATTAAATTCAAATTCAAATTAAATTAAATTTAAATTAAATCTAAATTCAATTAAAATTAAATCTTAATTAATTAAATCATACCTAATTGAAATTAATTCAATTAATTAATAATTTAATCTTAATTAATTCAAATTCAATTAATTCAACATCAATTAATTCTTAATTAATTAATCCTTAATCAATATAATCTCTAACTAATCGTTATACAAGTTAAACTTGAACTAAAATAAAATTTTACCCAAAACTATAACAAATAAAATTAATAACATTAAATATGTCAAAGTGGGTTGGCATATTCGCGAGTTCACATGACATGTATCAAATCGGGAATTTGATACATCATTAGAAACTTAAATAAAATGTTTGGAATTGCTTGACTCATGCATAATTGTCATGTCATGCATTTGCTACTTCTTTTAAATATATGACATGTCATTCATATTTTATGCATATATTAGAACGGCTATAGGAAAAAGAATAATTGAAACTTGATCAACCTGGTATTGGGTGGCGGTGAGATGATAGTACGTTAGGGAAGCCAACTCTAATAAGATCAAGTATACTTGGTCTCTTTAGACTGGTGAAACTAGCCGAAGCTACCGATCCAAGACCCAAACTAGTTAGACCAGAATTTTTCAACAAGTAATGTTGAAAATGAAATTTCATTAAAAGGCTTTGTCAATGAAAGGGTTGATGATCCAATAAGGCTACGGCCAAAGAAGGCCTAGTGCCTCGCCAAGACCTGGAAGCCGATTTTTGAAATTCAAATTCAAGTTACTTCTTGTCAAATTCAAATCTAACTCAAGCTTCAATTAAATCTTAGAATTAATAATAAATTAAGAAAAATGATTCAAGCATCTCACAATACACTTATAAGGTAACCCTGCTTGCTGTATTGATACATCTAAAATGGGTGAGATGTTAAGGACTAATGAATTGAAAAATATTTTTCAAAATTGTTTTTCAAAATTATTAGAATATTTTTCTAAAAATATATTTTCAAAATAGTGTTTCAACATAATAATGTTTTTATGGAATTCATGCTTGTCTGATTGAATATACATATTATACGTTTTTCAAAAATTATATCTTTTCAAAAATTGTTTGACTCACGCAATTAGACACAAGCCTCTTAGGACAACACTAAAGTTCCTTAAGGCACTTAGATAGAGTCAAACGGTATCGGATACAGGGGAAGTGATTTTTATTTTTTTTGACTTTCGAAAACTACACTGTAAAAATTACTATTATTTGAAAATACTTTTCAAAAACTGAGCTTTAAATCGTTATCACTTGTGTTTTTCAAAAAAGATTTATGTTGTAAAATTTATCTGTCTTGTTTGATTTTGATAAACCCTAAAGACACAGAGGAAAGTCCACTTCATAATCTACAAGGACTCCTAGGATGTGTCAACTTTAGGGGGAGTATAAATCAAACTTCTAAAATAATTTTATTTAATAAATTGTATTGAAATTATTAAATAATTTCTTTAATTTGAATCAAACCTTAAGACTTAGAGGAAGAGTACTTGTGGTCAACAAGCTTCCCAGGACTGGGTCAAGTTTAGGGGGAGATCAAATTAAAAGAATTATTAAATATCTCAAATGTTTTCATGCGCTGTATTTTCAAATCTTGCTAGAAACATAAGTAGTTTTTCAAAATACTATTAGTCTATTGTTTTCGTGTCACCTATGAAATTATCTTTGAAACAATATTTACTTGAGTTTGAAGAATTTCCAGGACACTTAGGAAAATGTCCTTGTAGTCAATAAGGTTTCCCAGGATTGTGTCTGACTGGAAAAGAAACTTAGTCAAGTAAAATATTATGTTTCTCAAAGTCTCATCTCTTTCGAAAATAGTTAGTACTTGCAAAATAGGCATAATATTCATATTTTCCAAAATAACATTTTTTCCAAAAGTTATGCATTTTCCAAAAAGTACTTTATATTTTTTTAAAAAAAAAAATTATTACAAATTCTTTCAAAAGTACTTGCATGTTGTTAAAGATCATAATAATTTTCAAAGTACTTGTACTTTTCAAAGCGCATAACATCTTTTTCAAAATTATGTATTTTTTCAAAAATGTAATATATCATTCAAAATACAATGCTTTTAAAATTTCTGCACCAGGTATTTTCTCAAAAGAATTGTCTGAGTTCAAAATACTTAAGTATTAGTTTTATGCTATGCTTTCAAAAATTTATACTAAGTATTTTCAAAAAAGAAACAAATATTCTCATTGTTGGCGCAAGTATTTCAGTTTTTTTGATGTATGACAAAGGGGGAGAGGTATACTTAAGTTATTTTTTCTTATTTTTCCTAGAGGATCAAAAATATATTCAAAACTAAAGTCAATTTTTCCACAAGGATAGTCAGTTAGTCCCTTAAACCAATCTAACTTAAGTTATTGTCAAACATCAAAAAGGGAGAGATTGTTGGTGCAAGTTGCATCAATGATGTTCCTCTTTAAGTGTTTTAATGTTTGACAATGCACTTAAGTCAGTGATACATTAAACAGACAAAGGGGAGTAAGAGAGAAGTAACCAAAGCTGAAGAAAAGTCCTAGTTAATCTAGGCATCGAAACCCTAAGTCCCAGCGAAGGGCTGCTGGGCACCTAGTGAAGGGTTGTTAGGTATCGAAACCTTAAGACCTAGCGAAGGGCTGCTAGGCACCTAGCGAAGGGCTGCTAGGTATCGTAACCCTAAGACCTAGCGAAGGGCTGCTAGGCACCTGGCGAAGGACTGCTAGGGAATGAAGTCTTGGTCCAAGGGACTGAGCAACTTAGCTGAGTGATGACTAAGGACAGGAGTAGAGACGGGTCAGGGTTTGGGCGTCTCGAGGTACGGAGGTATCGGAAGCTAAGCAAAAGTCCACCCGAAGGGCAGGGTGGCAACCGTCTCCTGAAAGGAGTAGGTGAAGGGCAAGTTCTCGAGGATGGGAACTTGTGCCGGTTCGACCTAGGGTTTCGTAGAAATCTGAAGTCCGAACCAAGTCCTTAAGGCTAATGTTGTATGTATATGCTTTGTGTTTGTCCATCTTGCAGGTACCAAGATTGGAAGACAAAGCAAGCGGAACAAGGGCTGGCTACCCTGAAGCAGGGCGCCCCCAGCCAAAGAAGAAAACTGTGTTTGCTGTTTCGTGTCAGAAACACAGATAAGTGCTCAGGAGGGCGCCCGGGAGGTCCGGGGCGCCCTGGTCAAAGCTGTTATCAGCTGCGGCGAGGTAGGCGCAGGGATAAAGTTTGACCGAGTCTTCCGGGGCGCCCCCAGCATCCAGGGCGCCCCCAGGAGGCCTATATAAGGGGCTTTGACCCCTCTGCTTCAACATCAATTGTCAAGTACCATTCCAAGCATTCTGACATACGACAACACGCTAGAAATGAGGCTCTACAACCGGGAGGCTCCAGGAGGAAGTGTGCGGCACTTCGGAGGTCCAGATCGGCCGAGCTTCATACTTTGTCTTGTTGGTTTGCATTCATTTAATTACGCACTTAATTTTTCTATATTATTGCTGGTAATCCTGCACTGTAAGTCGGGTTTCTCGGCCTTCGGAAAGCCCGGGAAGGAGACCAATAGTGGACGGGCGTTCCCGTGCATAGGCCTTGGATGTACTGACCCTGGGGGGTCGGGAACCAAGTAAAAATCCGCTGTGTCCTTTGCTTTGTTTTTCCATTCTATTTATTTTCCGCTGCGCTACTAATATTCTAAGTCCAAAATGAACGAAAGTTTTATGAAGTTTTGACGATCGATATTCCCCCCCCCCTCTATCGACAGCACCGGTCCAACAAGAAGGCGGTCTAGACCATAGACACGAAGTTTCCTCCCGAGCTAGGTGATGCCAAGAATGAGAGATATTGCACCTACCATCATTCCTCCACTCACTTCACGGAGGAATGTTATGCTCTCCACCATTTTTGGAAGGTGCAGATCAAGGTACTCCCCTAAGCTTCGCCGTCGTTCACCTTGGGCTAGCCGATCAGAAGAGAGAGAACCTCATCGAAGACAGATGCGCTCACCGTCGGGGCAGACATCGCCTGGACGAAGAATGCCCTTGCCACCACGGGATCTTGCGAAAGGGAAAGCACCTTCTTGGGGGCCACCAAAGGAATGGTGGGCATGATTTCAGGCGAGCTAACAGATGGAGATTCCAATCAAGCAAGAAAGTCTCCTACCCGTTCCCTGGAGAACTACTTAGTCGGGACCAGTCAGGAGCGACAAGTGAGTCTTGTGATATCTTTCAGGCTAGAAGACTTGGAGGGAATAGAGGCTCCGCATGAAGACGCCCTAGTAATTGAAGTTGTGGTTACTAACTATACTATTAAGCGGATTTTTGTTGACACAGGTAGCTCTGTCAACATCATTTTCAAACTGGTTTGGACCAGATGAAGATAGAGGAAGACGAGTTGCTCCCGATAGCCACTCCTTTATTGGCTTCATAGGACACCAGGTGCAACCACTAGGGCAGATGTATCTCTCCTTGTCACTGGGAGATGAGACATTGCAGGACCCTGTTCAACGTAGTGGACACAACCTCTTCATATAACATAATCTTGGGGCGACCAGCATTGAGCATCTTCTAGGTAGTTGTCTCCATTTACCATCATAAGGTCAAGTTTATAAGTACCCCCGAGTGAGTTTTGATATGGTCAACCCAGTCAAGTTAGGTCCGGTTAGTATCTAATCCATGTGTCTAGGTATGCAAAAGTTTAGGAGCATAGGCAGTTGAGCGGAAGACACAGCGGACGAGAAGGATGACACGAAAAGAGAGCCGATGAGCTTGATGCATCCGAGAGGCGCGAAGGTCTACGAAAGAGTACACTGGTAGAGCGAGAAAGACACACACGACGTCTGAGGGATGAGAAGTCAAGAGGAATTCCGTTCGAAGAGAGAGACCGGAGACGGGTTCGGGTGACCCCAACTCCGGATAGCCCGAAATCACCCAGAAGACCCGCCGGAAGATGGTTCAACATGTTGTTGACCAAGTTAACATGGACGATCGAGTCAACTCGAGCTCCCGGTTGCACTTGGATGCACACATTTTCAGACGCACGAATCGACTCGGGCACCCTAGTGTCCATACTCTATCTGGTAGCTAATTTACAATCATTGTGATGTGGATAAGCATTGACCACGTGTCAAGCGCCTGTGTGCACTCAGACTCTCAAGAAGCGTCACGTCAGCATTTCGATAAAGTTTCACAGGAGCTATAAATAGACCCTTGAACTTAGTTCATTTCATCAATTCAATTATACACGAATTCTGTAGTTTTTATTTAAGTTTTCTCTGAGTTCCATTTGTGTAAGAGGCGTATCCACCCACAAAAAGATAATCTGGAGACTGCGCTTTTATTTGTCTTGGATTAGTAACATTCCTGGTTACAACTAAGTAAACTCTTATTTGTCTCTTTTCTTTTGGTTTAGTAAAATTGTTTATGTCTATTTATTCTGCTATCTTTAACTAATCTTATCTTTGTGAAGAAATACAAAAGACTGAGTTTTATTTTTCAGGGGCAATTCACCCCCTCTTGTCGGTCGGTCGACCCCTACAATTGGTATCAGAGCAAGGATGCTTTAGAAGGACCAATCGCCAACTGAAGCAAATTACGGCCATATCAAGCATCTATCCACCTATGGTCGAGGGGGAGTTCGCGCTATGGAAGCACAAAATGGAGGTATTCTTCATAATCGATTTCGATATTTATTAATAATTAAATATAGTTTTGTGGTACCAAAAGATAACGACGGAAAAGAGAAGGATGAATTCCAAGCAAAAAGGAGTTAGCAGACTTTGTGGCCAACGACAAAGTAAAATTTCATTTGCTAAACATCTTGCCGCCACAAGAAGTTAATCGGATCGGCGCCTACAAATCGACAAAAGAATTTTGGGAGAAGTTATTGGAACTGCACGAGGGGACGTCTGAAGCTAAAATAGCAAAATGAGATATGTTTTGGAATCAACTCAACAACCTCCAAATGGAGGAAGGAGAGTCAGTGGCCCAATTGCACGCCAAACTCAATGAGCTAATCATGGGACTCACTAACCTCGGAGAAACGGTATCAAATCGTGACGCACAAAGGTATGCTCTCAATGCCTTCTCGAGGATCCCAAACTGGACATCCATAATCAGCGCATATGGCATATCTAAGGACCTTAAGGTAAGTACCTTAGAATAATTATTTTTCATTTTAGAATTTCACGAGTCTCGGTGCGTAGGAAAGAATACAAAAATGGACAACATTGCCCTACACTCAAGGAAGACCCAACACGGAGAAGTGTCTTCAGCCGATGAAGAGGAAGCGACATACGTGGTAAGAATTTTTTTTTAAAAATTAAATAAATTGAATGAGTTGTAGGCCAAAAGACACCCATGAAGCAAAAGAAAAATGAAATGCTACCACTGCGATTGAGAGGGACACGTCAAAGAGAATTGTCCAAAGTTGAAGAACAAGGGAAAAGGGGTAACAAAGTCAAAGACCCACAATTTAAAGGCAACATGGACGAGTCTTCATCAGAAGAATCCGAACTTGAGAAATATGTCGGATTGGCACTAATGGTCACTCACCAAGAATAGAACATCGATGAAGTTGGAGTCACATCAGAAGAAAGCAACGATAGAGGGGGAGCTTCCGAATTCGAAAACGACCTGGTAAGTGAGGTATGTTTACTCCCACCTAATTAGCTTTATTTCAGTATTAAGAAAATGATAAAATTTCTCTATAATTAAAATTTATGAATGTAGATTTAAAAACTAACAGAATAAATAGAAACCTTAGAAAAAAATATGCTACATGTTTTTGAAAGCCAAACTTTCATGAAAGACTTAACTGGTACCTTAGAAATCACAGGGGTCAAATTGCAAAGTGCCCAGAAACTATATTCCTCTGAAATATTTGATAAATCGGGTAGGTAGGAATTTATTTTGGATCCCAAAATTTGTACTAAATTGTTAGATTGATTTTGCTAGTTTGTAAATTGATGCTTTGTTTATCATTCTTTTATTTTTTTTTTAAATTGTTGCAAAAAACACTGTTTTAAATTTGTTTTATGATAAACTTCATTTTTATCTATTGCAAAAAAAAAAATTCAGAATTTTCTTGGCCATTAAATATATTTTTATGATTTTTCATTCAAAAATTGATTTTTTTTTTAATTTTGAAAAATACTAAAAAATTTATTTTTGAAAAATACAAATTTTTAGAATCTATACATTACATTTTGAATATTGTGAAAAAATTTTAGATATTTTTAAAGTCAATATCTAATTTTATAAATTATCTTTTCAAAAATGTTCAACTCTAAAATAAAAATTATGTTCTTATACATATAAAATTTATTTTATTTTTAAAAATGTTTATAAAATTGAATCTATTAATTTTCTCACCAAGATAAAAATTTGAGTATTTTTTTGACTAAAAAATGAATTTTTACAAAAAATTTTATCACAAATCATAATTTTAATTTTAAAAATATACTGTAACCGATTTTTTAGAAACTAAATTTACTAGACACTAACGGTTAACTTTGACATGTTTTTAAAAATTTTCGAAAAGTTTAGGTAACTAATTAATTTTCTATGATTTTCCCCCAACTATATATTATTTGCCTTTTACATTACTTATTTGTCTTCCTTGTCATAGTTTACTTGAATTTTCTTTCAACACTTAGACAAGTTACACAAACTTTTGAAAAAAAAATCTAGTTTGTTTAAATTGTTTTCTAAGTTGATTTTAACCTTAACATTTTTTTAGTGTGATCAAAGGGAGAGAAGATAGGATTAAGTTAAGGGGAGATTTTATTGCAAATTAATTTTGTATTAAACTGCCATATGTTTTTATATTTATGTTTCTATGTTTATGTTTAACTCTGACTTAACTCGGGTTAATGCGCATAGAAAAACAGGAGATTGTAAGTGACTTGGGTGAGTTTTGATGTGGATAACTGAGTTAAGTAAGGTCTTGTTAGTATTTAATCCCTGTGTTTAAGTGTGCAGGAGCTTATGAGCACAAGAAGTTGAGGGAAAGACGCAGTGGATGAGAAGGATGACACGAGAAGAGAGCCAACCTCGATGCATCCAAGGGACGCGGAGGTCTGCGGAAGAGTACGTCGGTGGAGCGAGAAGGACATGCGTGATGTCCGAGTAACGAGAAGCCGGGAGGAAGTCCATTCGAGAAGAAAGTTCGGAGACAGGTTCGAGCGTGTTAGGACCGAAAGGAATTTAGATATCTTCACAATTGTATGATATTGTCCACTTTGGAGCTAAGCCCTCATGATTTTGCTCTTGGGCTCTCCCAAAAGACCTCATGTCAATGGAGATATCTTTTTTTCTTATAAGCCTATGATCTTTCCTATGTTTTTTCGATATGAGGCTATGTTTGTAACCTTGTAACCCCAACAATCCCCTCCTCAAACAAAGGACCACAAGCCCCCTCTCAAATCCTCAACCCATTAGGACTTTTTGCCCCTCGGTCCACCCGACCTACTAGAACTTTACCGCCTAGCGGCAACTAGGACTTCTCTACCTGGTGTCTGGTCCTCTTGATCAATACATGGGAGCTCACACATCCTTTATTCAAGGCTTAACCCACATGGTTAGATCTGGATCATGGCTCTAGCTCGTGCTTCTTCCGGCGGTTAGTCCGGTGAAGAGTGACCCGCTCTGATACCAATTGTTAGGACCGAAAGGAATTTAGATATCTTCACAATAGTATGATATTGATCACTTTTCACCTAAGCTATGATGATTTTGCTCTTGGGCTCTCCCAAAAGGTCTCATGCCAATAAAGATATCTTTTTTCCTTATAAGCCTATGATCTTTCCTATGTGTTTTCGATGTGGGACTATGTTTGCAACATCGCAACCCCAACAAGGTGAGCCCAACTTCGGATGACCTGAAATCACCCAGAATACCCGCCGGAAGACTGTTCAATATGTTGTTGACCAAGTCAACTCGTGTGCCCAAGTCAACTTGGGTGTTCAGTTGGACTCGGGCGCCTGCATTCCTGGGCGCCTGAATCAACTTGGGTGCCCGAGTGTCCATACTCTACCTAGTAGTCATTTTACGGTCATTGCAATGTGGATAAGCATTGACCACGTGTTAGGTGCCTGTGTGTACTCGGGTGCCCGAGAAGCTCTACATCGGCATTTCGATAAAGTTTAATAGGGGTATGAATAGATCCTTGAACTCAGTTCATTTCATCAATTCAATTATACACGAATTCTGTAGTCTTTCTTCAAGTTTTCTCTGAGTTCTATTTATGTAAGAGACTTTTATGCCCACAAGGAGATAATCTGGAGACTGCGCTTTCATTTGTCTTGGATTAGCAACTTTCTTGGTTACAATCAAGTAAACTCCTGTTTGTACCTCTTTTCTTTTGGTTTAGTTAAATTGTTTATGTCTGTTTATTCTGTTATCTTTAACTAATCTTATCTTTATGAAGAAACACAAAAGTTCCATGTGGGAGACTAGGTTAGGGAGGTCAGGGGGGTGTCAATTGGTTGCACAGAAATGTTAGTGGATGAAATCAGAACGGATGCTCGCAAGAGTAGGAGGGTATAAGAAACCTTCCAGATCGAGCTAACTGACCCCCGGGTCTCAGATGAAACAAAACAGGAGAGGTGATCGAACAAGCAGGAGGAGGTATAGATCCACCCTCGACGGAAGGATGGGGTCACCAGAATCTCCGTCGATCTGTATCCCGAGCTAAAGGAGAAGGTGATCCAGTTCTAGTCGAGTCACTACAATGTATTTACCTAGTTAGCCAAAGAGATTAAGAGAGTACCTTCAGCTCTGATGACCCACTGGATAAATATCCTTCGGAAAGCTCATCCAATCAAGCAAAAAAGAAGGCACTTTACAGCTGAGCAGACCAAATCATTAGAGAGGAAGTGACTAAGTTACTTAAAGCGGGCCATGTTCAGGAAGTTCAGTTTCCAACTTAGCTTGTAAATGTTGTCTTAGTTTAAAGCCCGGGGGTAAATGGCGAGTACGTATTGATTTCAGAGACTTGAATCAAGTCTATCCTAAAGACTGCTACCCCTTATCTCGGATAGATCAAATGGTAGATTCCCCGTCTGAATGCGGCTTTATTTGCATGTTGGATGCGTATCAAGGGTATCACCAAGTACCTCTCGCTGGGAGGATCAAGAAAAGGTTAGTTTCGTTACCTCGCATGGAACATACTGTTATAATGTTATGTCATTCAGGTTAAAGAATGCAGGCACAACTTACCAATGGATGATAAACAAGGTTTTTCAACGCCAGATCGGTAGAAATATTGAAGTGTATGTTGATGATATTCTCATCAAAACTGAACAAGGTGAAAATCTGATAGTCGATTTGGAAGAAACCTTTGGTACACTTAGAGCCCATAAGCTCAAATTAAACTCTGTCAAGTGCTTATTCGGAGTCAAAAGTGAATGCTTCCTTGGTTATATGGTGATCGAGAGAGGAATTAAAGCCAACTCGAAGAAGGTGAAAGCGATCCTGGACATGTTGTCGCCCCATAACTTGAAGGAAGTTCGAAGATTAGTTGGTCGGGTAACTACTCTTTCATGGTTTATATCCCGGTCGACATATCGAACATTCCCATTCTTTAAGGTTCTGAGGAAAGCTGCCAAGTTCGAGCAGAATGACAAATGTGATATGACTTTCATAGAGCTAAAAGAGTATTTGGCTGATCTTTCTATTTTATATATGTCATTGGCTAGAGAAACACTATTTTTATATCTCTCGGCCTCCAAACAAGTAGTGGGCTCCGCCTTGCTTTGAGAAGAAGGTACCACCCAATACCTCATTACTTCTTTAGTCATCTGCTAAAAGATGCAGAGAGTCGGTATACTACCCTTGAGAAGCTGGCCTATGGAGTAATATTGGCCGCTCGACGCTTGAAACCATACTTCCTTTTTCATCCTATAGTAGTCCTTACCAATAGCCCACTCGGGTGAGTCCTTACTAACCCGGAGACCTCTAGATGGTTAATCAAATGAACCACCGAGCTCAGTGAATATGATATCCAGTATCAACCTCGAACGACCATAAAAGCTCAGGCCTTAGTTGATTTTATGGCGGAGGCTAATGCTACTTCAGAGGTAGAGGAGACATAGGGGGTGTAATGGATGGTTCTTCACACAGAGTTCTAGTGGTGTGTGAGTACTATTAATATCCCCTCGAGAAGATGTGCTACAAATTTCGATCCGGCTCAATTTTCACACCACCAATAATGAAGTCGAATACGAAGCTTTGCTGGTCGAGTTGCAAGCTGCCAAGCAGGTCGGTGAAATGCGAGTCATTGTGTACTCAAATTCTCAACTTGTAGCTCAACAGATTGAAGGTGATTTTGAAGTACATAGTGAGCGGATGCAAAGGTATGTGCAAGCATTTGAGCAGTCGAAATCAGATTTCCTAGAAGTAACTTTGTTGAAAATCTCCCAAGCGGACAATACTAGAGCTGGCGAGCTAGCTAAACTAGCTAGCTAGCTCTTTGGCCTGTTGGACATTTAGATGATCTTATTTGCCAAGAAATGTTGATAGGATAGATAGACAAAGAGCCCGCTTGGGTGGAAGTAGCGGATTGGAGAATACCTTTTGCCGCATTCTTATGGAAGGGAGATCCCCCCTTGATCCCAATCAAGCTCGACTACTTAAACACAGAGTTGCTTGGTTCACATTGGTAGGAGATTAATTGTCTAAGAGGCATTCAATCAGCCTCTTCTGAAATATCTAAGACTAGGAGATGTGGAGTATAGGGGTGAGTATTCGGTTAAAACCGAACCGAACCGAACCGAATAAATCGAAAACCGAATAAATCGATTTTTTTCAAAAAAACCGAACCGACCGAATTTCTCGATAAAAACCGAGAAAACTGAACCGAAAAAATTTCGGTTAATTCGGTTTTCGACCGAATTAACCGAATTACCCGAAAATTTAAATTTAATTCAAATTTTTAATTAAAATAACTAGATTTTATTTAATTAATTATATTTTTAAATAAAAATAATTAAATTAATATTTTTATTCGGTTTATTCGGTTTAACCGAATTACAAAACTCAAAACCGAAACCGAACCGATTTAACCGAAAAACCGAACCGAATTATAAAAAAAAATCGAAAACCGAATTAACCGAACCGAATTTCAAAATTCGGTTAATTCGGTTCGGTTAATTCGGTTTAACCGAATTTTTGCTCACCCCTAGTGGAGTATGTCCTGCGAGAGGTTCATGAAGGTATATGCGACAATCATATTGGAGGATGAACCATGGCACAGAAAGTAATACTAGTTAGATATTTCTAGTCAATCCTGCAAGAAAATGCAACTAAGTAATTGGCTATGAGTCTTGTCAAAAGCATCAACACCTATTCCATCATCCAATGGAATTCCTCAAAACCTCTACTGTCTCGTGTCCTTTTGATCAGTGAGGGATGGACATTGTGAGACCCTTCCCGACCGAGCCTCAATAGAAGAAATTTCTACTAGTAATAGTTGATTATTTCTTTAAATGGATTGAGGCCGAGCTACATGCTTAGATAACAGAGGAGACAGTAATAAAGATCTTATGGAGGGATATTGTCTGTCGATACGAAATCACATACAAACTAGTCTCAAATAAAGGGTGGCAGTTTCAAGGCCGGAATCTCAAGGAGCGGTGTGAAGGCCTGGAATTTAACATGCTTTCAATTCAGTGGCCTATCTTCAGAGTAATGGCTAGGCAGAAGAAGTCAATTGGGAGATCCATTCGGGGTCTTAAGATCAAGTTGGATCATTTCACCGATATCTGGGTGGAGGAGGTGCCTAACATTCTTTGAGCTTACCGAACTACCCCTAAGGAAGGCACTGGGCAGACTCCATTTCACCTAGTTTATGAAGGTGAAATTGTAATCCCGGTTGAGATAGGAGAAGAATTGACAAGGCTGCTGCTTTATGACAAAGACAATAACAACCAAGAGCAGCTCCTCGACTTGGACTTGGTTACCGAAGTATGAGATAAAGTAGCAGCTCGACTGATTGACTATTAAGCAAAGGATGAAGCAAACGTATAACAAAAGCATCATTCCACTGGTGTTCCAAGTAGGTGACTTCATTTTGAGACGAGCCAAGCCAAGCCGGTCGAAGATGTCAGTAAGCTTGAACCATAATGGAGTGGTCCCTACAAAGTTAATAGGAAACTCGTTGGGAGAAGCTATTACCTGCAAGGCCCGGATGGGAAGAAGCTGGATAGGCTGTGGAGTGCCAATCATTTACAACCATATCGAACTCGATGAGAGGGGTATTTTCCTTGGGCTATTTTGTTGTTTGATATAGCATATGCATCATGCTATTCTTGATAATGATAATAAAGGGTTCAGACCGAGTATCAAGATCAGGATTATTCTTCCAAGTGAAGGCGCCCTTAACGTGGCGTGCTCTTATCGTCGCTCAACCTCCCCTCGCTAAGGTGCTATCAGTGAAGGTGCCCTTAACATGATGTGCTCTTATCGTGGCTCAACCTCCCCTCGCTCGGGAGCTACTAAAGAAGGCGCCCTTAATGTGGTGTGTCATTATCGTGGCTCAACCTCCCCTCACTCGGGAGCTACCAGTGAAGGCACCCTTAACGTGGGGCGCCCTTATCGTGGATCAACCTCCCATCGCTCAGGAGCTACCAGTGAAAGCGCCCTTAATGTGGCATGCCCTTATCGTGGCTCAACCTCCGCTCGCTCAGGAGCTACCGGAGAAGGTGCCCTTAACAAGACGTTTGCCCTTGAGTGCTACAATTGGATGTGTTGGGGGGGGGGGGGGGGGGGGGTTGTGTAAGCAGCAAATGACGTATGTATGTCTTTTAATGCTAAAGTCATTCATTTCTCCATAAAGAGAGATTACATAGTCGCCTGGTCGACAAGTACATTACAAAAAGTTTAAAAACCCTACACACACTAAGGTCTACTGCTTCTCGTAGTCGAATTCCTCCCAGACCTTGGGTGAGTTCAGAAAGCTCAGGTCAGCCCTGAGCGGAAGGACCTTCACCTTCACAAATTTCTTGATCACTCCTTTGAAGCCCTGAGTCGACCTTATGACCACTTGAGCACCCAGCAGATCATGGTATTCCTGGGAGTGCAGGAATTCTTCTTTGAAAGATTGACAGTGGGCATCTTCAGCAGCCTGATACGCCTCCAGCTCGGAGGCCACTTGCTCCCAACTCAAGGTGGCTTCGTCTTGAGCTTGTAGGGCTTCTTGAAGTTGCTGCTTGACAACTGATAGAGCCTCTTGAGAGTGAGTGAGCTTATCTTGTAACTCGACGGTTTGTTTCGTAGTGACTATCAACTTAGTCAATTTTTGGGCAATCACTTCTTCTTATTGATTTGCTCGGGCCACAAGTCACTCCTTCTCTAAAGATAAAGGATCAACCTGCTCTATATAAAGTAGATTTTCCCTCTGTTGGGCAGCATGTAACTCCTCTCCGAGTATTTTGAAAGCCTCCTGAGCTTCGTTCAACTCCTCCCATAGTTTGGCAGCTAGCTCGGCCTACAGACGGGCTTCCTCATGAGCCCGAGCAGCGTCCGCAAGAGCTTCATTGGTGGCAGCGGTTGGACCCAAAAGTTAGGCCTCCAACTCAGCCATGCGTTTCTCCAAAGATTCAATGTGTTTTACCACTAAGGGCACCCACATGTATAAGTCTAGGTGCTCCGTCCACAGTTGGCCAACATGTTTGAGTTAGTTTTCACAAACAACAAAAGATAAAGTTAAGTATATCTTACCTTAAGCATAGAGTCGTTTAGCCGGGAGTTGACCTCGAGGATATGCTCTTTCTTCAGCCACTCGGCGTATGTGCTGCTTCTGATTCTCGCCAGCAAGCTACCAAAACAGGGAGGTTCGACCGATCTGGAGGTCTCTGATGCTCCGCGTGACAGCGGGCTAGCGAGATTATAGATGGACTCGTAGAAGGGTCAGCGACTCAAGGGGTTTCCATGGTTCCAGGAACTGGAACTGTAGTTGGTGGTGAGGAACCCTCGGTCGGCAGAACCGGCTCGATTGGAGTTGGCTTTGCTCGCTTAAAAGACTGCTTAGACACCAAGATTTTTTGCCTTTTGTTAGGGCTTGGGCATGGGACGGTAGGCTGGTCGGAAGGCCTAGGGATTTCTATAGAGTCTTCCCTGCTTCTGCTTCTCGGCTCAACTTGACCGCTGCACTGAATTCCTCGTACCCAGCTGCCATGGCTACTCAGGGAGATGGCAAGTTCGTGTCCTCTTCGGCTCCATTCTGTTAGTAATATGAGAGAAGTGTCCTAAGGCAATCGCCTTATGATTGTAATTATTTACTTTAATAAATGAATATTCACTATTTGAGTATACATGTTCGTGTATTTGATTGAGATCTTAAACTCATTTACTGAATGTTCGCAATACAATTCACAGCATGAGAGAATTTGTGATGAATTCACAACTAGTGATTATCTCTACATGTGCAATTGTGAAGTATTGAAATTATCCCTAGTCGATGAATTGATAAATACGGACACTATCAATTATGTTGAGACTAGCATGGGTTATTCTCTAATCAGCTGATTCTCACTGGCTGGAGACATTGGGATGTCCAGAGATAAACATGAATGCTAGTTAAGGGAACTAGTTCATTGGAGTGACTAGCTGTAAAACTTCATATGGTAATCTACATATAGATATGTCAATGAAGTTCTTACTGCAGCTTAAGTGCGATGTTCCTTTGACTTGCGGTGTTCAAGTCATCTTGGTCATGAAGACTTATACTTTGACGTCTTAAGCAAGCATCTCCAAGGAGGTGTGGACCCAGGATGATTGGGTATAAGCCGAAGTGCCCGAAGATGTTTGAACAGCCTACAAAGGATTCACCACTCCTTGCGAGGAGATGTATACCCAAGGCCTATCGTCGGATTGTTACTGGAAGCCTCTGGCCAGAGCATCACATGATCTAAGTATGAATATCTCAGATACATGAGAGTAATTAGAATCCGTTGGACGAGAAAGACATAACTTGGGCTAGGTGTGACGTAGTCAGCCTAGTGGGGACTGACACACATAGACCATGTCCTGAACCAAGTGGGTATAAGATGGTGAAGGGAATGAGGCACGATTCATTAAAGCTGCTGAAGGGTTTCAGAATTATTTCTGAGGTCAACCGTTGATCTTTCGATTAATTGGGGGTCATGATGTACTACTAGGTGCCACTCATGATCGTTCTATAATTGGTTGATTATAGACGGCCAACATAAATCGAAAGCCTATTTAGTCACACGCACTACGAGTAATCCAAGGGATTTAAAACGAGTTGAAAATTGGATTTTCCGATCAAGAGAGATAAGTCGAATCTGAATTTATCAGAGACGCATCGGAAGCTTAAAATGGCTAAGTCTTTTGAAGGCTTATTGGACGAATTAAATGAGTTTAATTCGTAAGGTGACGGCTTGGATTTGGCCGGCCAAAGAGGGTCTCCACCCTCTTTGGTTTGGCCAGCCACAATAAAAAGGGAAACCAAATTGTTTGGTTTAAATTATAAAATAAATCGAGCGTGATTTGTTTTATAAAATTATGGATAAAGAAATTTATATAAAGAAATTTATATAAATTTATTCTTTTTTATGGAAATTAAAATGAACTATGGATTGGTTTATTTTATTTTATAAAATCAATTATGAATTGATTTTTCCATGATAAGAAAAATTTATATAGTAAATTTCTTGTAAAAATTTATTCCATAATAAAAGGGGAGACATGGTTGTTTTTATTATAAATTAAGTTATAATAAAAACTTGGCATAACGGAATAATTCATAGAAAAATTTATAAGATAAATTTCTTATGAAAAATTTATTCCGTTAAAAGGAGACTCGGCGATAAAGAGGCTACTATATAAAGGTACAAAGGCAAGGCTTGGAAATTATTCCAAGAGATCAAGGATTCTTGCCTAGCCTCTCTTCCTCTCCTTTTCTCCCTCTCCCTCCTCTAGTAGGCGCCGGCCCTAGAGGGCTCCCCTAGGGTTGCCGTGAGTCACCTCCACCAAGAAGGTGCCGAAGAAGAAGAAGAAGCGGGTCGCGACTCCTTCCTTCCTCCCGGAATCTTGATTCCGTTTTTGTTTGGTGGTTAGTTTTCCATCTCTCTCTCTTGATATTCTTGTGTGTCTTTGGAGAATCTAGTAGTTCTTGTCGGCACGAAACTCGTGGCTTTGCGAAGTCATCCCGAAGAGAACTCGGCGTGGACGCGAATAGAGGCGGAGCTTCCAAGGGACGCTACGGTTGGATCTCGTCCCTTTCTACGAGTTACGCGAGGTATTAAGTAAATTAGTTTACTATCTGCAAAATTTTAAATGTATGATCATGTCTCCACAACATAAGGTTGCATGTTAGATACGTGGTTAAAATAATTTGAGAAATTATTTATGCTAAACCTTCCACTGCACGTAATTAAATTTTAAAATTACGAACCCGTATCCATGTTAACATGCACCCGTCCCAACACATTCAATGTGTCCTCCGACACTTCTGGACTTAGTAGAGCTGCCAGGTCGGCAAGGTCCCATTTCATCAATTTGGTCATTGAGTTGTTCAACATGGTTTCGTCTGCATCAAGGAAAGGAAGTATCTGTTAGTATCTAAAACAAAGTAAAGTTTGACTGACTTACCCAAGGGTGTTCCCAGCTCGACCACGTTCGAACTTAAACCCACTCGGTATAATAGACCTTTATTGCGAACCAACCTCGAACCATCGAAGCTGATGCCGGACAAAATCTATGTGGCTCTCTGGTAGTCGACGCTTCTTTTGTACCAACCAAGAGGTGGTGGAGCGGGGAGCTCGAAAATCCAACCGCTCGGGATGTCGAAAGGAACGAGAGGACTTATATAAACAAATTGTTCCTTCCAGCCCTTGTGGGATGAGAGAAACCTATCTAGGAACTTACAACCCGATCAGGCCATAAAATGGAAGGAGCTAGGCCTCAATTGCTCGGGGTAATAAAAATAATAGAAGAAAAGGGGTGTCAAGAGAATGTCATACAACTTAAAGACAATTGTGACTCCGCTCAGAATAGAAAATACATTTGAGACCATTTGACGAAGAGGTATTTGGAAATACCTTAACACGTCTTGGAAGAAAGTAAGAATAGGAAACCTAAGTCCACACTTTATTTGGCCGAGGAAGAAGGTGTAGAATCCTTGTGGAGGGATGCAGGGGACTTGATTATGCCGGGGAACTCTCATCATATAGTAGGGGGAGATCTCATACTCAAGGCGAACACAACGGGCATGGTCCCTAACACCTTCGACCTGGTACATTCATACCATGACACAATATACATAGGGTCAATCATGAGAAAGCAGGAAAGAAGTGAGGAAGGCTTACGGGAAGCACTCGTTGGCGAAGGAAGAGGTCGAAGAAGGTGGAGCACAAAGCTATGCAAAGAAGGCAACTGCAGGTGCGGCGATTCTATGACTCACGCGCTTATATATAGCCTACGAGGGCAAAGATAAACGTTGGATGTAGGGTTATTAGTTCAAGGCGAGATCAATCGTTAATCGTTGGATGGCATGGAAATTGATGCATCCAAATCATGCGCCATTCCTCGGAAGGGAGCACTTTCGAGAAACTCGTGGAGATGGTGGTGACAAGGTGCCTTGTGCCACGTGGCAACATGAGAGTTGACCACTCATCGACTTTTCCCATGGAGCATTAATGCGTGGCAAGTCTAATTAAAGCACGACACGCCTCATTAAGACAGAATGATGGCTAAATCTTTGATAAAATCGTAATCACAGCTCAATATTTAATGACCCCTCTCTGACGTGGTGATTGCTCACTATACTATCTTTTTTATTGTCCAATCAGTCAGACTTACACTTCCTTTAATTGGACTTTAGGAGGGTTTTATGATTGGGGATGTATTGGACTTTAGGAGGGTTTTAATTGGAATCTTCTAAGCTCTCTCTTTCTTCTTTTTATTCACCAATTTTTTGGACCCTACTTCTTACTTAGTGTCGGAGTAGCATTCCAGAAACTCTTCCCGGTGTCATTCTAATGTTCCCTTCCTCTTCTCAAGTCACAACCTCCATGTAGCCATAAGTTACATCATCGGAGTTTACCGTCCATGTGTCGGCTTTTGGAACAAATTCGATTGATGAAAATTATCAGTCGGTTGATTCAATTAGTCAATTGATATTTTTATCGGTCGACTGATTAGGGATAAAATTAAAAATAAATACGTAATTTAATAATTTTAAAATTATCCTACTCGATTTAAATTTTTCAGAAATTTTTTATATGGTTAAATTAAAATGAGTTGTGAAGTAGAATTGATAATCAAGTCACCTTTCTCGCTTGACTTATAAATTATATCGTGCATCCGTGCTCGATCCAGTTAATATATTTTATCACCTCTCTATGCTATTCTAATGTTACAAATTAAACACCAATTTAACTAAAATATTCTTCGAATTCAGTTGCTTATCCTTCAAGATATTTAACATCTTTGAGATAAAGAAGTGGTTGGTGAGTCGATTCAATCATCAACTCGTGTCTAAGTTGTTTTAGTTTTCAAATATAAAAAAATATTTGTTTTTAAAATATTGACATCTTAAATGATAAAATTTAGTTTTTTAAAACAAAAGTTGCCTGAATATTTTATTTGACAATTGAAATTGAAACTCATGAACTCAAAAGTTAATTAAATATACGTATCGTGGAAAAAATCATTGCAATTTCAAGTACAAGATGATATTAATTTTTGGAGATAATTAATTACCATATAATTTGATTTAAAAGTCCTTTCAGTTATGTTGCATAAGGTCCCCGGCTACTTTGATAAGTGTCGGCTCACCCACCAAACTTGATGCTTGCGTCTTAACGAACCGAATTCGAATGGGCTGTTCCGTGTCTTATAGGGCCGAAAGTCATTCTCATAGTAAAAATTATTATATAGTTTATAAAATCATCATCCTAACTAAAATGTGATCTTATGTAGGATCGAATTGAAGTATTGTATGATCATACTCAAAACTCTTGAAATTTATAATACGTGATTAAAATCAAAAATTATTTACATATAAATTGATTAATAATTTTAAATATACTTACAATCATCCTACTCAACATTACATATGATAATATAATAATACACATTTAACTTAACTAAATTAATTAATAATTTACTTGGTTCAAGACTCAATTTAAAAGTTAACAAAGGTCGCTGATATAGTAGAAGTTATTAAAACTTTTTGATTCAAACATAACGGAAATAATTTTTTAAAGACGGTTGATTTTGTAAAATACGATACAATAGAAATAAAAAACACTTATGATTTAGGGAATAAAAATGGCATAATATTATTGATAAAAAATTACTCAATTAAAAATTTAAATAGTCTCGAAATCTTAACCCAGTATAAAATAGTCCAAAAATAATTTAAAAAATTAAAAAAAATTTGAGTAAGATTTTAAACGATGTTTTTAGTCGAAAATTGGCTGGTTATAAATTTTCACTCAATAATTTTAACAATCTTCGATTTGATATATCATAGATTTCATGATTTAATTTAAATTAAAAGTTATAATATCTTAAAATTTTTATCAATATCTTACCGTACTATGATCCCAAAAAATAATCCTATATGATCCAATATCGATTCAATATTTGGGATCATAGGATCGTGCTATTCTACTATTCATAATCATATCGCAATTTCATAAACATCGAACTATTGTAAAACAAGTTGAGTCCCCGTTATTCGATAATTAAATATGATTTTAATCGTGTCTAATATAGTCTAGATTTTCTTAGATTGTGTTCCCATCAGATGGACTGATAGTTAATGTGTGGTTATTGCCATCTTGAGGTTCGGGAGTCAAAATCTGATAAATTCAGTGTGTCCGTCCTCCCCACGCGCAAGCCATAGTATCTTGGCCAGTCGCTCCCGTGATTTACCTCCTCCGTTAATCCTAAAATAAATTGACAAGGACACTATAGACATGCGAATCCTTTTTTATCACTTAAATTTACTTGGTTTGTTTTGTCATCTAAATTTAATTGGTTTGTACTGAACTCGACTCGAAATAACCTTGAATGTAATTCACATACTTATAAATCCCCCGTTACTATATCACTAAGTCAAGTGATGATCGTATACTTATTTGAGTTCGTCATAGAAAATTATTAAAATAGATTTTACAAAATACTTTAAAAATCTTATTAATTTCAAATTTTTTTTATTTTTTAATTTGTTATTTATTTTATTTTTCTAAATTATCAATTAAAAAAATTTACCACTAAAGAGAGTTTTGCCATTATTAAAATCTCATGTCATTTAAAATAATTAAATAAAGCTTTTATCTTTTTAAAGCTGAATTTGATTTTTTTTTTAAAATAATCTATATCTCATTAGTTACTCATTCAACTAAATATAAATTAACTTTAAATCTCCAATTACATCTTAAACTTTATCCTCAGTCCCATGTCAGAAAAAGTTTATTTTCACTCTCTACATGCAAAAATTCATTTGTTTCAGCTCCCTAATATATATTAATTTACCTGATTGTCCCCAATATTTTTAAGTACAAAAAGTCCAAATGAGGTATAACTTCTCCTGAATTCAGTATCATATAATTAAAATCTAATAAATTTTCTATTAAATTGAGTACTACTCTTTTTTCGAATATAGTAATAAGTATAATTCTTTTTAAATTCAGTATATTTAAATTAGAATTTAGTATATTTGACCAATTGATTAGGAGTTCATACCAATTGATTAGTTTAAGATGAATTTATTAGATAGTACTCAATTTGATTAAAAATATACTAGATTTTAATTAAATTATATTAAATTTATGAAGAATTATATTTTATTTCAGATTTTTTATATCTAAAAAAATTGAATGTAATTCGATAAATATGTAGTTGAAACATATGAAATTTTGTATGTACGAAGTGAAAATAATTTTTTTTAGAAATTAAAGAGGAAGTTAAATTTGTAGGTAGGAAATTTAGGATAATTTTTCTTTAAATTAAATGCACATGCAGCAACATAATGCCAAATATTATATTTTATTTATCTATATCAATCTATATGTGTACTTTTTTATATGAGTAGTTTAAAGATGGTTAGTATTATAAAGAACGACATTCTATATTTCTATTGCAATTTTTTTATTTATAATTTTAATATTAGGAAAATAAAAATATATTAAATTTAAGAAAATGAATATCTAGAAATTCTGCAACTTTTGAAAATAAATTTCAGTCACTTTCTGACCGTTAGATTTAATAAATTATAAATTATCTTTAATTCCTCAATTACAATTTAAATTTTATCTTCAGTCCCTATATAAAAAAAAAGTTTATTTCCATTCTTTGCATATAAAATTTCATTTACTTTAGCTCCTAATATATATTAATTTATCTAATTGTCTCCATTATTTTTAAGTTAAAAAGTTTAAAATGAGATATAATTCTTCCTGAATCCAATATCATATATTTAAAATTTAGTATATTTTCTATCAAATTAAGTAGCACTTTTTTTTAGAATGCAGAAAGTTTAAAAATAAATATAATTCTTTCTAAATTCAGTATATTTAAACTAGATATTAGTATATTTTTTTATTAAATTGAGCATAATTTTTTTTTCTGCTGACCAATTTCATATCAATTGATTAGTTTAGGATAAATTGATTATATAATACTTAATTTAATAGAAAATATACTAGATTTTAATTAAATGATGTTAAATTTGTGAAGAGTTATATTTTCTTTCAGATTTTTTATATCTAACAAAAAGTTGAGGGGTAAATCTGTAATTAAAGTATATTAGATTTGTATATAGAGAGTGAAAATAATTTTTTTACGTAGAAATTAAAAGGAGTTGAATTTGCATGGAAAAAATTTAGGATAATTTTCTCTTAAATAAATACATCATGAATAAATCGTGAGGCTAGGATTAATTTTGCCCCGATATAGCGATTATAAAAGTGATGTTCGCTGGAAAGGCTCTCCGTACTAAAACACTGAAGAACCAAACGTCGGCTTTGTTCTTTTTCTCACGGACTCGCTTTTCATCGCTCGCTCCGGAACGGTCGGCCGGTACGGCGGGGAAAAGTTTTGCCCTGAGATTTCACCAGATCCGGCCGCCGTGTTGCTCGAAATCTGCGTCCTTGTCGACGGGGTTCCGATGGAGGAGGCGCTGGAGATGGTGCGGGTCAAGGACACCAAGGAGCGGATGGCCGGGGTGGAGCGGCTCCGCCAGGTCCTGGAGGCTACAACCAGGTGCCTCTCCGCCGCCGAGGTCACTGCGCTCGTCGATGCCTGCATGGATCTCCTCAAGGACAGCAACTTCCGTGTTTCGCAGGGCGCGCTCCAGGCGCTGTCCGCCGCCGCCGTGCTGTCTGGAGAGAATTTGAAGCTTCATTTCAATGGACTTGTTCCGGCTGTCGTGGAGAGGCTAGGGGACGGAAAACAGCCCGTGCGTGACGCGGCCAGACAGATTTTGATTACTCTCATGGAGGTTGGGATTCTTTGTACAACCCTTCTTTTTTATGGCATTGGAAGCTTCCTTTTCTTCTTTGGTTGCTATATGGTATCAACTACCGGGAAGTGTTCGTTGTATTGACCTGTGCACTATATCGGCGTGTACATGCTTTTGGTGTTTGAATAGTTGAAAAGTGTGTGTCAAATTCATGATTGGATCTATTTATTCTCCACATGAATAGCAAATTAATACTTTTGTAGCTATTTTAGTCTGATCATTGAATATTCTTCTTCTTTGGAGAGAATTAGTGTCTTTTGTTTTTGCATTGATGGCGTAGGGTTTGTGGCTTTTAGCCATGATTTTGATGCTGCCTCGTAAATGAGCTCATTTTTTGTTTGAACTTCAGATGTTTAATCCGTTTTAGTACGTTTTACGTGAGGTACTAGAATATTCAATTATCCATTTTCATTTGGATTTTGTTTGCAGCATCTTCTTGTATATATCAGATAACCTTTTTTTTTAATCGTTGTTATATCCTGTTCCTTGTATATTAAAAAAAACCTGTTAGTTTTTTCTTAGTATAAATATTGTTGATTCAAAACTGTTGATGATGTTGCTTCCCATTTCTTGTTTGGGATGAAATGACTAACATGGTTAAGTTCGCATGCAAGTTAGGTATCATCACCAACTATCATAGTTGAAAGAGCTGGTAGTTATGCCTGGACACACAGAAGTTGGAGAGTGAGGGAAGAATTTGCATGGACTGTCACTGCAGCCATTGGACTTTTTGCTTCAACTGAGCTACCCCTTCAGCGAGTTCTTCTACCTCATGTATGAGTAATTTTTTATTTTGAAAGGCATTTTCTATTGTCAGCGCTTGTATCTTCACATTGGATCCCAGAGGTTAATTAATTTAACAAACCGATTGTTTCCTGTCCGTTTGCAGGTTTTGCAGTTGTTAACTGATTCTAACCAAGGTGTAAGAGAAGCTGCTACTTCATGTATCGAGGTCAGGCACTGCTGTTAACCACTTTATAATCTATCATCTGATGTGAGACTAAAACACTGTCAGTTTTTGTCACTTAAATTTGTGGCTGATTATGTTATGAAATATAGTAATAGCAAGAAGGCAACAAGCTTATATGCAAAAGAAGAACAAACTCGTTGCCAATCTTAGAAATTTGATGGCCTTGCGGTAGCATCTGCCTTAGATATTGCCTTGTTTGCAGTGTGTCTGCATTGCAGAATGCATATACTCACTGATTCACTTTTACTGGTTATGTCTCTCTATCCTTGTACTAAGCTAACAAGCAGGATTGATAACTTTTGGCACCCTGAATGAAGTCAAGTAGAACATAGTAGATGTAGAGGGAATATGAAAAAAAAAGCAAGTTAAATGAGGTGGCTTGGAGTATATACAGTGAAACCAACATGAAAATGGGGAACATATCTACATAATCATTAAATATCATTGATTATGTTTAGCAATTAAAAGTCAGTGCAGCTTGGTACAGGCAATATACCAATTCCTGTGATATACTGCACACACTCCGGATACTCCCAGGTAGAGTACCTTAAGTAGGGTGGTTACCCTATCAATTCATGTCTGGTAAATACCAACTATAAATGGTGGTATTGTATGTTTTATAAACCAGGGGATAACTCTGTGATTATGTGCTTATTACACTGGACAAGTAATGCCTGGCGATTAGTAAATTTTTGATGAGAAAAGGGTTGTAATAAATTATTGTGAGATCACCTGAAATTTACACTTTTTCCCCTCTTAAGTGTAGGTATGATCACATACAATTTATGATATGAACATCTGATGCCGTGGTGGCTTGCTTGTAGGAGATGTATGCCCATGTTGGACCTCAATTTTGTGAGGAATTACACCGTCACCATCTTCCTTCCTCAATGGTAACTTTCAAAGGCTTTGAACACAAAAATTTAAGCTTGATTTCCTGATTGGAATGAAGTTTTCTTAGTTTCGTGTTTACAATTTAAGGCTATGAGGGTTAACTTGTGAGAGGCTTTTCTTATGCTGTTAGATTTGAAGGAGCTTCATTCAAAACATTTATTCATTCTTGCAGATAAAAGAAATCAATACCAGGTTAGAAAAAAAACAACCAAAGCCTCAGCTGTCAGATGGAGTTGGAATTTCTTATATTTCAGCTGAAATGAGGCCATCATCTGCAAACCATAAGAAGAACAGTCAAAAGGCCAAGATAGCTCAAAGAGAAACCTCATTTTCTAGTGGTTAGTGTTGATCTTCACCTTAAATCATCCATTTGTTTTCCAAATATTATATATATACCTGTTAAGATTTTGTTTGTTTTCATGGGAAGGAATAGCCAACAATTATGTTTTTAGAATTGATTTTTTTGGGGAAAAAATGGATCAATTTAAAGAACCCTTTGATTGCCCATCAATTTAGAATCAATTTATCTTCTTTCTTGAATAAGTTACTTCCTTTATTTTCTCTAGACAAAATCTAATTCCGTGTAGACAAAATGTATTGGATTCCATTACGTTTTCACTCTATGGTGTATTTTGCATAAGCAAAGTAATGAAATAATATCATTTGATGTTTGGAGGTCGATCCTCTTGAGAACATGCTCTTTTTATTTACTTCATGGGAAATGAAAGTGAAAAGGAAATGATCACTTTTAGGCGATCAACCTCTAAATTCCAAATGGCATTCATTAATTTAATTGATACGAAAGGCTCATACGGTAATAATTTATCAGAGTAGAGAAGGTGTTTTGTCAATGAGGAAGTTGATTTATTTTAGAAAAAATAGAGGAAAGAATTAATTATAAAGGGAGTGACTTATTCTAAAGGAGATAAAATAGCTAATTTTCAATTGAATGTGCAATTGGAGCAATCTTTTAATTGGTCCTCTTTTTTAGATCGTATCAGCCGCACACTTGCTACAGCGATTGCCCCTTTTCCAACA
The DNA here is from genome assembly GCA_024364735.1 of Boesenbergia rotunda. Lineage (NCBI taxonomy): Eukaryota > Viridiplantae > Streptophyta > Magnoliopsida > Zingiberales > Zingiberaceae > Boesenbergia > Boesenbergia rotunda. The sequence goes on along the minus strand of JAGFNQ010006330.1, from coordinate 190,643 downwards.
TTGACAAGATGCTTGTTTAGTATGCTTAATGGAATTGCCTGCCCTTGCTTGCATCATATTATTGATCATAGAAAAAAACCAGTATACATTGTCAATGTTTCTACCAGTATGAATGAAATGTGAGTTTGCACATTTGAATATGTGCCTAAGAGTTTATTTTCCAATAGTTTTGGTTCTTATTAACCATTAATCTTGAATGAATTTTTAGGTGACAATGAGTCTGCTGAAAAGCCTGCGGTCCCTATTAACGTGTTTTCAGAGAAGGAACTCATTAAGGAATTTGAAAATATTGTATCTAAGCTTGTTCCAGAGAAAGATTGGTCACTTCGCATTGCTGCCATGCAAAGAGTTGAAGGCCTTATTTTTGGAGGTTCAAGTGCTATTTATTATTTTATGATCTAATTACACCCATGCTTAGTTTCTTATCAAAATTGTTGCTATTTCTTATCCTAGGGTACTTTTGTGCGATTGTCTGGTCAATTGGAACTGACATTTATCTAACCAAATTTTGTATAGTTTAAACCATTCTGTAAGCTTAACTGTCAGTGGCTACTTAACCTCGCACCTTAAAATTTTTCAATCTCATATGGGCCAGGAATAGGATCTTAATAAGGTTCAATAAAATGCTTAGCCTTCACCTTATGGTCATATATCTTATTGATAGACAGACTTGTGTGACTCACATGGGTTAACTTCTTGTTCAAAATTGTTCTTGTCAGATGGCGTTAATTGTGGGAACATCTAGGATTTTTTATTTCCCCTTAGGACCCTGATGAGGAGGGTTTTATTCCTGCATTGGCAAACAGATAAGATATCCCTATCCCCTAATGGTGAATTTCAGGGAAGGGTAAAGTCAATAGGGTCTTGTTCTCAAGAGGGATAATCCTTTGATGGCCATAGGTCAAGCCAATGTGCAAAAATACTCTCATCATTTTAATAATTGTTGATCTAACTAAACTTTTTGCATAAATTTAGACTTTGTGTATGAATTATCTGACAATATGTGACTTGAAACTATCCCGTGATCCAAGTAGTAATGACTTATTTTGACTATTGAATACATATTTCCTGTTAATCACATCTTGCTCTTCATACTAAAAGCAAAGTTAGCCCTTGCCTGATACTAGATCTCACTTTGTTCACCAAGGCATTTGTATCCATTTTTCTCTCGACTGTACTTCCATTAGTGCTTAACCTCTTCATCTATCAGGGGTTTTCAGTAATTACTATTTACCAAATTACTTAAAGAACACTAAATGATTAAAGTATATGATATATTTTATATTGGTTAAGGCTATGTACAAAACTGTCCTTGTCAAAGTCATCATTATTGGATTGTCACTGTCCCAACTATTTGTGTGCATTATATGGATCTAGATTAAGTTCAATGCAAGGATAGACAATAATATTAGCTAAATTCTCAAGACATCCCTAGAGGTTAGTGCCTTTTCAATATCCCCCATTAGTTTTGAAATTGTCGAAACACTCCCTAAAGTTTCCAACATCTTATCAAAACACACACTATTTGTTTCTCGCTAATGAATAGTTCAAATTTGGCTCATGTGGAAGCACAACAAGAGTAAAATTGGTATTTAATTACTCTATAGTCAGGAATAAAATTTGACCTCTGAGTCATTCATCTTCCTCTTCTTAGTGTCAAGAAGCATGTTTTAATTCCTTCTCTTGCTGGCGATGACTTGAAGAGGGCGATTGCTTAAATTCAATTCAAGCTTGACACAATCCAATTCAATCTCGAGCACAGTGACAACGTGCTGCAGATAATTCACATGTGTATTGACGATATACACCAACATTATTGACTCACTCTGTTGGGGAAAAATAGAAATAAAGTAAAGCATGGATCTGGTGCACTATCTCATCAACATGAAGGCTTTGAGAAAACATCATGACTGCTTCATTCATCTTGCAACTTGTTATCAATTTATTTCATTTTTTAGTTAAAAGAACGTATTTCACTTGAAAAATATGATAATTTACCATTTGAAGGAACAATCTTGCCATTTAAATGCAAAATGCAAACTAGTTACTGCAAAAGTTGACTGTGCGCAGATGTACTTTGGTTCCTTGTTTCTTTACATCCAGCATGAGAGATTTCAAGTGCTGGACTACCACCAATAGGAAGCAGAATACACAGAACTCTTACTAATCTGGTTGTTGGGAGTCTTTCCAATGTTGATCACATTGTTGTGGTCCTTACTCTCTTCAAAGCTTTGCAGAATACATGTGCTTTGTTGTGGTCCTCATTAACACTCGGCTTGGCGAACAACAATGGATGAGAAAATGTCCGCCCTTATCTCTCGTGGTACTTGGGAGTTGGTGGTTGCACCACCTTTTGTTGATATTGTTGTCTATCGTTGGAGTATTTACTCTGAAATTTAAAGATGACAGTACCATTCATTGATACAAAGCACGTTTGGTGGACAAAGGATTTACACAGACCTATGGTTACTTTGTGACGTTCTCTCCTCTGCTCGCCTTAATTCTATTAGAGTTCTATTCTCTTTGGCCGTCAATCAGTCTTGGTCAATTTATCAGCTATATGTGAAGAATACTTTTCTTTATGGTGATTTGCATGAGACCGTGTTTATGGAGCAACATCTAGGGTATGTTGCTCAGGGGGAGAATGCTACTATGGTTTGCAGGCTTCAAAAGATTATTTATGGTCTTAAACAAAGTCCTAGAGTCTGGTTTGATAAATTCAGTAATATAATTAGTGTTGTTGGTTTCAAACAGTGCAAATCAGATCATTCTGTGTTTGTACGACAAAGCACGAATGTGATTATCGTGCTTATGGTTTATGTTGATGACATCATAATATCCCGCAGTGATATAGGTGCGATAGACAAAACTAAGAAGTATTTGCAGCAATACTTCGTGACAAGGGATATGGAACGTCCTAAGAATTTCTTGGGAATTGAAATTGCTTACAACAAGTCTGGAGTTTCATTATGCTAACGGAAGTATGCTACAAATTTACTCAAAGAGACTGGATTGCTTGGAACAAAGCCGGTTGATACGCTTATGGATATCAATTCAAGTGTTTGGGATGATACTGGAGAATTCTTTGAGGATAAGGCAAAATACAGATGGCTTGTTGGGAAACTCATCTACTTAACAGTAATGAGACCTAACATCTCCTTTGCAGTTGAAATAGTCGGTTTATGGATAATCCGAAGCAAGTTCACTAGGATGCCGCTATCAGGATTCTTAAGTACATTAAGAAATCTCTAGGAAAAGAGTTGTCATTTAAGAGAAATGAGCACCTAAAGATCGAAGCTTATTCTGACGTTGACTATGCTGGATCTAAGATCGACAGACGGTCCACTTCTGGGTATTGCACTTATGTAGGGGAAAATCTAGTAACATAACAAAGTAAGAAACAAATTGTTGTTGCTAGGTCGACTGCCGAAGCCAAGTACAGAGCCATGACTCACACTATAATCGAGATGTTATGGCTGAAGAATTTGCTTGAAGAATTAGGATTCACCTACAATGAATCACCGCCAATGTACTATGATAACCAAGCCGTTATTCACATTGCAAGTAACTTAGTTTTTCATGAGAGGATTAAACATATTGAGGTTGACTGTCACTTTATTCGCAAGTGTGTAATGAGTCAGAAAATTGTCACTCCATTCACATCATTATCCAAGTATCCAACCTAATTGCTGATGTCTTCACTGAAGCATTAGGAGGAAAATGATTCTCAAAATTTTGTGACAAGCTGAATATAATTGACATATATGCTCCAGCTTGAGTGGGAGTGTTGAATATTTCTACAGATAAGATCCTTAATTGTAGGGATCATGATTAATTTATATTAGGGATAAGATCCTTAATTATAGGGATCATGATTAGCTTGATTATAGGGATTAAGTGATAGACATCATAATTATAGGATCATCTTTCCCTCCTTATGTATATAAATATCTACATGTATTCATATTATGGTATTGGAAATAAATTATCTCTTTCTCTTTTACAGGTCTATTTGTGGTTTTAGCACTACTGTTTCTTATATCTTCCAGGATGCTAATCCCTTGGTCATAGTATGTGTGTTGGCTTGTGTCAATTTACCGAACATAGCTTGAGTCATGGTTTAAAGTGGTTGCTCTGACATGGTTGTATTTTAGGATTCCAGTGCCGACTGGCATACTTGAGTCTAAGATGGTGCTGGTTGGCGATTGTTAATTATTAGAAGGAAAAGGAATCAGTGGAGGAAGAGGTAGAGGAGGAAGAAGAGGAAAAGAGAGGCAGGTAGACTTGCTTGAGGCTAATTTGTACTTTTGTGGGAGCTATGATGTCTGCCTTGTATCTGGTGCCAGAGGTTTGTTGTCCATTTGTTCTGAGGTTTTGACAACTCTTCACTGTCGATGTCTCCTTGGAATGGTTTGTCTTGCTTGGTATTGGGCAAGACAAATATAAAACCATGTCTTGCCATCCTGTAATCTTTCATTTCTTAGGTAGTTTTTTCACTAATTTAATGCCTTCAGTACAGCTTGCTCATATGTGACGAGTTTATATGTTTGAGTTGATTGGCTAACCATTTTCCTAGAATTTTGAGCCCTTCATGGAAAGGATCCGTTTGCATATTTATATTTTTAACACGCCCACCTCCCCTGTGGGTGGGTTGACTGGACTGCACTGATCCTTGCCTATGTCCAACACTTGGAGTGAATCAACCTGGATATCTATTTCCTTACACACTGATTTTGCCAGTATTGGATATAGGACCTTCAGCACTAACGGGTTATTCTATAAGCTCATGCTATTAAGAAATGGATCAATTTTAATATTTTATAGTTGTGGATCTTGTCTGTTGTACAACTTGGAACAACTAATACTGCAAAATTTAGATACTATTATCTGGTTAGGTTTTTCATCTCTATTTTTTTCTTTTTTAGAACATCCATGCTCTAACTTTTCTCTTTTTGTTCATCGGAGTTCCCTTTGACTTTTTTCTCATTGTCAGTGAACTAAACATTTTGTTATTCTATCAGGTGCTATAGATTACAAATCCTTTCCTACACTCCTAAAGCAATTAATTGCTCCCCTTAATACTCAGCTATTGGATCGACGTTCTAGCATTGTGAAACAGGTTCATTACTCCTGGAATTTTATATCTGTTATCTACTGATATTATGATCTCAGCTTAATCATATAAAGTTTTATATATAATTTTCTATTCATTTTGGTTCGTCAGTGGCAGGAGTGAGAAGATGCTATATAATTAAATCATATTAATTAACAACCAGAATGATATCTAGTTGTTTGCAACCACCTGTAGCTATATAAATCAAAATGACACTTCTTTTTTTGAATCATCAAGTGGGCAATCCTCTTTGGACAAATATCAAAAGGAAACCATTTTTTTTCTCTAAAAGGAACCACACAATTTTGAGTATGCTTGATAATCCAGAACAATATTATTGAGGTCAATAATAGAATTTGAATCAATTTGAAACCCAAATTATAAAATTAAACTATTTCCCTAGATTGCAACTATTTATTGTTGACCTCTTATAATGATCAACAACTATATACAAATTATGGACTGATTAGCTGTCCATTTGAGATGTTGTATCCTGTCTTTTAAATTATATAAATTAATAATTTATTGTGACTGATGTCAACCCTATCTTACATTTCTAATCAAATAAAGCAATGCGATTTATATTTCCAACGAATACTACAACACAGTTGAGTTTAGATGTTTTATCTTAGTTTAAATAAGGCATTTTTGTATCATCTTTTGTTAAACTCTTGCTTGCAGTCTTTTGTAGTACTTATCTTGCTGTTCTTTTCCTTGTCCAATTTTTCATTTAGTTTGATGTTTGAGATTTGTTTGGTAAGCAAACCCTTATTCTCTGTGCTACTGTGCATGAGTGCAGCTCGCCTCACAAGTCACCATCGTTCCTTTTACGACATATCTATCAGGTATATTGGGACTCAAACCTGTTTTTGGTCTTTGACCATCTCGCTTCAAGCCTTTCATCAACGCATCTCATAGCAGATGCTGCATCTGCTTCCACTGTTTTCAATACATGTATATATACATACATGTTCTTTGAATAACATTCTTGTTCTGTATGCATACTATGAAGCAATCATCCTCGGTTTTGTGTCTTTCTTGGTCAAGTGCTATTACATTTATTGTCCCTTGAGTGGGTAACATGAAATAAATGTATTAAATCGTTTCTCTTTTGAGAGTTTTATATTTTAGCAATTTTTAATCATCTATTACAATGTATACCTTTCAGCATTTCTCTTATTTCTTTGGTTGAAGTTTTAATTTTTCAGCAAATTTAACATCTTCAGTATAAGCGGCTATTTAATCAAATCTTTAATGTTGGAGACAACCATGAGTTGAATGTCAAATTTTCCTTTTCTTATTCTTCAGTTGTATGTCTATTGCTGATGATGGGTTTTATGATGTTTTCTTAGACAGAAATAGTAGGAAAAGAAAAGAAATAATATTATCATTTTGTCTTGTTTACTTGGAACAAAGTAAAGATAACTATGGAAAATTTGCTTCCATCTGGTTTTTCTTATTTAGTTTTTGCTAGATTGGGACAAAATGGAGGAAATAAAGTTTAGGCATCTAATAAATATATAATATGGGATTTTATTTCTTTCCTCCTGGTTTTGTTCATATAAACAAGAAATACAATAGGAAATAAGATAATATATTTTATTTCTTTTTGCCTTCACTTAGGCACTGTTTGCGTCATGTGTACGAGAAAGTGTAAAGGAATTTCTAGTGCAACTGTAGAGAGAATAAATTGGATGGAATCTTGTTTACACTATCCTTTACTGCTTCGACAGATAGGAAGGACAAAGAGGTAAGAAGAATAGGAAATTGCTTGGATATGTTCATCTTCCTGAATCTCTCCCATGGAAATGCTTAATCATTGCCATCGATCACTGAAGGCTTGTACTTGATCAACCTACTTGTTCACTAGAACAACCTCCTCCCCACTACTTGATTAGCCTCCTAAACTTGACAAAGGCCTGCTGGATCAATGTCGTTGCCTCCAATGTTGTAGCTGAGCCTTCCAGACTTGACTACAGCACCAACCAAATTGATGATGCTTTTTGATGGCGTTGTTGTCGAGCCTCCTAGACTGATGATGCCAACTACTTTGACACCGCCACCACTGCCGTTGTCCTCCAAGCGCCATCAATTGGAGTGGACATGAGAGCTGGATCAAGGAGATGCTTTGTTGAGGTTAGTGCTAAGAGAGGAAGATGAAGGGTGTTTGACAAGGGCAATAATGACATTTCCCTTATTTATATATGGAGTTTGTTTCCTACCACTTTCGGGTTGAATTTTTTAGGCCAAAAAATCTTTTTGAGGAAAGGAGTTTGATTCTCTTCCTAATTTCTGTGTAAGCAATTGAGGGAGTGGAACATTAATTTCCCTTGACTTCTATGCCTTTTAGAAACAAAGAGAAAATATATTCATGAATGCAATGTGAAAAATTACTGTATCATTAGACACTATAATAATCATTACTCAGTACAAGTTCTATGTAACTCTTATATGCAAAGAGCATCTCTATTTTGATAGATAGGAGCAAATAAAGAAATTAACTCAACTGGTTGACTAACAGTAACTGACTTACAAATTTTTAGTTGCTATCTTTCATGATCCTTGTTATGTTTAGTTTCTTCATTTGTTTTTTTTTAATAAAATGAATGTGTTATGATCTGCATGCTCAAGTCATAATTACTATTGGATCGATTAGTTTCTAAAGAGGTCAAGTCATAATTCTCCTAAGATTGCATCTTTAACGAGCTCATCTAAGGTGCCATTAAAAGATTTTTTTTTTAATTATTAAAGTGTTCTTCTATTAAGGTTTAGTTATCTTGTGGTTTATTTTAGCTTAAGTTTTTGTTTTAGCTAAAAGTTCATTGAGTGAGCTAAGGTCTTTTGCTGTTGTCTTCGAGGTTACTTCACTTAGAAAGCCTATAATGTTTACATATTTGTTAGGATTTTTTTTAAAAAAAATTTGGCGGGACATAGATTGTCATGTATGGTCTTTTCATTTCATTCTAATGTGTGATGGGGTTTTTGTTCGTCTTGATTTTTAATGGTCCAGATAAGTTGCTAATATTTTATAGTAGATCCATTAAGTGAATTTGACACATTGTATTTGTTCCATTCTATCATCAAAACAACACATCTATTCTAACACTGTACAACAATTATTATTTTTAAAAAAAATATTTTAATTTTTATATAGACATGAAATAATTTGACTGAGTAACAGTTTGGTATGAGATTGCATGTTTTTTCATAAATTTACAAGTGTAAGGAATAATTATTTGGACTTTTTGTTGTAGTTCTTATAAAACTAAGCGTGTTATTTGCATGAATACAGTTTGGTTAATATCGCTCACTTCTAAAATTGTATATTATCTATTTAGTGGTAATTGTAGTAATTCTTCTTGTAATGTCATAGCTCATTATTTGCATGAATATAGTTTGGTTAAATATTTGTCACTTCTAAAATTGTATATATATTTTTTTATGTTTTAGTGGTAATTGAGGTAATTCTTCTTGTAATGCCATAGCTTGTTTTTTGCATGAGTATAGTTTGGTTAAATATCTCACTTCTATAATTGTATATGTTTATGCATTTAGTTGTAATTGAGGTAACTCTTCTTGTAATATCATCTAAGTATTGACGAGTTTATAAAATAATATGATAAATATTATGCAGGATAATATGATGGATGATAAACAAATTCAAATGCAAGTAAAAGAGGATACTAATGATGATAGATTTTGTTATGGATGATGATGGATGATAAACAAATTAAAATGGAAGTAAAACAGGATGCTAATGATTGATATGTTTCTTTTATGCATGATAACTAAAATAAAAAGCAAATATTTTTCTTTGGCGTGTGCATATATATATATATATATATATAAATATAATTACCAATTAAATAAACAAAAATCTGCTTTAAAGAGAGATAGCAATTATATAAAAGTGAAGCGAGCCTAGTCTAATGATGATTAGTAGATGATGCTTAGTGTTATCTTCCTCCTCTTTTCTTTCACAAAACTTATGTTGGATTAAAACCTTTGAACTAGATTCAAGTCTCAACACAACTTTCTTTTTTTCCCTCTTGTTTTTGGTGTTTATTATTGTTGTCACAGTAACAAATTTTATTATAAAAAGGACAACATGGTGCGCGAAGTTCTCGCCAATGCGGGTCCCAGGGGTATGTCTATTGTTCACAGTCTTACCTACTTTGCAGGAGGCTGTTTTCGAGACTCGAACTCATAACCTTAGGTCACAAGACAACAACTTTACCATTGCGCCAAGCTTTCCCTTCATTAACAAATTTTCTTATTTAGGACTAAAATATAAATTTATAAAAATGTTAGGCTAAAGTCCAAAATAGTCAAATTAGAACCTGAAACCTCTTCTAGTTCGGTATAGGCACTAAATGATATGTGGCTACAATGGCAACATGCAATGCAACATTTGGAGATGGCATGCTTCTATGAGTACTTCGATAAGGTATCTAGTGAGGTTGGTGGGCTTTAAGAGCAGTGGATGCGAGAGATTAACTCTGAGGTAAAATTCATACTCTATAGAGATGATCTTCAACAATCCTGCTCTCATAGTTTTGAACAGAGGCTGGTAGTGGAGTGGCGCCATCCAAAGGACAATTGACTTTGTCTGTAGCAGAGGTGGTAAGGTGTGATGATGCTTGCAAAGCAAACTTCGAGCTTGAGGTGGCTATTGTGGTAGCTGTGATAGTCAATGCTACTAGAGAAGACATCAGAAGGAAGGAGCCAAGTTTTATGTCTGCAGATAGGAGGCTTATCACTCAATGACACTGCTATTGTTTGGAAGGGAATGACAACGATAGTGAATGCTATGCATAACCAAGAGCATCGAGAATTGCAGGGGCAGCAGAGACATGGTTATAGGATAGATGGATAGTGGGAGATGATGAGGTTGCTGAAGTAGCAAACAAGGATGATGTTAGTGGCGATGAGAGTGTTGATCGAGAATTTAGCTAGTAAAGGTGTCGGGTGGAGATGATGGGTGATGTAGAAGAGTGGTGGAGGGAAGGGGGTGACACACAAGAGTATGTTTTTGCTACCATGTTTTTTTTTTTTTTTATAGCATAATTAATAATTTTTATTTTTTTCAGGTTTTTTTTGGTTGGGAGGCCAACAATGCACGAAGATAAGGTGTGGGTGTGAGAGTCTAATTAGAATCTAATCAAAGGAGAATAGTAGTGGAAAGAGTGGATGAGAGGGATATTGAAACTTAAAGATGAAGAAGACTTCAAGGTAAATTGTAGGACCGTTGGCAGGCCGGCAAGAAGGGGATGAATTGCCCTGCAAAGAATACTTTAATCTTTTGCAAATTGTTACAAAGATAGACGTTAGTTGCAATAATTAATTATAAACATAGACAATCAAATAAACTAGTAAGAGACGGAAAGGGTTTACTTGGTTGCAATTAGGGTGGTTGCTAATTCAAGGTAATTGAAAGCTCCACTATTAAAATCTCCTTCGTTTGTAGGCGGAGTAGCCTTTTACAAATTTTGAACAACACAGGAAATAGCTAGAAAATGTAGTACAAGCATTGATGTATGAACTTAGTTTCTCGGGGCTATTTATAGCCCCAAAACTCAAGTTATTGTTATGTTGGCGTAGACTTGAGGCGCCTCAGTTGTGATCTGAGGCGCCTGGATAAACTTTTATCCACGAAGCTAACAATAAACTGTTGATAAAACTTGGCTCGAGGCGCCTCAGTTCTGATCTGAGGCGCCTCATCTCTACATTTGCGCAGAGCTGTTGCTTTGCAGTTAAGGTGCCTCACTCAGCAACTAAGGCGCCTCCTGCAAGTCAAAGTCAACATGGATGTTGACTTTGACTTTTCGTCCTTTCGCTTGGGTGATTTCTGACCAACCAGAGTTAGGCTCACCCGAACCCGACTCTGCCTTTTGCCTCGAACGAGCTTCCTCCCCGACTTCTGTCCCTCGGACACCGCGCATGCCCTTCTCGTTCCACCGGTGACTCTTTCGTAGTCTTCACGTCCCTCGGATGCACCGAGTCCGTCGACTCCTTCTCCGTGCCATCTTTTTCGTCTGCTACGTTTTTCGTTTCACTTCCTGCACTCATAAGCTCCTGCACACTTAGACACAGAAATCAAAACAGACCAGGACCCAACTTGACTTGGTTGATCACATCAAAACCAACCTGGGGTACTTATATAAACTAGTATCAAGATTGGATCACTAGGCAGGTCCAGGCTTTGACTCTGATACCAATTGATGCAACACCAAAATCAAATTGGCATGCCACCTATGAATGAGATGAAATTGATGAAATGAAAGGGGAAAAATATCATACGAAGGGAAAATTAAAGCTCACAATGAGAATAAACTCTCACCAAGCGAAAAAAATACTCACACAAAGACGATCAAAAAGTAAATATTATTAATTCAAAAGCTATCATCATACATGGGATCCTCATTTTTATAAAATGGCATTGACTCAATTTTCGTAAAATCAAACTTAGTTTATGTCAATAAAAGTTTGAATTTTCCTAAAGACTGAATAACTTTTCCAAAAATTCCAAATATTTTTCTAGAAATAGTAATAAAATATAAAATTTTAAATGACTTAGACAATTTTAAAAATTTCAATTAGATTTGAAAATCCTAATTGTGTTAAATTCATTTCTCTTTGCCAACTAAACTTTAAGCTACTTCAATTTCCTCCCATTTCTCCATGTAAACACAGCATAGTCAAATTCCAGATTTCTTTAGCATGCACTTTCTTGCAATTGTTTGATTGATGATTCAACCGCAGTTTGACTTGATTTAAATTGTTAAACCATAAATCGATAGTTTGTGCTCTTTATTGAAATTTTGCTACATCAAGTTATCAGATAACCAAAGATGGGATAAGACAATTTTCTCATTTTATTTTCTTATCTAGGCATGCCATTTGTTGAACTTACTATCAAAAGAGCTACTGGGTGATTTTGAATATTGTGCTGAGATCTTCATTCCGGTAATTCCCTTTGTGTACCATAGAGTTAGCCTTATAACAGATGTGACTATTGCTTAATGAATCATTTCAGGTACTTATGAAGCTTGTTGTGATAACTGTTCTCGTGATTGCAGAGTCTGCAGATAATTGCATTAAAACAGTATGATGCATGATTAAAATTGTCATATATGACCAGTTTAACTAGGAGATTGACTCTTCATTTACACTCCTGCTAATATGTGATTGCCTCAGATGTTGCGAAACTGCAAAGTTGCCCGTGTGCTCCCTCGGATAGCTGATGCTGCAAAGAATGACAAGAGTGCTGTTCTTCGGGCCAGGTGAGTAGCGATCGCACAGACTGCCTGTATGTACCTTTTTGTTCTTTGAAATTTCTTGTTTTCTTTAGGTGTTGCGAATATGCACTTCTGATACTGGAGTGCTGGGCTGATGCTCCGGAAATTCAACGTTCTGCTGATTTATATGAAGATCTAATCAAGTGTTGTATAGCAGATGCAATGAGTGAGGTAAATTATTGTATTTGATTTTTCAACTGGCTTTGTTAAATCGTAAAACAATCATTCCACGCATTCATACAAAACCCTTTAGTGTAATCCCATGCCCGGAATGACCTCTCAGTTGCTGGTTGGTATTTAGAGGCAATATGCACAGTTCCAACAAGGAATTTAGATGGAAAATCTCTTGAAATCAGCCTTATATCACACATATCAAGCAATAAAGTTGTCTGCTTCAACCATACCAAGTGGGAGCAACTCTATTGGCCAGCAGTTATTGTGTTCACTGACTACTTTCCTAAAAAATAATTTAATGATCATAAGCTTAACATAAAAAAAAGGAGAGGAAAAATTATGACAACAAGACAAAAGGATTCTATGATATCAGCTGCAAGAAATGAAATGAACAACTCCTAACCAGAATCCACATGCTGCTGTTAACATCTGAACACTAATCAATGAGCATGGTTGGACCCATCCTCTAATTGCTTACTCTTGCACTTTCCTATTCTGTGATAAAGAACAGTGCGTGTGTACATGCTCTAACACATGCACGACTGCCAAAGGTTGCTCGAACTTTTTGGGTCTAACATATAACACTCATTGAAGTGGTTCATGCATGACCAAGTGTGAAAGACCAATATAATTGCTACAATGCTCCAGAGATAATCCTAATTGGTTAAAGGCCCTATCCATAATTTGTTATACACCATACTCCTCGTTCTAGAGCTTTACCTTTAACATGATGAGAATGAAACATTAAATGAATTTATAATTCATAGAATATAAACTGCTTGCTTCACACAGGTGAGCCTCTAGGCTAATGCATTGTTCTTTTAACAACACTGGATGAGTTTGTGATGGTTTGCTAAAGTTTAAGACACTAACAGTTACACCATCATCCGGACTTCATGGACCTATTAGAGACCCAAATTAAACTTCCTGGCCTAACTGAATTTCTCTTTTGTTGATGAATTAATCAAATTCGAGACAGATAAATTTTAACTTCGCACTCTAAGTTAGATTTGTCTAGTTTGGAGATCTATTACAATTAGTTTGCAACAAGCTTCATGTCATCAGTTACTAGCTACTGCACTAGTTATGGTTGTTGCACTTTACAATTCGCCCTTTGATGTGGTTCCTTGACTGGCTTCCATTATCTCTCTCTGTAGGTGCGATCAACTGCTCGAACTTGCTACCGGATGTTTACAAAAACTTGGCCAGAGAGGTCTAGGTGTCTTTTCTTATCATTTGATCCTGTCATACAGAGGGTGCGAGTTCTCTTTTCATTTTGTGACAGTTTTTTTAGTACTATCTGATTGTGATATTTAGTGAGAAACCTATTTTTGGCATATCTGATTTCTGCATACTGTAACAATTTCCAGTTATTGAATGATGAGAATGGAGGAATGCACAAACGATATTCTTCTCCTTCCCTTCGTGAAAGAGGAGCACAATTTTCTCGTGCTCCATCTCAATCCATGAGTACATGCTTGCCTGGATATGGTACCTCTGCAATTGTTTCAATGGATAAGAGTTCAGCTATTTCTTCAGAGACTAGCCTTGTGCCAAAATCCAAATCACTTGGTAAAAATTCAGAGAGAAGCCTAGAAAGTGTTCTTCATGCAAGCAAACAGAAGGTGCTAGCTATTGAGAGTTTACTGAAAGGTATTGGCATGTCCGACAAGCAAAACTTTGCTACTGCATGCTCCACAAGCTTGGACCTAGGTATCCTTGAGATGCTGACCTTTGAATTTTGCTATTGCATAATGGTTTATAGTTTACTTATTGTGAGATCTAGATTCACTCTTTGTTTAACTTTTCTATGTTTGTCAAAATTGCAAAAACTGAGTTATCTTACCTCATCTTGCCCCTAGTGCAGGTGTTGATACTCTATCTACCCAGGATACACCACTTGCTACTAGTGTTTCCTCAAGTTCTTTTCCTGTGCAAAGTTCGCTATTGGGTGATTCAACCATTGCAAGCATTAGAAAAGCTAGTAACAGGAATGGTGGTTTAAATATGTCTGACCTAGTCAGTCAGGTTCAATTGTCTAGAGATCCATCAAAACTCTCTTTCCTCAGTCATGCAACATCTGCTTCCCTGCCTTCTTTGTCTTCATCATACTTGAAATGGTCATCTGAAAGGTTGCAAGATGGAAGTGGTAGTGAAGATAATGTTGATCACAGGTTATCTAGGCGACCTCCAAGTATCCAAACTGATAAATATTATCTGGAGACACCATCTAAGGATTCTAGCTATAGGGATTCACAGAATCCTTATGTCCCCAACTTTCAGCGGCCTCTTCTAAGAAAGCAGGTGGCTGGAAAGGCCGTGGCAAATGCTAGAAATGGTTTGGATGATGGTCAAATCCTAGCAAGTGAAATGCCTAACTATATAGATGGTCCAGCTACCCTTGGTGACGCACTTAATGAGGGGCTAAACCCCAGTTCAGATTGGGTAGCTAGGGTTTCTGCATTCAATTACCTCTGGAGTTTGTTGCAGCAAGGCCCTAAAGGTGTTTTGGAAGTCACGCAGAATTTTGAGAAGGTTATGAAGTTATATTTTCGATATTTAGATGACCCTCACCATAAAGTTGCACAGGCAGCATTTATCACTCTTGCTGAAATTATTCCAGCTTGCAAAAAGCCTTTTGAGAATTATCTTGAAAGAACCTTGCCCCATATTTTTGCTAGATTAATTGATCCAAAGGAACTTGTAAGGCAACCATGTTCAGCAACAATTGAGATAATTGGTAAGACATACAGCATGGATTCTCTTCTTCCTGCTCTTGTCCGCTCTCTTGATGAGCAGAGATCTCCTAAAGCAAAATTGGCTGTCATTCAGTTTGCAAATAATTCCTTTAATAAACATACAATAAACTCCGATGGTTATAGTAACAATGGATTTCTTAAGCTATGGCTTGCTAAGTTATTGCCTTTGGCAAATGACAAAAATGTAAGATTGAAGGAAACATCTACATCTTGCATCATATCAGTTTATTCCCATTTTGATGCAATTGGAGTCTTGAATTT
The DNA here is from genome assembly GCA_024364735.1 of Boesenbergia rotunda. Taxonomy (NCBI): domain Eukaryota; kingdom Viridiplantae; phylum Streptophyta; class Magnoliopsida; order Zingiberales; family Zingiberaceae; genus Boesenbergia; species Boesenbergia rotunda. The sequence continues at coordinate 175,038 of JAGFNQ010006330.1, read as the reverse complement.
CATTTTGAGTCTTTCTGTTGAAGAACAGAACTTGTTAAGACGAAAACTTAAGCAATATACACCTCGTATAGAGGTCGAGTTAATGAACTACTTGCAGACTAAGAAAGAACGTCAGCGTCCAAAATCTTTACATGACCAATCAAATGTCGTTGGAACTTCTGCTGAGGAAGACTATGCTGGAGCTTCAAAGAAAGGTTTTTATTGTGCAAATTACTCAACCAGTTCAGTTGATGATGAGGTTGGGAAGAAGTTGAGTTCAACCCAGCAATTGACGCAGTTTGATGCTTACACCATTCATGCAGCGTCTGACGAGTCTCATCATCCTTCTTGGAATGTTGATGCTTGTGCTTGTGATCCTTCATCTCAAGATGGGTTGGTGACTAATTCCTCGCAGAAAACAAATTATAGCATTGAACATGAAGGTTCTCTGTTAACTCTATGTCTAGGCATGAGTGAACTAGCCAATTCTGATGGACACAAAGCCATTGATATGAATGGTGGAAGTGAAATTTATGGAGATCCTGAACTGAATCATAATAATCTTAATTTTTTAAAATCTAACCTAGAAGGAGATATGGGACCTAGCATTCCACAACTTCTTCATCAGGTATGCATAGATGATGTTGTAATTTTTCATGTTTTCCCCTTTTTTTTGGTCTTCTCATTAAAACTTGAGCAAAACTGCAACTTAGGGCAATTAATGTGTATCTGTGAACTTCCTTTTTGTTTGAAGATTTGCAATGTAAATGATGCGAACTCAAGTTCAGAGAAACGTGACACCTTGCAACAGCTGGCTGAAGTTTCATTAAAGAATGATAGTTCTGTCTGGGCAAAGGTAGATACTGTTGTTCTGTATTCTGATAGTTCTTGTTTCCCATCCCCTACAATTATTTGGATATGGGTCAATACAAATTATTTCTCCCTATCAGATGAATTTTTTTTGCTCAAATTGTGTAACCATACTTGGGAAAGTAAAATCTTAGTGGCATGTGGTTTCAGTGTTGTTAATTCATAGTGGTTAACCTTTAATGATATGTAATACGTACGTGAAAGATGTTATAGGAACAATATGAATTCAGATTAAGAAGGTGCTTTTAAATTTTTAGAATTTCCACTGGCTGATGGACCTGTATGGTATTGTTATGATCAAACAAATATCATAAAATATTTTGGTAAAAAACATGCATATGTTTCTTTATCTTTTATGTTTACTCGTGTTGTGCTTGTATACATCATCTTTGAGTCTCGAAAGGTAATCTTTAGGGAGAAGTGACAAATTAGAGGATGATTTCAGGTGAAGAGGAAAGATTGATGCACTGGTCTAGAGGGGATTACCAAGTAACTGAGATTAAGCTTTTTTATTTTTGTTCCATTGTTTTTGCTATTTACTAAGCCAATTTGTCAATCCTAAGGTCGAAGTGTTTTTTGTTCAATCAACCATACACGTTTTTATGAGAGTTGATTTTTTTTTATTATTGCAATGCCAATCTTTTCCCCAACCATTGGGCTTTGCAGATATAAGCTTTAAAGTAAGGAGGAAGAGAAATTATATTTCTCTGTAAAAGGTTAGCAATTTCTTTAACTTACCAATATGCTTGCTCTGGGAATTTCACACTGTGAGATAGAGAGAGAGAGAGAGAGTACTTGTAACAATTATGTGGTTACTTCTGCTTTTAGTCTTACACGAATAGGTCACATCTTTGTCTATAATGCACAATACTTTTCTAAATTTCATTCATCTTGTTGTTCTGTGGAGATGCCTTCTTTGGAACAGTGTCAAATCCTCTGCTCAATCAGATGATGAACTTGTGAGGGAGGTTGTGATGAAGCTTTGACACAAGGCTTGAGGTGGACAGCAAAGCTCCCAGTGTGGAGGGAGAAAGAAAACCCCAGTCAGCTAATTAAGTCTTCTTCCGTTATTCTCTTCTTCTTTGATCTCTTCTCTTCTTCATCCACCTCCTTCTGGTTGGTGATGATCAACACCTCCTTGTACTGACACATGGTACGCTGATTTGGCACCAAATCCTACCTTTCCTCTAAGCCATTGACAACTCTACCTGCACTGATATTTTTAGCCATGCTCTGGAATTTCTTGTAATTTATTGCACAGATTCTGGTCCACATGCTCTTAATTTTTTTTCCCAGACAAAGAAATATCAGTCTACATGGATCTGATGATTCTCTTTCTGGGAACTTGGACTTAGAATCCCAATCATGCCTTCTTGCATCTACATGTTACTATGATGGTGGGATGGCATGCATTTTCTGTTTTTCTGTGTTCATTTTGTCCATATGTACTGCATATTGTTTTATTTTGAATTCTATTAATATTCTTCCAAAATCCTCTAGAAATGAGATAACTTGGTGGAGAATGAAGATTGCAATAACCACACTAGTCTATTTTATTAATGTTGAATTTAAAGTTTCGAAAAAAATTGTAATAGAACATTTATGTATATGCCATCATTACCTCATCCTACCTAAACTTCCTAACTGAAAAAAGCCCTAAATCCTAACTCTTTGGTCTGGTGGCTAACGGACATGAACATGACTGTTCTGCATCGACTTCTTATTCATGGCAGAAGTGGTGTGCACTATGCAACTTTGCCTAGGGAACTTTTATCGTTGTTGGATTACATGCCAATGGAAATCTTCCCTCAAACGACACTCAAATGTGGGACTCGGAGACAATAATGATATTTCTAATTGCATGACATACAAGAAAAAAAAATACAACTGAATCCAATCATTCTGATTATTTTTCAATTGAAACAAAATAGCTGATTTTTCTGTGTGATTTTTATTCTAGCTATGTTCTTTTTTCCAGTTTTGAGTGCTTCACTGTTTTAAAGCTTTATAACTAGGATTGTTGAGGACTGCACTTTTCGTCAATTGTCTTACTATTGTGATATTTAATATAGTATTTTTATGGATCTTGCTTTTGTTATTAATAAATAGGATATGCTTTATGTGCATTTTAAGCTTTGGTGTAATGCCATATCTTGCAGTATTTCAATCAGATCTTGACAGCTGTGCTTGATGTGTTGGACGATTCAGATCCTTCAGTGCAGGAGCTGGCTCTTTCTGTGATAGTTGGAATGCTTGACAACCAGGTCTTGCCTTTTCTATTTCATTCTCTTCATATGTTCATATTGACGAACTGAACCATCTTACTATCAACTGCTCTTTCTGTGCTTTGTTCATTTTTTACTCACAGAAAAGTGAAATGGAAGATTCAATTGATATTGTCACTGAGAAGTTGATTCATGTGTCTAAAGATGAGGTTGCGAAGGTCTGACTTCTTCCTTAGTTCCTTCTTTAGATGTTCCTTGTTAAGTGATTGAATAATACTTGCTAGTTACTACTATCAACATTCTTAACACTGACCATGCTCTAGCAGACTGTTAAATTTGCTCAAGCCTCACCAATCAACTGACTGAATTAGGATTATGCTTTATGTTGGTTCTACTACAATAGGAGTACAGACGTTTTAGTACCAAGTCTGATTAACTTACCACTTGTAGCATGAGCACTAGCAAGGGGATAAATATATATACATATATATTATATTCTTAACAGTTTCTACAAAACGATAGCTTATTGTCTTTGTTTTACCTTTTGCTTTCTTACAGGTTTCAAATGAAGCAAACCAATGCCTGAATATTATCTTGACGCGCTTTGATCCACACAGATTCCTAAGTGTATGAACCACCAAGTTAGACAATTTTTGTTTGGAAACTATTTTTCCTAGTAAAGTTATCACTATATTTAGACATTTTTACTTAACTCTTGCTTTTTTCTGCAGGCTATAGTTCCTCTATTAGTCAGTGATGATGAAAAGAGTCTTGTTATTTGTATCAACTGTTTAACCAAGGTATCTTCTCTTATGACCTACGTTTTGGTTTTTCATTGCATTCTTCTCAGCATATTGACATAAAACTATTTGTTTCCTTGTCACCTTGTCACAACTTAATATTTGCTTCGTGAACTGCTTTTGGTATTCTATATGAATAGCAACAATGTTACTACCATCAGGAAGCAACTATACCAACATGTTGTAGTCTACATGAATAGGAGCAATGTTAGTATGTTACTCCACTTGGGGGAACAATTATACAAGATGCTCTATATTATTTTTCTGTTAATATCAAGATTAATTGTAAATTGACTCAATGAATACCACTTATCAGTGATAAGATCTGGGCAGTCTACCTCGAAGTTAAAGTTTAATAAACAATTAAAAAGCTTAAGGTGGTATGTACTATTTCATGTTTACTAAAAATACAGAAGTTTCGCTATGCAATAAATCTAGCTTCCCTTCTTTTTTTTTTCCATTATTTTGTTCATTTCTTCAATTTCATTTCTTTCTTTTTTCATTTTCCTTATCTGATTGCCCTTGTTTCCGTTATAGTCTGCAAAATCAGGGTTGGCAGGACTTGGTGGGATGAGATGGTGAATTTTTTAATAAAGTCACTAATTTTTTAATATCTCAGAAAGAATCTCATTATGATAACATTATCATTATGTAATATTTAAATATATTTAATCTGTTTTCCATCGTTGAGCCCACTATCTTCAAATGATGACTAATCTAATTATAACATTAGTAAATTGTTAAATTTCATATTATTATATTAAAGAGTATTGGGGAAAAAGTGTTGTTATTGTTAATCTAAATGCATGCTATTTTATTAATGGCATATTAATTAGTTCCCATCCCCACTAAACACGCATGCCATAAAGTCACTTGCTAGCCCCCTATCTGTCAGACAAACCTATCCCTCCCTATATTGAAGCCTGAACATGTTTCGCTGTTGCTCCACAAATGCATTTCTTTTTTCCTTCCCTTTTTTGTTTAGATTCTTTAAATCTCACTTTATTCTGATATAAACCAATCATATTACATTATTTTTTGTTTGTTTTAATCTCTGTTCTATTCTGGTGTCATTCCAGTGTCCAAGAAATAGCTGATCAGTGTCATTCCATCACCAAGAATTTTAGCAAAATAGCTGATCTATTTTATAAGTAGCTTATTAGGTGTAAAAATACGACAGTAACAGCTCAATTGTATTCTATTCATTTCTAACTAAATGAAATAACTCATTAGCTAGAAACAATTATTTAGTATTGATGAATATGAGCAACAAAAAATATTGCTAGCTTGTTTAAAACAAATGTTAGATTTTATGAGTAGACAAGTTGAATCAATTAAGCCCAAAGGGATATCTACTTGAAAATTATATTCACATAGTTAATGGAATCTTGTAGACCATGGCATACTAACAATATGCCTTGAGGAGAAAGTATACCACAGTTATCGTGGTAGGGGCAGTTGTTGCATGCAACCCTAGTGATGTTCTTGTGCAATAACACATAATGGTGCAATTTCCAAACTTATCTTCCGTATAGTTCAGTAATAGGATAAGATCAATTTAACTGGCTTGATTCTCTTGTTTTTAGTGATTTAATTAACAATGCAAAGGATTTACTCAGGCCTTTTCTGTTGCAGCTTGTTGGTCGGCTTCCTCAAGAAGATTTGATGAAGCATTTGCCTTCATGTTTGCCAGCATTATTTGATTCATTCGGAAACCAAAGTCCAGATGTGAGAAAGGTTGATTTTGCCACTTGTTATTGCGTGTACCTTCTTTTCAATGCCTATTATGATTCTTTCTTTGCTATGTTTTTATGTTAGCAAAACATTTACAATAACAACAACAACCAAGGCTTGTCCCACTAGGTGGGGCCAACATGCCCCCACGGGCTGGATCGGATGGTAAGGCGCCTGGCCGATTTGGTCGAGGTCACAGGTTCGAGGGTCGCCAGTTGCGCATGGGGATAAAACCCTGGTCTGCTGGCATTAATTCCCTCGACCCCAGGCGCCTCACCACACCAGTGATAACCGTGATTTGTCTCCCTCTGGAAACCTATGGGGCCGGGACCGGGGGGCCGCTAAGGTGGCGGTTCCACCTTTTTGGTAGGTGGGGCCAACATAGCAAAACATTTCAAAAAAAAATGCAATCAATAGGTCCATAAAGCATAAAAATACTTCTGCTAATATTCCCACTGTTAAAGTTGAGCAAAATATAACCTGCACTGCCTTTTTAACCTGATGACTATTTGTTGCTTACAAAAATGACATTGTATTTGAAAGTGAAACATTTATGTTATAGTATAGGTACATAAGTGAACTTGACTTGGGCCACCATGATTTCTCTGGGATAGAAATGTGATGCTAGGTGAATTTTAGGTGGCAAATTGGAATCCCATTCTTTTGTTCCTGCTTGGAATAAAATAGTACACAGGCAATCTCATTAGTAATTGATCTTATGTACAAATGTCTGATTCTTTGAATTTGCTTGAGTTCTTTATGGAACACTACTGAGAAGGCAGTGCACTGAGTAAAACAAATCAAATGCTATTGCACTGTTGTTTTATCTTTCAAGTTTCATATAACAACTTTCGAGTTTGATAAATTTTTTCATTGCTGTTTTTCTAGAGTTATGTTTGGAAATGATACCCTATGTTTGATATTCTAATTTTCTTGATGATTATGTAACATGTTTCTCTATTAACTACTTTTCAGGCTGTTGTTTTCTGTTTGGTGGAAATCTATATCATATTGGGGAAGTCATTTTTACCTTATCTGGAGGGTCTAAGTAGTACACAGCTTCGGCTGGTGACCATCTACGCAAACAGAATTTCTCAGGCAAGATCTGGTGCTTCACTTGATTCTAACCACTAACATTCTTTTTTTTTGTTTTATTTGTTTTTGGGTGAATTGAGGTATTTGTATAGTGTAACCAGCCCCTTGGAATTTTATCCTGATTGATGATTGATGACTGCCGGAATGTAGTTTGCTGGCGAGCATAAATAAGTTTATTTACCATGCTGTAAAGGATCTTAGCCAACGTTATAAATATATTTGAGCCATAAGCTGAGATCTCCCAATGTTAAGTTGGGCATTAGAGCAATTGCTCCAGTTTAATTAACAATGGAACCAACTAAAGTTGTGATTGATCCACTGTATGTATGTCATCATACTGGTTTTTGTGAAATTGTGTACAGATCGATTGTACTTTCTCTATCTTGTTTGCAATCCTAAAGAGAATTGTTGTGGACTTTATGATTGAAGTCCGGAGATTAATTAAAAGGCTGTTCATTGTCTCAGTTTGTACTTGTTATGAAATTGTTATTTCATGTAGGCTTCCAGTTTTGCTAAGCAAGAGCATGGAACTTTCCATTAAATCATTTAGGATTTAGGGATTCCATTATTGTATTAAGCGTAAAAGAAATCACAATAAAAAAATTAAGGTGCTCACAAGATGCAATCTTAGGGGTGTGGAATATCAAAACACACACTATATATAACACACACACACAATATATATATATATAGTTTGTCTACATGGAGCGTTATTACATATTAATGGATCCCATATGCTTCATTAATATCTATCTTGATTGCGTATCTAGCATGTTAGTTTTTAGCTCTCCATTCTAATTGAGAATTATTGAAAGCATAGACTATAAATGTTTCTTCTTCCTTAGTTTAGAGAAATAATGTTCCGAGTTTCTTAGGAAATATTTTTACTGAGTCTGGATCATGTATATAAAAGTCTATAATCCATTAATATAAATGGAGTAATAAATCTTCCTTTAAATATTAGGGAGTGTATCAATATTTGTTTTGTGGAATGGGTAAAGTAGCTGCCATTGTGCCAAGGCTGCACATTTTTTATTGAGCTTTTTGGCGCTTTATTTTAGGATTGAATTATGTTTCATATACAATGGACTCTAGAAAAGGCTGAAATGTAGGAGAGAGTTTGATTTATTCTATTTTTTATTTTTATTTTTTTAGAAAATCGTATTTTTTCATTTTTTTTAAAAATAATTTTATTTCATTATCTAATTTTTTAGAAAATATTATATTTTTTTAAAAAATAAGTATGAAAAATATAAATTAAATACGTTTTTTGAAAAATTATATTTTTTCAAAAAAAATAAAAATTGAAAACTAGGACGGAAAATAGAAACTAAACGGAGCCTAAAATTTTCAACTAGACTCCAGACATAAGAAGAAATATCTTTTCAAAATGTATTTGGGAGTCCTAATTGTCTTGCTTTGGAAGCTCGCTGTTTGAGCTAGCTTTAGCTCTTTCTTTAAGTCGGGCTAAAGTCAAGTAGTTAGGATTGTCACTTGTGGATTTGGCTCGAAGAAGATATGGTTGTTTCTTCATCAAGTTTACAAGTATTTAAGCATACATTTTATCTGCTTGAATAGTTGTCTTTTGACATTTATGTTCTATGTTTAGTAACGTATTGACAAAATAATTGGGGTCTATGTCGTCCTTGACATTACTGAAAGTTTCTTCAAGAGAGTAAAAACCCTTGTAAGAGGAATGTTCACATTCATATATTGCTAAGTTGACTTCTTCCTAAGTTTTGTAGACTCCAGAGTTTATGTTTCAGAAAAAACTACTTAGCAAGAGAATTTCTTGCCCATAAATTTTTGTATTGTTGTAAAAAAAGTAATTGTATAATGCATTGATCACAACAATTTTGTAACCAGAACTTCCTAGTATTGTAGAGATGTTCTAGATGTTATCAAGTATATAGTTTTCCATAGGATCAAGCTTTTCTCTTAATGGGAAGTGGAACTAGTCTTCATATTAGATGAATTGATGCAAGTCCTGGTTGTCAAACCTTATGGTTTTTGTGGCAAAAGTTTGTGCCTTCTTTTGTCTATCCATTCTTGAAATATCAATTTATAGGTTAGTGTCTAGATAAAATATTTGTTAGGAAATTATTTACTCCTTTAATAAATTCTGGAATTTTGATCCACTGTTTATGATTGTGTAAATAAATTTTAACCATCCTTTTATACTTAGAATTTTTATTAACCCTTTTGTTTATTGGTTGTATTTCACAATTGCTTCACAGTCAATTTTAATGATAATTTCTTGCTTATTGCAAATGAAAGCATGAATACATCAAGGTAATAACGGCAATTTACCTAAGGGCGCACCTAAAAATTGATATTTATCAAAAGGTGTATCATGGTTTCATTTTTACCAAGGGCGTATTCATTTTAGTGAACTTCCGTTTATACCCCTTCCGCCAAAAAAAGTTTCTCTTTCTCTTCCTCTTTCTCAGTAACAAATCCCGAGGTAACGAAATCTACTTTTTCAGATTTAAAAAACGTAAGGTAAAGAAAGAAAAATTATTACCATTAATGAAAGTTATCTTCCAACTGATTTTAAAAATTTTAAGTGATGAATTTTTATATTTGATTAATATAAATTAATATATTAAATAATATTTAATAAATATATAAATATATAATAAAGATTTAAAATTAAAAAATGTCTGAAATCTTTTATTTCAGATCAAGCGTGAGCCTGAAATCAAAAGATTTCAGGCCCACGCTGGGCCTGAAATAAAAGATTTCAGCCCACATTGGGCCTGAAATAAAAGATTTTAGGCCCAGCGTGGGCCTGAAATAGAAATATTTCAGGCCCTGTGTCGGCTTGAAATCATGTGTTATGATAGGGTTTTTTACGTAGGCCTGAAATATAAAGAAACATCTCTTTATATTTTTGAAATCACAATAAAAATCATTGAGAAAGATTACTTTACGTGAGAAATTTTAATTAATATAAAATGTATATTATATTAAAAACGAACTTTATATATATATATATATATATATATATATATATATATATATATATATATATATATATATATATATATATATATATATATATATATAATAAAGGAAAATCAACTTCAGGGTCTGAAATCAATTGATTTCATATCCTGAGCAGATTTCAGGCCCTGCTTAATTATATAAAATTAATAAATATAAAAAAAATAATTAATAGACATAATAATATATATTGATCGGCAAAATTAAAGATATAAGGATGATTTACTAAAACAAGCTATGATTCTACATTATTGTTATATCGTTCTGTGCCAACTAATACAGTATGAGAATATCAGTGGGTTTTGACCAAAACCCACTGATGGACCTCCCATATCTGGATTTCTGAAAATCTTATATTCATAGACAGGGTTGACCTAGGAGAAGATGTTTTAGGTGTTCAAACATCTATACACTCTATATCACTAATGTAATAGGAGTAGTTTAGAAATATCAGTGGGTTTTGATCAAAATCCACTGATGGACCTACCATATCTGAATTTCTGAAAATTCCATATGAATAGAGAGGGTAGAGGTAGGAGATGATGTTTTAGGTGTCCAAACATCTATATATTAGATATCACCAATGTAATACGAGTAGATTAGCCATATCAGTGGGTTTTGGTCACATCAGTGGATTTTGATCAAAACCCACTGATATTTCTAAACTACTCCTATTGCATTGGTGATATAGAGTGTATAGATGTTTGAACACCTAAAACATCTTCTCCTAGGTCAACCCTGTCTATTGATATAGGGTTTTCAGAAATCCAGATATGGGAGGTCCATCAGTGGATTTTGGTCAAAACCCACTGGTGTTCTCATATTGTATCAGTTGGCACAGAACGATATAACAATAATATAGAATCATAGCTTGTTTTAGTAAATCATCCTTATATATTTAATTTTGTCAATCAATATATATTATTATGTCTATTAATTATTTTTTATATTTATTAAATTTATATAATCAAGCAGGGCCTGAAATCAAGATTTCAGGCCCTGCTCAGGGCCTGATATCAATTGATTTCAGGCCCTGAACTGAAGTTGCTAAGTTGCCTTTCCTTTATATATATATATATATATATATATATATATATATATATATATATATATATATATATATATATATATATATATATATATATATATATATATATATAAATTCATTTTTAATATAATGTACGTTTTATATTAATTAAAATTTCTCACGTAAAGTAATCTTTCTCAGTGATTTTTATTGTGATTTTAAAAATATAAAGAGATGATTCTTTATGTTTCAAGCCTACGTAAAAAAACCCTATCATAACACATGATTTCAAGCCGACACAGGGCCTTAAATCTTTTGTTTCAGGCCGATACAGGGCCTGAAATCTTTTGTTTCAGGCCCATGCTGGGCCTGAAATCTTTTATTTCAGGCTCAGCGTGGGCATGAAACAAAAGATTTCAGGCCCTGTGTCGGCTTGAAATCATGTGTTATGATAGGATTTTTTACGTAGGCCTGAAACATAAAAAAACATCTCTTTATATTTTTGAAATTACAATAAAAATCACTGAGACAGATTACTTTACGTGAGAAATTTTAATTAATATAAAACATACATTATATTAAAAACGAACTTTTATATATATATATATATATATATATATATATATATATATATATATATATATATATATATATATATATAAAATAAAGGAAAAGCAACAATTGATTTCAGGGCCTGAAATCAATTGATTTCAGGCCCTGAGCAGGGCCTGAAATCATTATTTCAGGCCCGGCTTAATTATATATAAATTTAATAATTATAAAAAATAATTAATAGACATAATAATATATATTTATTGGCAAAATTAAAGATATAAGGATGATTTACTAAAATAAACTATAATTCTACATTATTGTTATATCGTTCTGTGCCAACTAATACAGTATGAGAACATCAGTGGGTTTTGACCAAAACCCACTGATGGACCTCCCATATCTGGATTTCTGAAAATCTTATATTCATAGACAGGGTTGACCTAGGAGAAGATGTTTTAGGTGTTCAAACATCTATACACTCTATATCACTAATGTAATAGGAGTAGTTTAGAAATATCAGTGGGTTTTGATCAAAATCCACTGATGTGACCAAAACCCACTGATATGGCTAATCTACTCGTATTACATTGGTGATATCTAATATATAGATGTTTGGACACCTAAAACATCATCTCCTACCTCTACCCTCTCTATTCATATGGAATTTTCAGAAATTCAGATATGGTAGGTCTATCAGTGGATTTTGATCAAAACCCACTGATATTTCTAAACTACTCCTATTGCATTAGTGATATAGAGTGTATAGATGTTTGGACACCTAAAACATCTTCTCCTAGGTCAACCCTATCTATTGATATAGGGTTTTCAGAAATCCAGATATGGGAGGTCCATCAGT
>JAGFNQ010006330.1:84517-159501 GCA_024364735.1 Boesenbergia rotunda | reverse complement strand
TGAAAAGGTATTGGCATGTCCGACAAGCAAACTGCTAGCTGAGCTGACTGCATGCTCCACAAGCTTGGACCTAGGTATCCTTGAGATGCTGACCTTTGAATTTTGCTATTGCATAATGGTTTATAGTTTACTTATTGTGAGATCTAGATTCACTCTTTGTTTAACTTTTCTATGTTTGTCAAAATTGCAAAAACTGAGTTATCTTACCTCATCTTGCCCCTAGTGCAGGTGTTGATACTTATCTACCCAGGATACTACCACTTGCTACTAGTGTTTCCTCAAGTTCTTTTCCTGTGCAAAGTTCGCTATTGGGTGATTCCATCCATTGCAAGCATTAGAAAAGCTAGTAACAGGAAATGGTGGTTTAAATATGTCTGACCTAGTCAGTCAGGTTCAATTGTCTAGAGATCCATCAAAACTCTCTTTCCTCAGTCATGCAACATCTGCTTCCCTGCCTTCTTTGTCTTCATCATACTTGAAATGGTCATCTGAAAGGTGCAAGATGGAAGTGGTAGTGAAGATAATGTTGATCACAGTTATCTAGGCGACCTCCAAGTATCGAACTGATAATATTATACTGGAGACACCATCTAAGGATCTAGCTATAGGGATTCACAGAATCTTATGTCCCAACTTTCCAGCGGCCTCTTCTAAGAAAAGCAGGTGGCTGGAAAGGCCGTGGCAAATGCTAGAAATGGTTTGGATGATGGTCAAATCCTAGCAATGAAATGCCTAACTATATAGATGGTCCAGCTACCCTTGGTGACGCACTTAATGAGGGGCTAAACCCCAGTTCAGATTGGGTAGCTAGGGTTTCTGCATTCAATTACCTCTGGAGTTTGTTGCAGCAAGGCCCTAAAGGTGTTTTGGAAGTCACGCAGAATTTTGAGAAGGTTATGAAGTTATATTTTCGATATTTAGATGACCCTCACCATAAAGTTGCACAGGCAGCATTTATCACTCTTGCTGAAATTATTCCAGCTTGCAAAAAGCCTTTTGAGAATTATCTTGAAAGAACCTTGCCCCATATTTTGCTAATTAATTGATCCAAAGGAACTTGTAAGGCAACCATGTTCAGCAACAATTGAGATAATTGGTAAGACATACAGCATGGATTCTCTTCTTCCTGCTCTTGTCCGCTCTCTTGATGAGCAGAGATCTCCTAAAGCAAAATTGGCTGTCATTCAGTTTGCAAATAATTCCTTTAATAAACATACAATAAACTCCGATGGTTATAGTAACAATGGATTTCTTAAGCTATGGCTTGCTAAGTTATTGCCTTTGGCAAATGACAAAAATGTAAGATTGAAGGAAACATCTACATCTTGCATCATATCAGTTTATTCCCATTTTGATGCAATTGGAGTCTTGAATTTCATTTTGAGTCTTTCTGTTGAAGAACAGAACTTGTTAAGACGAAAACTTAACAATATACACCTCGTATAGAGGTCGAGTTAATGAACTACTTGCAGACTAAGAAAGAACGTCAGCGTCCAAAATCTTTACATGACCAATCAAATGTCGTTGGAACTTCTGCTGAGGAAGACTATGCTGGAGCTTCAAAGAAAGGTTTTTATTGTGCAAATTACTCAACCAGTTCAGTTGATGATGAGGTTGGGAAGAAGTTGAGTTCAACCCAGCAATTGACGCAGTTTGATGCTTACACCATTCATGCAGCGTCTGACGAGTCTCATCATCCTTCTTGGAATGTTGATGCTTGTGCTTGTGATCCTTCATCTCAAGATGGGTTGGTGACTAATTCCTCGCAGAAAACAAATTATAGCATTGAGCATGAAGGTTCTCTGTTAACTCTGTGTCTAGACATGAGTGAACTAGCCAATTCTGATGGACACAAAGTCATTGATATGAATGGTGGAAGTGAAATTTATGGAGATCCTGAACTGAATCATAATAATCTTAATTTTTTAAAATCTAACCTAGAAGGAGATATGGAACCTAGCATTCCACAACTTCTTCATCAGGTATGCATAGATGATGGTGTAATTTTTCATGTTTTTCCCTTCTTTTTGGTCTTCTCATTAAAACTTGAGCAAAACTGCAACTTAGGGCAATTAATGTGTATCTGTGAACTTCCTTTTTGTTTGAAGATTTGCAATGTAAATGATGCGAACTCAAGTTCAGAGAAACGTGACACCTTGCAACAGCTGGCTCAAGTTTCATTAAAGAATGATAGTTCTGTCTGGGCAAAGGTAGATACTATTGTTCTGTATTCTGATAGTTCTTGTTTCCCATCCCCTACAATTATTTTGATATGGGTCAATACAAATTATTTTTCCCTATCAGATGAATTTTTTATGCTCAAATTGTGTACCATACTTGGGAAAGTAAAATCTTAGTGGCATGTGGTTTCAGTGTTGTTAATTCATAGTGGTTAACCTTTAATGATATGTAATACGTGAAAGATGTTATAGGAACAATATGAATTCAGATTAAGAAGGTGCTTTTAAATTTTTAGAATTTCCACTGGCTGATGGACCTGTATGGTATTGTTATGACCAAACAAATATCATAAAATATTTTGGTAAAAAACAGGCATATGTTTCTTTATCTTTTATGTTTCCTCGTGTTGTGCTTGTATACATGATCTTTGAGTCTTGAAAGGTAATCTTTAGGGAGAAGTGACAAATTAGAGGATGATTTCAGGTGAAGAGGAAAGATTGATGCACTGGTCTAGAGGGGATTACGAAGTAACTGAGATTAAGCTTTTTTATTTTTGTTCCATTGTTTTTGCTATTTACTAAGCCAATTTGTCAATCCTAAGGTTGAAGTGTTTTTTGTTCAATCAACCATACACGTTTTTATGAGAGTTGGTTTTTTTTTATTATTGCAATGCCAATCTTTTCCCCAACCATTGGGCTTTTCAGATATAAGCTTTAAAGTAAGGAGGAAGAGAAATTATATTTCTCTGTAAAAGGTTAGCAATTTCTTTAACTTACCAATATGCTTGCTCTGGGAAATTCACACTGTGAGAGAGAGAGAGAGAGTACTTGTAACAACTATGTGGTTACTTTCTGCTTTTAGTCTTACACGAATAGGTAACATCTTTGTCTATAATGCAGACAGAAAATTTTGCACAATACTTTTCTAAATTTCATTCATCTTGTTGTTCTGTGGAGATGCCTTCTTTGGAACAGTGTCAAATCCTCTGCTCAATCAGATGATGAACTTGTGAGGGAGGTTGTGATGAAGCTTTGACACAAGGCTTGAGGTGGACAGCAAAGCTCCCAGTGTGGAGGGAGAAAGAAAACCCTAGTCAGCTAATTAAGTCTTCTTCCGTTATTCTCTTCTTCTTTGATCTCTTCTCTTCTTCATCCACCTCCTTCTGGTTGGTGATGATCAACACCTCCTTGTACTGACACATGGTACGCTGATTTGGCACCAAATCCTACCTTTCCTCTAAGCCATTGACATCTCTACCTGCACTGATATTTTTAGCCATGCTCTGGAATTTCTTGTAATTTATTGCACAGATTCTGGTCCACATGCTCTTAATTTTTTTTTTCCAGACAAAGAAATATCAGTCTACATGGATCTGATGATTCTCTTTCTGGGAACTTGGACTTAGAATCCCAATCATGCCTTCTTGCATCTACATGTTACTATGATGGTGGGATGGCATGCATTTTCTGTTTTTCCGTGTTCATTTTGTCCATATGTACTGCATATTGTTTTATTTTGAATTCTATTAATATTCTTCCAAAATCCTCTAGAAATGAGATAACTTGGTGGAGAATGAAGATTGCAATAACCACACTAGTCTATTTTATTAATGTTGAATTTAAAGTTTCGAAAAAAATTGTAATAGAACATTTATGGATATGCCATCATTACCTCATCCTACCTAAACGTCCTAACTGAAAAAAGCCCTAAATCGTAACTCTTTGGTCTGGTGGCTAACGAACATGAACATGACTGTTCTGCATCGACTTCTTATTCATGGCAGAAGTGGTGTGCACTGTGCAACTTTGCCTAGGGAACTTTTATCGTTGTTGGATTACATGCCAATGGAAATCTTCCCTCAAATGACACTCAAATGTGGGACTCGGAGACAATAATGATATTTCTAATTGCATGACATACAAGAAAAAAAATACAACTGAATCCAATCATTCTGATTATTTTTCAATTGAAACAAAATAGCCGATTTTTCTGTGTGATTTTTATTCTAGCTATGTTCTTTTTTCCAGTTTTGAGTGCTTCACTGTTTTAAAGCTTTATAACTAGGATTGTTGAGGACTGCACTTTTCGTCAATTGTCTTACTATTGTGATATTTAATATAGCATTTTTATGGATCTTCCTTTTGTTATTAATATAGGATATGTTTTATATGCATTTTAAGCTTTGGTGTAATGCCATATCTTGCAGTATTTCAATCAGATCTTGACAGCTGTGCTTGATGTGTTGGACGATTCAGATCCTTCAGTGCAGGAGCTGGCTCTTTCTGTGATAGTTAGAATGCTTGACAACCAGGTCTTGCCTTTTCTATTTCATTCTCTTCATATATTCATATTGACGAACTGAACCATCTTACTATCAACTGCTCTTTCTGTGCTTTGTTCATTTTTTACTCACAGAAAAGTGAAATGGAAGATTCAATTGATATTGTCACTGAGAAGTTGATTCATGTGTCTAAAGATGAGGTTGCGAAGGTCTGACTTCTTCCTTAGTTCCTTCTTTAGATGTTCCTTGTTAAGTGATTGAATAATACTTGCTAGTTACTACTATCAACATTCTTAACACTGACCATGCTCTAGCAGACTGTTAAATTTGCTCAAGCCTCACCAATCAACTGACTGAATTAGGATTATACTTTATGTTGGTTCTACTACAATAGGAGTACAGACGTTTTAGTGCCAAGTCTGATTAACTTACCACTTGTAGCATGAGCATTAGCAAGGGGCTAAATATATATACATATATATTATATTCTTAACAGTTTCTACAAAACGATAGCTTATTGTCTTTGCTTTACCTTTTGCTTTCTTACAGGTTTCAAATGAAGCAAACCAATGCCTGAATATTATCTTGACGCGCTTTGATCCACACAGATTCCTAAGTGTATGAACCACCAAGTTAGACAATTTTTGTTTGGAAACTATTTTTCCTAGTAAAGTAATCACTATGTTTAGACATTTTTACTCAACTCTTGCTTTTTTCTGCAGGCTATAGTTCCTCTATTAGTCAGTGATGATGAAAAGAGTCTTGTTATTTGTATCAACTGTTTAACCAAGGTATCTTCTCTTATGACCTAGGTTTTGGTTTTTCATTGCATTCTTCTCAGCATATTGACATAAAACTATTTGTTTCCTTGTCACCTTGTCACAACTTAATATTTGCTTCGTGAACTGCTTTTGGTATTCTATATGAATAGCAACAATGTTACTACCATCAGGAAGCAACTATACCAACATGTTGTAGTCTACATGAATAGGAGCAATGTTAGTATGTTACTCCACTTGGGGGAACAATTATACAAGATGCCCTATATTATTTTTCTGTTAATATCAAGATTAATTGTAAATCGACTCAATGAATACCACTGATCAGTGATAAGATCTGGGCGGTCTACCTCGAAGTTAAAGTTTAATAAACAATTAAAAAGATTAAGGTGGTATGTACTATTTCATGTTTACTAAAAATACAAAAGTTTCGCTATGCAATAAATCTAGTTTCCCTTCTTTTTTTTCATTATTTTGTTCATTTCTTCAATTTCATTTCTTTCTTTTTTCATTTTCCTTATCTGATTGCCCTTGTTCCCGTTATAGTCTGCAAAATCTGGGTTGGCAGGACTTGGTGGGATGAGATGGTGAATTTTTAATAAAGTCACTAATTTTTTAATATCTCAGAAAGAATCTCATTATGATAAACATTATCATTATGTAATATTTAAATATATTTAATCTGTTTTCCATCGTTGAGCCCACTATCTTCAAATGATGACTAATCTAATTATAACATTAGTAAATTGTTAAATTTCATATTATTATATTAAAGAGTATTGGGAAAAAGTGTTGTTATTGTTAATCTAAATGCATGTTATTTTATTAATGTCATTTTAATTAGTCCCCATCCCCACTAAACACGCATGCCATGAAGTCACTTGCTAGCCCCCTATCTGTCAGACAAACCTATCCCTCCCTATATTTGAAGCCTGAACATGTTTCGCTGTTGCTCAACAAATGCATTTCTTTTTTCCTTCCCTTTTTCGTTTAGATTCTTTAAATCTCACTTTCTTCTGATATAAACCAATCATATTACATTATTTTTTGTTTGTTTTAATCTCTGTTCTATTCTGGTGTCATTCCAGTGTCCAAGAAATAGCTGATCAGTGTCATTCCATCACCAAGAATTTTAGCAAAATAGCTGATCTATTTTATAAGTAGCTTATTAGGTGTAAAAATACGACAGTAACAGCTCAATTGTATTCTATTCATTTCTAACTAAATGAAATAAACTCATTAGCTAGAAACAATTATTTAGTATTGATGAATATGAGCAACAAAAAATATTGCTAGCTTGTTTAAAACAAATGTTAGTTTTTATGAGTAGACAAGTTGAATCAATTAAGCCCAAAGGGATATCTACTTGAAAATTATATTCACATAGTTAATGGAATCTTGTAGACCATGGCATACTAACAATATGCCTTGAGGAGAAAGTATACCACAGTTATCCTGGTGGGAGGGGGGGGGGGCAGTTGTTGCATGCACCCCTAGTGATGTTCTTGTGCAATAACACATAATGGTGCAATTTCCAAACTTATCTTCCGTATAGTTCACTAATAGGATAAGATCAATTTAACTGGCTTGATTCTCTTGTTTTTAGTGATTTAATTAACAATGCAAAGGATTTACTCAGGCCTTTTCTGTTGCAGCTTGTTGGTCGGCTTCCTCAAGAAGATTTGATGAAGCATTTGCCTTCATGTTTGCCAGCATTATTTGATTCATTCGGAAACCAAAGTCCAGATGTGAGAAAGGTTGATTTTCCCACTTGTTATTGCGTGTACCTTCTTTTCAATGCCTATTATGATTCTTTCTTTGCTATGTTTTTATGTTAGCAAAACATTTACAATAACAACAACAACCAAGTCTTGTCCCACTAGGTGGGGCCAACATAGCAAAACATTTCAAAAAAAAAATGCAATCAATAGGTCCATAAAGCATAAAAATACTTCTGCTAATATTCCTACTGTTAAAGTTGAGCAAAATATAACCTGCACTGCCTTTTTAACCTGATGACTATTTGTTGCTTACAAAAATGACATTGTATTTGAAAGTGAAAGATTTATGTTATAGTATAGGTACATAAGTGAACTTGATTTGGGCCACCATTATTTCTCTGGATAGAAATGTGATGCTAGGTGAATTTTAGGTGGCAAATTGGAATCCCATTCTTTTGTTCCTGCTTGGAATAAAATAGTACACAGGCAATCTCATTAGTAATTGATCTTATGTACAAATGTCTGATTCTTTGAATTTGCTTGAGCTCTTTATGGAACACTACTGAGAAGGCAGTGCACTGAGTAAAACAAATCAAATGCTATTGCACTGTTGTTTTATCTTTCAAGTTTCATATAACAACTTTCGAGTTTGATAAATTTTTTCATTGCTGTTTTTCTAGAGTTATGTTTGGAAATGATACCCTATGTTTGATATTCTAATTTTCTTGATGATTATGTAACATGTTTCTCTATTAACTACTTTTCAGGCTGTTGTTTTCTGTTTGGTGGAAATCTATATCATATTGGGGAAGTCATTTTTACCTTATCTGGAGGGTCTAAGTAGTACACAGCTTCGGCTGGTGACCATCTACGCAAACAGAATTTCTCAGGCAAGATCTGGTGCTTCACTTGATTCTAACCACTAACATCCTTTTTTTTTTTGTTTTATTTGTTTTTGGGTGAATTGAGGTATTTGTATAGTGTAACCAGCCCCTTGGAATTTTATCCTGATTGATGATTGATGACTGCCGGAATGTAGTTTGCTGGCAAGCATAAATAAGTTTATTTACCATGCTGTAAAGGATCTTAGCCAACGTTATAAATATATTTGAGCCATAAGCTGAGATCTCCCAATGTTAAGTTGGGCATTAGAGCAATTGCTCCAGTTTAATTAACAATGGGACCAACTAAAGTTGTGATTGATCCACTGTATGTATGTCATCATACTGGTTTTTGTGAAATTGTGTACAGATCGATTGTACTTTCTCTATCTTGTTTGCAATCCTAAAGAGAATTGTTGTGGACTTTATGATTGAAGTTCGGAGATTAATTAAAAGGCTGTTCATTGTCTCAGTTCGTACTTGTTATGAAATTGTTATTTCGTGTAGGCTTCCAGTTTTGCTAAGCAAGAGCATGGAACTTTCCATTAAATCATTTAGGATTTAGGGATTCCATTATTGTATTAAGCTTAAAAGAAATCACAATAAAAAAATTAATGTGCTCATAAGATGTGCAATGTTAGGGGTGTGGAACATCAAAACACATGCGCGCGCGTACACACACATATAAAACAGTTTGTCTACAGGGAGCGTTATTACATATTAATGGATCCCATATGGTTCATTAATATCTACCTTAATCACGTATCTAGCATGTTGAATTTTTAGCTCTCCATTCTAATTGAGAATTATTGAAAGTATAGACTATAAATGTTCGGAGCGTTATTACATATTAATGGATCCCATATGGTTCATTAATATATCCCATATGGTTTATTAATATCTATCTTGATAACGTATCTAGCATGTTGGATTTTTAGCTCTCCATTCTAATTGAGAATTATTGAAAGTATAAACGATAAATGTTTCTTCTTGCTTAGTTTAGAGAAATAATGTTCCGAGTTTCTTAGGAAACATTTTTACCGAGTATGTATATAGAAGTCTATAATCCATTAATGTAAATGGAGTAATAAATCTTCCTTTAAATATTAGGGAGTGTATATCTCAAAGTCAATATTTGTTTTGTGGAATGGGTAAAGTAGTTGTCATTGTGCCAAGGCTGCACATTTTTTATTGAGCTTTTGGCGCTTTATTTTAGGATTGAATTATGTTTCATATACAATGGACTCTAGAAAAGGCTATAAAAGGCTGAAATGCAGAGAGGGTTTGATTTATTCTATTTTTTATTTTTATTTTTTAGAAAATCATATTTTCTTATTTTTAAAAAAATAATTTTATTTCATTATCTAATTTTTTTAGAAAATACTATATTTTTTTTAGAAAATAAGTATGGAAAATGTAAACTAAATATGTTGTTTTGAAAAATTATATTTTTTCAAAAAAATGAAAATTGAAAACTAGGATGGAAAATAAAAACTAAACGCAGTCTAAAATTTTCAACTAGACTACAAACATAAGAAGAAATATCTTTTCAAAATGTATTTGGGAATCCTAATTGTCTTGCTTTGGAAGCTCGCTGTTTGAGCTAATTTTAGCTCTTTCTTTAAGTCGGGCTAAAGTCAAGTAGTTAGGCTTGTGGATTTGGCTCGAAGAAGATATGGTTGTTTTTTCATCAAGTTTACAAGTATTTAAGCATACATTTTATCTGCTTGAATATTTGTCATTTGACATTTATGTTCTATGTTTAGTAACGTACTGACAAAATAATTGGGGCCTATGCTGTCCCTGACATAATTGAAAGTTTCTTCAAGAGAGTAAAAACCCTTGTAAGAGGAATGCTCACGTTCTTATATTGCTAAGTTGACTTCTTCCCAAGTTTTGTAGACTCCAGAGTTTATGTTCCAGAAAAAACTACTTAGCAAGAGAAATTCTTGCCCATAGATTTTTGTATTGTTGTCAAAAAATAATTGTATAATGCATTGATCACAACAATTTTGTAACCAGAACTTCCTAGTATTGTAGAGATGTTCTAGATGTTATCAAGTATATAGTTTTCCATAGGATCAAGCTTTTCTCTTAATGGGAGGTGGAACTAGTCTTCATATTATGTGAATTGATGCAAGTCCTGGTTGTCAAACCTTATGGTTTTTTGGCAAAAGTTTGTGCCTTCTTTTGTCTATCCATTCTTGAAATATCAATTTATAGGTTAGTGTCTAGATAAAATATCTGTTAGGAAATTATTTACTCCTTTAATAAATTCTTAGTGGATTTTTGATCCACTGTTTATGATTGTGTAAATAAATTTTAACCATCCTTTTATATTTAGAATTTTTCTTAACCCTTTTGTTTATTTGTTGTATTTCACAATTGCTTCATAGTCAATTTTAATGATAATTTCTTGCTTATTGCAAATGAAAGCATGAATGCATCAAGGTAATAAATTACTGTGAAGAGTTCATAGTCTAAGAAAGTCAGATATTTTTTAAATACTATCAAGCGTAATTAAGAAGTCCTAAGAAAGTTTTAAGTGTCTTGGTCTTTCTTTTTATCTGAGAAAGTCAGGAGTTTAGAGGTAATACAAGATTGACTTGAAATTTTTCCAAGTCCGATTTTTGCTCCAGGAATTCTATGTTTTGTGGTGAGTTTCATCTTTTTGCGGGATACTATAAGGCTTTGTTTTTCAAATAAGTTGAAAAACCATATGGAAATGAGCATAATGCTTGTCTTTTGTTTTTGAGAAAACTAAAATCTCATCAAGATACACACATGTGAATAAAAAGACATGTCTAAATATATTATCTATTTTTCTTTGGAAGATTTATGGTGCAACCTTAAGGCCAAATGGCATGACTAGACATCCAAAGTGTCCTTCTGGACCAGAAAATGTTGTCCATTTTATAGAATCTGGATGCATCTTTATTTGTTAAAATTTTGATTTCGTATCAAATTTTGAGTACCATTTTAAGTTTTATATTTTGTTTAGAAGTTGATCTTTGCCAGATATCTTATATCCATCTTCCTGACAATTATCATTAATTTTTTTTTGTAGTTAAACACCATCCTAAATTGTCCATGTTTTTGTTCATCTCTTGTATTGACTATAAAGGTTGGGCTTCTATGCCGGAAAGTGGATCTTTGGATTCCTCCAAGAGCTAGTAATTGGTTGATGTACATAGTACACTCTTCTATTTCCCAATTAGTATATCTTAAGTCTTGGGCTTTTATGGTAAAATCTGGGTTTATTATTGCTAATTTATAGTAGATCTTATCTCGTTCCTAGTATTTGGTAGGATTTACTCCGAGAGCTAGTGATTGATTGATATGCATAATACATTCTTCTATTTCTTAATTGATGTATCTTAAATCTTGGGCTTTTATAGTAAGATCTGGGTTTATTATTACTAATTTATAGTAGATCTTATCTCATTCCTAGTATTTGGTAAGATTTTCGCCTATGATTTCTAATTTTTCTAATCGGAATAGTAGAGAGCCTAAGTCTAGTTGTGTATTTATTGAGTGGACTAAATATGTAGGAAAAAGTAAATCTTTTGGAAGGTCTAAGTTTGAGTTACTAGAACTTATATAAAAGTTTCCCTTGTATAAAGGTTGGTACATTCATGTATTGTTAGTTTTTCTGTAGTCCTTGGAATGCTGATGAACTGGATAATCCCTGAGTTAGTAAACAATAATCTTTGCAAGATGTTTTATATATACACTGACATTTATCACTATCAGTGATAGAGGTGGATGAAAATGTTGGTGCAGGCAGCACCTAAGTTAAATCTGGGTTTTGATAATGGCAAAGGGTTCAGAAGTTAAAGTGTTATTGTGATCTAACATGTGTACTGAGTGTTGGGACCGGGTGCATGTTGACATGGATGCGGGTTCGTAATTTCAAAATTAATTACGTGCAGCGGAAGGTTTAGCATAAATAATTTCTCTAAATCATTAACCACACATCTAAGCATGCACGTTTATCTTGTGTAGACATGATCATATATTTGAAATTTTGCAGAAACATAAACTAATTTACGTATTACCTCGCGTAACTCGAAGGAAGGGACGAGATCCAACCGTAAGCGTCCCTTGGAAGCTCCGCCTCTATTCGCGTCCACGCCGAGTATCTTTGGGATGACTTCGCAAAGCCACGAGTTTCGTGTTCTAGAGAACTACTAGATTCTCCGAGAACGCGACGAGAAAAACCAAGAGAGAAGTCTGAAGACTAACCACAAAGGATGGCCGGAATCAAAATTCCGGCGAAGCAAAAGAAGAGGCTTGCTGCAAAAAGATCCTTGTGGCAAACTCTAATTCCAACAGCACCTTCTTCCGGCCAAGAGATGGCCGGAGCTTCCTTCTCCGGCAGCAGGTGGTGGTCGGCAGGGAAAGGGCAAGGGCGGCCGACTGGTGCTCCTTCTTGGGGCTGGTTGGCGCACGACAAGAAGGGGAGAAGAGAAGGAGAGAAAGAGAGGGAGAGAGCCTATGCCTTCATCTCTATCATTCACACCCAAGCCTTGCCTTGGGTCCTTTATATATAGTGGCCTCTCAACCATCAAGTCTCTTAAATATGGAATAACGTATTCCATCATGCCAAGTTTGATTTTATATCATGGTTAAAATCATATTTTAATTCATGATAAAAATCTTCTCTCCTATGGAATAAATTTCCTTATCATGGTAAATCAATCCATGATTGATTTTATAAAATAAACTGTAACGCCCGCCTTTCTCCCACACCTTGTGGTGTGGCGAGATAGGCGTCGTTACGCTAAACATACATGTGCATAAAAACATCTTAATGCAGCGGAAATATTTTTTTTCTTAACATGCTTTTAACCATGCAACTAAATACATGGAACATCTATACATGGCATCATATCATAACTTAACCATTCCATGACTTATTCATAATCATCATAAGCAGTATGTACTTATCCATAAACGTAGCATCATAGGTCTTAAGTCACCCATTAGTCATAACCATAAAACGTAGCATAAAATTTAAGAAAACATTTTCACACCCAAGACATGCATTATGTGAGAACATAAGAATCTTTTGCCAAGTCACTGCTACACACACACATGCTTCTGCCTCTCCTGCGACTTCCCTTAATAGCCTCTTGCTTGATCTGCGGTACGAGGAAAATAACACTATAAGCACATAGGCTTAGTAAAACTCTTTCTTACTCACTAAAACCATACGTCACTTAAACATAAACATATCAAGTATCTGACATAGCGTAGCCTCGAACATAAACATAAGCATAGTCATGGCATAAGTCATAAGCATATGAACAACTAACATAGCATGATTCCTAACATCACCATAGATCTACAACCTACTTAACATGACATAAATCTTAACATACATGAGTATGAAACATACATACATGACATGAAACATACTTATACTTGGCATAATTCCTAGTATATATGAACATAAGGCATACTTATTATAACATAATTCTTAGCATACATGAACATAAGACATACTTATCATAACATAATTCTTAGCATACATGAATATAAGGCATACTTATCATAACATAATTCTTAGCATACATGAACATAAGACATACTTATCATAACATAATTCTTAGCATACATGAACATAAGACATACTTATCATAACATAATTCTTAGCATACATGAATATAAGGCATACTTATACATGACATGAAATATGAGCATAAACACAAACATAAAATATACTTACCTTGGCGCGATGC
This sequence comes from Boesenbergia rotunda, assembly GCA_024364735.1. Lineage (NCBI taxonomy): Eukaryota > Viridiplantae > Streptophyta > Magnoliopsida > Zingiberales > Zingiberaceae > Boesenbergia > Boesenbergia rotunda. Next base: position 145,914 of record JAGFNQ010006330.1, on the reverse strand, counting down.
ATAACATGGATGTATGAATGAGTCAAATGCATTTACTACATAAGGATGCTTAGTTTTAAAATCATACTTTTAAATGCTTAACATAAACATAACATCATTGGGGTCCCCGGCTTGTACCACATACATACATCATAGCGCGCATCCCTAAGTAAATACGAGGTAGCTAGCCTCGACCTACTAGGGTAAGGACAGCATAGTCGGTAGTCCTAGAACCGAGGTGTTCTTAAGGTGCCCATCCCTGTTGTACAGCTTCGGTAGTGCCAGAACCGTGGACAGCTTCGGTAGTCCAGAACCGGGGCGTTCTTAAGGTGTCCATCCCTTGGACCCTTACTTCGGTCTGGTACAAGCCTCATACATAAAAAATAAACATGCATGCTTCATCATTCATACTTGTCATTCATACTTATCATTCATACTTATTTCATATCATCGTTATGCCTTCATCATTCATTCTTATCATTCATACTTAAGACATAACCATCATCTTCATTCCTACTTATTATTCTTTATTCATAACATAGGACATACATGCATAATCATGGTTCTAGTCATAACCTTATCTGGGTTCATCAAGCTTGCATGATCATGATACATAATAAACATACACCTCATACATGATACATTTCATCTAGCATACAAAATCCTAGTATTCATCATAAGACATGGATGATAAGCTACATATAAACCTAACACATACTACTAGGGTTCATAGCATTCATCATGAAACATGTATATATCTTCATAAATCATAAATCCATTATAAACATTTACCAATATTCATGCATCATTATATTTATCATAACCTACTCCTACATCAATTACATGTATTCATGGCATATGATCTAAATATTCATGATTAAACATAACATAACATCAACCATACAAAGTCATGTTATATGATACCTAAACTAGGATTTTAGTCACATGGAGGCCCTTACATCATGCTTCAAAATGTACTAGCATCATGGTAACTTATAACATGCATTCTTGAGACCCTAACCCAAACCAAACCCTAGGTTTGGGTCTTGGCCGAAAGTCCTAAAGGACCATGGGTCCATGGAAAATTTGCCTAGATCATGATTAACATCCCTTACTTACATATCATGCCATAGAAAAATCATTTAAACCCTTGATTGGACTTAACCCCAAGCCCTAGGCCTAAGGCAAGGGTTGGCCGAAACCCTAGAAGGGTAACAAGCCCATGGAAAAGTTCATTTAACACCATTTTTACCCATAAGGTATCATAAGAAACATATTAATCATGCTTGGAGAGGTTGGAGTTTTCCCCTAGCCCCTTGACTTTGATGTGGCCGAAACCCTAGAGGGTTAATAGGGTATCAAAAATTTCCCTAGATCATAATCTATGCCTTACATAATATCATGAAACATTTAAGAGCACAAAGGAAAATTTACATCATCCCTAAGCCCAAGCAATAGCCTTGGCCGAAACTTTCATAAGCCCTAACCATGGATTTTTCCAACATATCATGCCAACAAAACTTAGATCATGATAAATATCTTGAAAACCATCATACCACAAGTGAGGGGGTTTTACCTTGGGTTGTCTTTGATTTTTAGACCTTGAAAGAGAAGGAGAATGGGAATCCCTTTGCCACTTGAACCCTTCTTGCCCTTGTAACCTTGGAAGAGAACCTAGATCTTCCAAATAGAGTCCTTGGTGGAACTTTTCTTAAGGGGGAGAACACCTTGAGTTTTCGGCCAAAGCAAGGAGGAAGAAGAAATGAAGAGGAGAAGGGAAGTTGTAACTTCCTTTCCATATTTATATCACTTTTAAAAGGGGTAAATGAAGAGTCATGGTGTCTCTTCCCTTGATGACTCTTCATTTCCTACGCCTTAACTAATATCCACTTCATTCCCTCATAGCACTCCCTTGCTAGGTGAATTGGTTAGTGCATGCTTAGTTGTACAAGAGGTCCAAGGTTCAATCCTTGGTGCATGCACTAATTTTCTATTTTATTTTTAATTTATTTCCTATTATTTCAAAAATTTCTTGAAAATTCCCCCATAATTATGTTAATATTTCTCATTAAAATCCATCTATTTTTATATTAAATTCTACCTAAAATCTACCCATAATAATGGCACTAGAAAGCCCCTATAAGGCCCCTTAGTACTTAGTTTCTCAATTTAAATGAGAGAACCATGGGTTTCTAGGCTAAGGTTCGTACTAATATTTCTAGATCCTTCGAAAAATTATCTAGACATGCTTAATATTTTAAAGAAAATATTACGAGAATTTTCCGGGTCGTTACATAAACCAATCCATGGTTCATTTTAATTTCCATAAAAAATAAATCAAACCTTGGTTTATTATATAAAAATTTATATCATCCATAATTTTATAAAACAAACCACACTTGGTTTATTTTATAAATTGAACAAAAAACTTGGTTCTCTCCCTTTGTTGTGGCCGGCCAAACAAAGAGGATGGAGGCCCTCTTTGGCCGGCCCATCCAAGCCACGCCCCAATGAATTAAACTTATTTAATTCATCTATTAAGTCTTCAAAAGACTTAGCCATTTTACACTTCCGATGCGTCTCTGAAAAATTCAGATTCGACTTATCGTTTGGCTCAACCAAACTTAATCTCTCTTGATTGGAAAATTCAATTTTTAACTCGTTTTAAATCCCTCGAATTACTCGTAGTGTGTGTGACTAAATAGGCTTTCGATTTATGTTGGTCGTCTATAATTAATCAATTATAGAACGATCATGAGTGACACCTAGTAGTACATCATGATCTCCAATTAATCGAAAGATCAACGATTGACCTCAGAAACAATTCTGAAACCCTTCAGCAGCTATAATGAATCGTGCCCCATTCCCTTCACCATCTTATACCCACTTGGTTCAGGACATGGTCTATGTGTGTCAGTCCCCACTAGGCTGACTACGTCACACCTAGCCCAAGTAACGTTTTCTCGTCCTACGGATTCTAATTACTCTCATGTATTTAAGAGATTCATACTCTGAACATGTCATGCTCTGGCCAGAGGCTTCGAGTAACAATCCGACGATAGGCCTCGGGTATACATCTCCTCACAAGGAGTGGTGAATTCTTTGTAGGCTGTTCAAACATCTTCGGGCACTTCGGCTTATACTCAATCATTCTGGGTACACACCTCCTTGGAGACGCTTGCTTAAGATGTCAAAGTATAAGTCTTCATGACCAAGATGACTTGAACACCGCAAGTCAAAGGAACATCGCACTTAAGCTGCAGTAAGAACTTCACTGACATATCTATATGTAGACTACCATATGAAGTTTTACAGCTAGTCACTCCAATGAACTAGTTCCCTTAACTAACATTCATGTTTATCTCTGGACATCTCAATGTCACCAGCCAGTGAGAATCAGCTGATTAGAGAATAACTCATGCTAGTCTCAATAGAATTGATAGTGTCCGTATTTATCAATTCATCGACTAGGGACAATTTCAATACTTCACAATTGCACATGTAGAGATAATCACTAGTTGTGAATTCATCACAAATTCTCTCATGCTGTGAATTATATTGCGGACATTCAGTAAATGAGTTTAAGATCTCAATCAAATACACAAACATGTATACTCAAATAGTGAATATTCATTTATTAGAATAAATTATTACAATCATAAGGCGATTGCCTTAGGACACTTCTCTCATATCACTAACACTGAGTGTGCAGGAAAAGTCCTAGGACTGAGCAAGAAGTCCTGGCAAGGGGTTGGGCACCGAAGACTTGACCGGAAGTTGGGAAAGAAGACCTGACCGGAAGCGGACAAAGAAGTCCTGGTCGAGGATTGGGCAAGAAGTCCTGGCAAGGGGCTGGGCACCAAAGACTTGACCGGAAGTTGGGCACGAAGACCTGGTCAGGAGGATTGGGCAAAAGTCCAACCGGAGGAGCCGATTGACAAATGGTAAACTCTCCTGAGAGGAGTAGGTGAGGACGCGTTCCCCGTCGAGGGAACAGTAGGCGACGGTTCGACCTAGGGTTCCATTTGGGAGATCCAAAGTCAGAACCAAGACAGCTATGACTGTAACTAATGCTTGGTATGTTTTGGAACTAACCTGAGTTGCAGGATTGAAGGACTGGTCGTCTGCAAGTGAGGTGCCTCACTGGGCCTAGGCGCCCGGATGGACTCATGCGCCCGAATGGGCTCAGGCGCCCGTATGGATACGGGCGCCCAAGTGTGAAGGCAAAATCTAAACACAGTCGCGAAGCCTTTGAACCAAAGCAGTTCAGACCCCCGTGAGGTCATGGGTGCCCCCATTAGCTCCGGCGCCCAAGTGGAGGTGGATAAGCGCTGACCGAGCCTGCGTATAAGGATTCGCGCAGGGAAGGCCACGTGTTAGGCGCCCCCATTGTCACAGGCGCCTATATGAGCACTATAAAAAGGGGTGCACCCCCAAGGCTTCGACATCCATTGCTCTCAACTCTCTAGACACTTTTGCTCAAGCGCTGCGCCTCGGCAAAAGTTCGATTTCAAGATTCTAGCGCCGCCGACGACCCTCTGCTCCGGAATTCGATCCACCTCGGGCGTTGGTAAAATTTCAATTTATGAAAGTGTTGTGATTTAAATTTTCAATTCTATATCTGTACTATCATCTTGTAAAAACTTTATCGAATATAGAATTGCCCAAAGTAAACGGTCAAGGACCGTGGGCCTTGGAGTAGGAGCCGACCGCGACTCTGAACCAAGTAAAAAATGACTTGTGTTCTTGTGCATTTTGTCATTTTCCGTTGCGCATTTACTCTTCTATTCCGAAAATTTTAGAACGATATTCACCCCCTATCATTTTCTTCGATCCAACAGAAAAGGGTATATCCTTATTAGTTATTATAGGAATAGGTGTAGGTGTTTGGGTTTTGGTTGAAAGTGTATCACCACGCTTGCACACGATAGAAAGGTAGTTAGAAACTATCGGGGATATGATAGGTGTACAGAGAAAAATAGCGTAGTCTTTAGAGAGTAATAACACTTGATCTTGAGCAATGAGAGAACTAAGTCCTAAAATTAAGTGGAGATTGGGATGTGGTAGGGGCCTAATCCAAAATTTAGGTAAAGTGAGAAGGGAGACAAAGGTATCGTAGTTTGTATAAAATCTCAAGTGACTATTTGTGATAAACTTGTAATAATTGTTAACTATCAAAATGGGTACTAACTAGTGGGTGAGTGACATTTTTAATGAGTTATGGAAGTATGAAAGATAGTATAGTGGTTTTATCTATTGTTGAATTAGTGACTCCACTGCCATGAAAAACATGAAGTATAAATTTATGCCCATGAGTTTTAATATCAGTAGTTCATTCAGTATTATAAATACTGGGAGATTTTATGAAAACCAAGTTAATCTCAGAGGTTGGTTCATTTATCACGATGCCTTTGCCTCTATTATCAAGTATAAGGGCAGAGGGTTGCTTGAGATTGGCTAGCTTAGCTTCTAATAGATTGAGTCTGATTTCTAAAATAGATACTCTTGTTTCGAGAAACATGTTTCTTGTACTCCCTCTTACTTGTTGAATAGTAGGTATAAGAATGTTAAATGTTTGTTGTAAGCATATGTTAAAGATTTGTCTCTTGCAAAGTTTACAGGTTACTCTTTTGTCTATGGCTGGATAAAAATCACATAAAAACAAGGAACATTATCTATTCCTATTTTTATGTTCCATTCATGGAAACATTCTGGCATGCCAGATTTTAGTAATGTAATCTATAGTATTGACTATATAAACATAAGGTTCATGTTATCTAGATCCAAGTCTTCCCATTGTTCTATTAAGTCCTCAAGTTCTGGCTTGGAATATCTTACTAGAGATTTCGTATTTTTTGCCAGCATATATGGGGTGTCTAGGAATGAATTAACGAGTCTATAATCAGAGGAAGTAGTTATTTCTTTTATATCTTCTATAGAAACAATCGAGTAGATACAGGAAGTATCAAGTACGTTTTCTTGTATTTCTATCAAGTCCAGATTAGTGCAAGAGACTAATTTAGCTTCTCTTGTATATAAATTTTGTATGTTTGGACAAGTAGAGAATAAATGTCCTAGTTCATTGTAGGCAAAACAAGTTATAGTATTGACATATATTTTCTTTGTTTTAAATCGCCTAACATGTTTCTGTTTGTTTAAATAATGTCTCTTTTCCTTACTTTTTTCTTAATTAGTAGGTCTTTCTAAGCCTGATTTTAGGTTTAGGCTGAATGACTGGCATGAATGGCCTGACCAACCTTCTTCTCTGTTTATATCAATATTGGTTCAATCCGTATTGTTGCAAAGTATATATTTGACTATAGAAATCACATTGTTGGTTTTTAAGTTGTTTCTGTATTTGTATATAAGTAAATTTTTCCTTAAGTATGGGAATGATATGTTGGATTTGAACTCCTATATTATCATATTGTAGTGCTACTTTCAAGTCTGTCCGAACTTTGTGAATTTCTTTACCTAAGTCTCTTGATAGTTTACTGAAAAGTTTTTCACCTAATTCAAGAGTACAATAATTTCCTGAGATTGCAGTAAGTGCTACGAAATCATTGCAGAAAGATTTGATCCAGTTCCAATTGAATAGTTGAAGTAGGTCTAAGTCTCTCATTGCTTCCCTTTGTTGTATATCTAATCCTGTATTAGCATCTCTGACTGTTAAAAGTCTATGGATGACATAACAAAAGTTTAAGATGTTGTTTCTTTGAGTTGCTATACAAGCTATTTCTTCTAGAAATTTTATCTTGTAGGCTTCTCAGATAGCTTTGGCTACATCTCCTAACTAATTTTCTCCAATACACTATTGGTGCAATCGACCCAAGGTTGATCAGATAGATTATGAGTTTTGATGTGTGTGTCAATTTGATTAAATTAGGTTTTCATGTTGATTTGATATGTGTGTTTAAGTCGTGCAAGACTTGGTGAATCACACATGAGGAACAACGGAGTAACGCATCTGAGGGACTAGAGCCGAGGAAGAGGACTTTAAAGGGCGAGCCAAGGAAGTAGACTTCAAAGACATACACGAAGGATGATATGGAGGCAAGCCGCGGGCTTGTGTGCATATCCGAGGGACGAGAGCCGAAGGAAGAGAACTTCTAGGGCCAAGCCAAGGTAGTGGACTTCAAGGCATACACGAAGGATGAACTCCAGAGAGGCTGAGAGTGAGTTTGCAAGCTGGGCAGTCGACTGGCAAAGGAAGCAGTCGACTGCCAACATCGAGAGGAAACTCACAGAAAGATCAGTCGACTGGTACAGGCACCAGTCGACTGGTCTGCTAAAAAAATAGAGCTGTTAGGCTAGCTGTTGGCTGGGTATCAGTTGACTGGCCCTAGGGGCAGTCGACTAGTGCCAGGGCTGAGCTGTTTGTTTAACAACTCTCTCCACTATTTAAATGGGAGCTTGAAGCTTGAGATAGGTTAACTCTTTATTGTGATATCTTTGTTCAAGTGCTCAAGCTCCAAGTGTTCCTTCTTCCTCTAAACCCTAGTTCACATCTTGTAAGGAGGAAAAAAACTTTGTGATAGGTTGTTCTCCACCGAGAAGGGGAAAGCTTTAGCCGGAGATTGCCGGGGCGTGATCCACCGAAGGATCAAGGGTTCGTCCACCTCAAGGAAACGCCGTGGAGTAGGAGCAAGCAATCTCTGAACCACGTAACCGGTAACGAGTTAGCATTGTTTTAATTGTTAGATTAAGTTTATGCTTGTGCTAATGATTGTAGAAAGATATCGAATTGGGGTGATCGAGCTATTCACCCCCTCTCTAGTCGTGCCATCAGTCCCAACATACACATCATGACTTCACCTATTTTTAGGTCAAGTTCATGTCTAACTTGGTAATCTCTTCTAACAAAGACAATCAACTATTCTAAATAAGTAGTATACATCTGGGGGTCGTTGTTGGGGATCGGTGGACAGGCTAGAGGAGGTGAATAGACGGTCACCCATGTTTCGTGTCGGTTCTTCCTACAATGTTAGCGTGCGTAAGCAGAAATACAAATAACACAAATAAACAAACGCTAACACAAACCGTTTATGTGGTTCGGAGATAAAGCTCCTACTCCACAGTAGTCCGTAAGGTGGACGATCCTGATCCGTCGGTGGATGGGTCCCCGGAAGACCTCCGGCTAGCTTGTGTAGCTCCTTGTGGGTGGAGAAACCTCGCCATAACTCGCACAAGATCTCTAAGCACACAGACTATTAATTGGCCTTTAACCAAAGCAAATTTCGTCAACCCTAGCCTGCCAAACCGAGCTCCCTTAAATAGAGCTCGTGGCAGAACTAGCCCTTACCGGTCGACTGGTGGCAACACCAGTCGACTGGTTCCAACACCAGTCGACTGGTTCCAACCGAATTCGAACATTACCGTCCATCATTCGAATTCCCATCAGATACCAGTCGTCTGCACAAAAGATCAGTCGATTGATCTTTCTGTGCCAACTACCAGTCGATTTATCCCAGACCAGTCGACTGGTCAAACCCTAATCCTAGGGTTTTCCTACCCGAGTACAGTTCACTCGCACTCGGACCCTCATGTCTCAGCTAACTCTTCCTTTGCAGCTTCGACCTATTGCCTTCAAGTCTTCTTCGACTTTGGCTCTCGTCCCTCGAATGCATACAAGTCCGTGGCTTGTCCTCATGTCATCCTTCACGTATGCCTCAAAGTGCGCTTCCCTCGGCTCATCGTTCCTGCCTTGTCCATGGTCCCTCGGATGCATACAAGCCCACGACTCGTCTCTTCATGCAATTCTTCACTGGACCCGAAGACATTCAGCTAATTCTATGTGTATCCTACAATCCTACACACTCAAATACACATATCAAATATAAGGGTAAACCTAACTTAAATTCTTTTCCCAAACATCAAAACACATGGTCCCACAGACCATAGATTGCTTCAACAATCTCTCCCTTTTTGATGTTTGACAATACGTTTAAGTTAGTGAAAATAAATAGAAAATAACAAATGCTAATCAATATTTGGACTTACGTTGTCAAGGCTTCACCTTGGACTTATACCGCCAATGCATATGCAAACATGCATGGATCCTATCACAAGGCATCTCCCACATCTAAATTCCCCATGAGTTAGGATTTTCATCAACATGGCTTAAAACCTCCAAGCTCCTACATCTTACAAATAAACCTATACAATGCAAAAATAGCAATAACGCTCCCTACCTAAGCTCTTACCAGATCTTACAAAGTTGGATCCACTTAAACTAACACTCTTACATAAAAAAAAAAAATAAAAAAAAAAAAAAAAAAAAAAAACAAGAACATCATGACATCGATTGAAAAAAATAACAAATACTGATATCAACCTATTTCAGCATTTCTAACCCAAAATTCAGAAATGCACCAGAAATTTCACAAATCTCCAAAAATTTCTAAATTTTGTGGAGAAGTTTGTGGTACCCGTGTCTACTTGGAAAAAATATATTCAAATATGTATCTATCACCAATCCCAAGATTTATATAAAATCCAAAACTATCTAAATGGTTTAATTGAACCTTGACCTAAAGTCCTAGTTTTGACCTCCTCTTGATGTATCTGCCCATACCAATGCATCTCTAGCATTGGTTTATATGACATCTATACATCAAAAATTAATTTTCATGAAATATGACCCAAATGTCATATTTTCATGCATGACACTTAATTCCTATGTGCCAAATCCCTAGGATTGAGACTCAAATCCATCTCCAAATCCTTTGGCACACTCCATGGTCCATCTAGATTTCCGGGAGAAATCCTCCCAAAATCCATTGACCATGGATCCCAACTTGGCTCCTAGAGCTCCCCCTTGAGCTCTTAGCCTTAGCCACCTCCCTAGGTGACTCATCTATAATCACAAGGCCACACCGGTGTACCTTCGATGACTTTTGGCCTACAAACCTAACTTTTTAACTTTAGACACCTTGTCCTTAGTTAAGTTCTCATTTTTCCCTTTAAATGACTTTCCCTTGCCATTCTTGGGCTTCCTCTTGCTATAGTCATATGATACCTTTGCATATGACTTCTCTATAACATTGAAGGGCTTAGATCGGTATCCTAACTCCGATATATCATTATTGGATTTTTGGTTACCCAACACCATTCCTACCCCCTTGGATGCAATAATGAATCTATCTAGGGTTTTCTCTAATTTCTCAAGCTTTTCCCTCAAAACTTGATTTTCCCTTTCGAAGTTCTTAAACCTAGAATCAACATGTTCACCTTGGGCATTCCTAGACCTACCCATTTGTCTAGGCATGTGTATCGTTTTCTTGGGATTAATGCCTTGGTCCTTAGGTCTAAAAATTCTAGGTTTATCATGATGCATGAATTTTTTAGGGTTTTGATTTGCAATATTAACCCTATTTTTATCATGATATTTAAATCCAAAATTATACATGGGTAAATAATTAACATTATTTCTATTATGCATGAAGGAATTTGAATTACACCTAAAGTTAAGGATTACCTCCCTTACCCTTATAACTCCCCCTTGATGTGAGCTTTTCTTCTTCTCCCACTTCCTCAAATGCTCCAATTTCTTGAATTCTCCTTTCCTTAAGCATTTGGTGTGGTAGTGTCTTTGCTCTCCACATGTGAAGCATCTAATGTGCTTCTTGTCATTCTTTTCCCTACAACCCATGTTAGATTTTAAAGGAATTGACTTAGGTTTAGGGTTTACCTCCTTCTTACCCAATAGACACTTGTCCTTATAGTGTCTCTTCTCATTGCATCCAAAGTACATTATGTGGTCTTTTGACTTTGCTTTGGTGGGGGTGGAAGCTTCTTCTTGCTCTGGTATTGAGGATGGTCTCTCCTCCCCCTCAATCCTTGAAGTGGAGATTTCTTCTATTTCTTCCTCACTTGAGGATATGGATGACTCATCCTCAATTCCCAATTCGTTTGAGGAGGTGGATGGTTCTTCATCTTCTTTCTTCTCCTCCTCGGATGTTAAGCTCCTCTCCTGATCCGATTGATCCTTCTCTTTCTCTTGGACCATTAAGCCCATCTCCTTGGGCTCTTCTTCTTCTTCTTCTACTTGTGTAGAGTTTTTATGAAGCACCAACATCTTGCTCCATAATTCATGTGCACTTTTATATTCACCTACACAACTAATCACATTGTTAGGCAAAGCATTAAGTAAAATCAAAATTACCTTATCATTTACCTTCGATTGTGTTTGTTGCTCCTTAGTCCAATAGCGTGGTCGGAGCTTTTTCCCACTTTTATCTCTTGGGACTTGAAATGGTTCTTCGAGCGGGATCATTAGATCCCAATCCATGTTAAACCAAGTCTTTGCATGCAACCTCCAATAGTCGAAGCTCTCGCAGTCGTAGGGAGGTAGAACGTTGATGTCGTCTCCTAATCTTTCTTCGACCGCCATTTCCTCTAGCTCTTTGCTCTTTCGGTGGTTAGTCTGTAGACGAGCGACCCCGACTTTGATACCACTTGCTAGGGATCGGTGGACTAGCTAGAGGGGGTGAATAGACGGTCATCCACGTTTCGCGTCGGTTTTTCCTATAATGTTAGCGTGTGCAAGCGGAAATACAAATAACACAAATAAACAAAGGCTAATACAAACCATTTACTTGGTTCGGAGATAAATCTCCTACTCCACGGTAATCCATAAGGTGGACGATCCTGATCCTTAGTGGATGAGTCCCCAGAAGACCTTTGGCTAGCTCGTGTAACTCCTTGTGGGTAGAGAAACCTCGCCACAACTTGCACAAGACCTCTGACTACTAATTAGCCTTTAACCAAAGTCAATTTCGTCAACCCTAGCTAGCCAAACCGAGCTCCCTTAAATAGAGCTCGTGGCTGAACTAGCTATTACCAGTCGACTGGTGCAAACACCAATCGACTGGTTCAACCGAATTCGAACGTTACAGTCCAACGTTCAAATTCCCAGCCGACACCAGTTGACTGCACAGAAGATCAGTGGACTGATCTTTTTGTGTCAACTACCAATCGACTGATCCCAGACCAGTCGATTGGTCAAACCCTAATCCTAGGGTTTCCCTACCCAAGTATAGTTCACTCGCATTCGGACCCTCACGACTCAGCTGACTCTTCCTTTGCAGCTTCGACCTATTGCTTTCAAGCCTTCTTCGACTTTGACTCTCGTCCCTCGGATGCATACAAGCCCGTGACTCATCCTCATGTCATTCTTCGCGTATGCATCGAAGTGCGCTTCCCTCGGCTAATCGTTTCTGCCTTGTCCATGGTCCCTCGGATGCATACAAACCCACAACTCGTCTCCTCATGCAATCCTTCACCAGACTTGAAGTTGTCTAGCTAAGTCTACGTGTATCCTACAAACCTACACGCTCAAATACACATATCAAATAAAAGGGTAAACCTAACTTAAACTCTTTGCCTAAACATCAAAACATATGGTCCCATGGACTATAGATTGCTTCAACAGTCGTCGCACTCAACTATATTTAGAAGTACTGAATCTTTTCTAAAATAAGTAATTTCAGGTGACCTTTTTCCTATAGTTCAGAGTAGAGGATTATTATTTGTGTATAGAGTTATTTCTGTTCTTGGTGGATGGTCATATCCATAATTTATATTTCACATAAAACTTTCTGGATATTAGATTATTGGTGGTCTGGACATGGCAAATATAGTAGTAGATTATTCTGGGTTCATGAGATTTAATTTGTTAAGTTATTTTCTAGCAATTATATTTCGTTCTTCATCAAAATATAATTCTCAATCATTATCAAGTTTTTGGTATTGCTTCTCAAAATTTCAAGTTTGGTTAATTCTTTTGGGGTTAGATAATTTGTCATTTCTGAGGATGACGTATAAGAATTCATCTAAATCATCAAAAAAATTATCTTCTTAAAGGTATTTTCTTTTACCTAATTGTTGTAGGGTGTTAAAATTATGTTTAATTAAAGTATCTTCTTCAATATTCATTATGTTGAAATTATATTCTTCTTTGTTGTCTTCACTTTGTGAAGTAGAAGGTTCATAGCTATTAAATCTTATTGTGAGATCTCCATTCCTATCTTTGTACATTATTGATTTTGTTGGTTGTAAAGTTTAAGGTAGTGTATCTAAAGTTATAGTCTATTCTAGTCTTACTATGGTTTTGGATGAAGAATTCCTTGGTTTGAGGAAGTAAATTCCTCTTGAAGAGCTTTAATGATATCATTAATTGCCTCCAGGGCATAGTGCAGATGATGGACACATGACATCATTGGTGTAGTAGTCAGGTGTTGATTCTCGGGAACCAACGACTTGATTTCACCCCACGATATGCCTCCCGCTTGTGTACTTGCATTTACCTCCCTTCATATCTGCGGGGCCAACTCTAAGGGAGTCGTTGAGATAGTGGATCTATCTTTTTTTTTCAATGATATCATTAATTTGTATTTTAAAACTCCTATTAATTTGAGTCATTGTTTTTCCTAAGAAAATGATACCAATTTGTATGTTCTCTTTCTTAAAGTCTCCATAACCTTTTGCCTTGATTATGATCTTAATATGTTTAACAAAATTTTGAATTGTTATATTAAAGTTGGGGCAAAAATATGTGATCCTTGTGTTATTGTTCATATCGACTTTAATAAGTCCGATAATTACCTTTTCTTTGTCTGAGAATCTAGAATTATATAAGACAAGTAGCACCTTACCTCCCATGCTCTTCCTAATCAAACCTCTAAGACCAAATGTGATTAGCCCTAAATGTATGTAATTATGTCATCGGACGAGAAGTCATCGTGCTAACTCTTCCGTCATCAAAGTTAGGCGTTATTCTCCTTCATCAAGAAGGTGAAGTGATTGTGTCCTATGGTGACAAAATAGTGAAGTATTGAAGGAAAATCTTCCTTGGTTATATAGTTTTCTTGGATTTAGTGTGTTGAGTTGTGTATTGGAGAATATAGTAAGATCTCTTTTAACGTCTACTAATTACTCTAATTTATGTATTAGAAATATTATTTCTTCTACCCGTTATGATATTGTTTAACCAAGAAGCTTTGTTTCAGTTTGTCTATCATTTATTGATCTAGAAGGGCTCGTAAATGTCTCAGTTGATGTTGAAGGTCTTCTTAAACTCATTTTTGAATGAGGAGTATAAAAGAAATAAGTTTTAGAGTGATTCCTAGGAATTATATTTCTTGTAGATAATTTGTTTAAGTCCTTTGTTAATTGTCTATACTTTCTTTCCACTCTATAGCTTGTGTTCTCTTTTGTATTTGTTTTTTTTATTTACAAGGGGTATCCAGGCTTGCGCCTGACTAATCCGCTTGGCTGACCGGCCCTGCCCCACAACCTTCAATGAGAGTCCCCATCGGTCAACGAGGGTAAATCGCGGGACGGAGACACGTGGTGAATTCACCACTGATGATATCGGTACCCGATGACTCGACCACGCAGCAGCCTGTGGCGAGTTTTCTTTTATATTTGTGTTTCTACATGAAGTAGTTTGTTTTCAAGTAGGGTAAGTCTATGGTGTAATGATGATAATAAGGCTATGATGGTATTATTTTATTGAATTAAAACTTGATCTCCTTGTCCAGTAACTTCAATTTTACAATAGTCGTTATCTTGATTCTTTGAAAATTGTTTAAAAAATTCTAAGGCTTCTTCATAATATGCATTTTCAAAGTTCAATTTGTTCATTTATATTTAATGTCTTCAAGTAGCGCATGTATATTTTTTAGGTCCTCAACTATCCTTGTTGTAATTAAGTCTTTAATTTGTAGTAGGACCGTCTTAGCTTGAAGTTCAAATTGCTTGGATTCTAATTCAAAGTTTTTAGGCTTGTTTTTTTTCTATTTGTCTTGAAAGATTTAAGATTTCTTTCTTGTTGGGAATACTAAGTAAATTAAGCTAGCTAAATCTTCTATTTAATGAGTCTTGTGCATCTTTTAAGAAGTTTATGTTTCTTCTTAAGTCGTTTATTAGAAGTGTTTGTTCAATCACAGTGGTATATATGTTTTAATATATGATAAGTTTATTTTTGTTGATATGCTAGAGAACTACCTAAGCTAATGACTAAGTTTGTGAGAGTGTTTAAGTGTGAGTTTTCACTATTTATGCAGCGGTTGAATGTTCTAGATCTAATGTAGCAATTATGTTTAAAATGATATAAGTTATGATCTTTCAAGCTGGGGTTTGTAGTTCTTGATATAAATAGTCTAGTTTCTGATAGTCCTAAAACACTGTTGAACTAGAAGTCATTCATTTGTGGTCCATAAATTCTTAGGGCTCTGATACCAATATTTTATTTTATTTTTAATTTTTTTCAGTGAATTATATGTGTGAACAGTAACCAGTGAACAATAATTGTGAATAGTAATTGGTAACTAGTAATTATGGATAGTAACTTGTGAACAGTAATCTCAAACAGTAACTAGTAAATGAACAATAATCAATGAATAGTAGAGGATTGTTATCTTGAGTGATGAGCGTGGGCATCACGCATGGGTGTCTCAGTGCATGGGAGGCACCTCCAGTGATCGAAGACGCTCATGCGCATCACTCAGAATAACAACCATATATATATATATATATATATATATATAAAGAAATTGATATACTGTGCCCGTTCGCTACGTGCTCGAGGCTCTCGGAATGAATCTAGGCAATCCAGACTCTTGGATTGAATATATATATAAGATTTTACCTCTAGGGTTCAGGCTTCCCAATTGGATTATAGTATTCAAGATAAAAAAATCAAAAACAAAAAAAATTTAGGTGTTCACGGGGTATAGTAATGTATTTAGCGTTTATATTTGAGAAAATATTAATTTTTAAAATTAAAAAATATATATATAATCGGGGCGCTTGGATTTGAATCCATGAGTCCCACCTATGGTGTGTCGTGGCGCCTGGATTCAATCCAGCCGACCCGATTGGTGTCACGGACAGTCGCAGAAGCGACTGTCATGTAGGGTACACTACACCAAAAAAATAGCTTTCTCAATGGTGGAAAACCGTTGTAAAACACCCCAAAAATAATTGTTAATCAACCCATTGAGAAAGCCCTCTGCAGTCAAAGGCAACGGTTTTTAAACCATTGTCTTTTTAGGTAAAACACAATAATTTTTCACCGTTGTTAATCAATTTGAACCATTGTCTTTTGAGTTAAAAGACAATGATTTTCGCAAAAACGACAATGGTTTTTCTCCATTGTGTTTCAATAAAAAAAGACAATGGTTTTTAATCGTTGTCTTTGAGTGCCCCTGTCTTTCTCAACGCAACGATTTATTACAGTTTTTTACAATGGTTTAAAACCCGTTATATTTCAATTGCAAAAATAAAGGTTATATTCCGTTGTCTTTGAGTGCCCCAGTCTTTCTCAACGCATCGATTTACCGCAGTATTTTACAACGGTTTAAAAAATCGTTATATTTCAATTGCAAACACAACATATTATAACCGTTATTATTTCTCAACATACAGTAATTACAAAACAATAAACCAAATTGAAAAAACATATTATTTATTACAATAAACCATTTGTCTACAAACATATCATCCCATGATCATATACAAAACTTGTAGCAAAACAAACTACACATAAGACTCAGTACCATACTAAAAGTGATAACCAAAACACTTATAGATTACAACACCTAATCAAAAGACTTTCAATACCTCATTTAGGTTTTGAAGGAAAATGTTTATCTAAAGTAATACACACTGTGACCACCATCTCCTCTTTCAATGACTTTATCGCATAACTTGCAGTGCCTAACTTCTCCTTGAAATTGCTTCTTCCTTTTCACTGAATGCACACAATAAAGTCGCATTCAAACAAGTGATCTCAACTCTCCAGTTCAAAGACATGAAGCTCGAGTTTTTTCTGGTCTTCCTATACAAACAAATGGATAATTACAATCTAATCAATTGGCACAAGATCAAATGAAATTTGAAAATATTAAGATATCCACAAAATAAAAAACTTGTCAAAATGGTCTCAATCATTTTGACACCCTTTTGTCGGTTATAATCACTCGATTTAGAGTCACTCATCCTGGCACCAAGTGAGTCATGTCTCCAATAGCAAATGGATCCAACATATTTGAACAAAACTGGCACAAATTATAAATGGCGATCTCAAGGTACTCATAAATGTTGGTGCAAAAAACATCAGACATGAACAATCAACCTCTAGTATTTTGATGTTTGACTATATACCAAGGTCTGGTCATAGTAATCAAGGGTTAAGCCAAACAAGACCTGATGTTTGGTAGGATAAACCCATGGTTGATCAGTTTGACCAAAGGGTTAGCCAAACATGACCTGATGTTTGGCAGAGTGATTAGCACTCAGGGTTGGTCAGTTTGACCAAGAGTTAGCCAAACAGACTTGATGTTTGGCAGAGTGATCAAACCTAGATCAGATTAACAATATACCAAGGTTTGATAAGTTGGAACAAGGGTTAGCCAAACAGGATCTGATGATTGGCAGAGAACCCAGGGTTGGTCAGTTTGACCAAAGGATAAGCCAAACATGACCTGATGTTTGGCAGAGAGATTAAACCTATCTGGTTGGTTAGACCAAGGACTGAGCCAAACAGGACCTGATGTTTGGTAGAGAGAAGTCTAGTCAGGATAAAGATGACTAACAAAGAAGTCCTTGTCAAAGCACCGAAGACCTGGTGAGTGAAGCTGGGCACGAAGTCCTGGTTTGGGAAATTGGGTATGAAGACCTGGCCGAGGATTGGGCACTGAAGTCCTGGTTCGAGAAATTGGGCATGAAGTCCTGGTCAATGATCAGGCACGAAATCCTGGCGAGTGAAGCTGGGTCCTATTGAGTGAAGCTAGGTGGACGAAGTCTTGGTGAGTGAAGCTGGCATGAAGACCTAACCACGGGTTGGGCACGAAATCCTAGTGAGTGAAGTTGGTTAAAAGTCTTGGTGAGTGAAGCCAGACAAGGTAAAAGTCCTAGTGAGTGAAGCCAGCCAAGGTAAAGTCCTAATGAAGCTAGGCAGTGGGAAACCCTAAGGAGTTGACCTTAGGCAAAAGTCTTGAAAAGTTGGCTCCAAGCAAAAGCCTAGTAGGTTAGGTAGACTTACAGAATTTAGGCTTAGGATTGCTTGTTTGTCTTGTGTTTGTTTGTCTTGCAGGAACCTGGAGCTAGAGGAAAGATAGGAGAGCAAACGCAAATAAACAAGGCTCGGAATAGGATCTCCAGGGCACCCCTAAGAGAACCCGGGTTCCCCTATGCTAGGCACCCTCAAGGGGGTTGAGGGCGCCCCCATCCCAGGCACCCTTATGGGCATTGGAGCGCCCAAGACGCTGATTTTATCCCTACGCCTATTTCGCCGATGCGGATCAGATTGGATCACATTGGGGGTGCCCCTATAGGCTCTCGGGTGCCCGAGTGACTATATAAATAGGGGTTTCAAGCCAAGGTTTCAAAGTAACAATTTCTTTATCCTACTACTATTGGTTTCGTTTCGGAACAGATTCCTCTCCATGCCCCCGGATTAAAATTCTATTGATTAGAACAAATTTGGATGGAAAGAAAACTATCCAAATGACCTACTTCATCATCGTGCTATTCGATTGAGTGATCGCTTGAATAAACTTGTTGTTCAAGAAATCTAACTCCTTTTATCGTTTAGTCGCGGAATAGATGATGATTGGATCGTCGGTTCCTATGTTTATCTTCGGGGCCCATGTTAAAATAAGAAAATAATTAAACTAGAACAAGAAAATAAGATTATACCTCTTGTTTTACCTCTTGATCTTCTATCGTATTCCTATCCTCCTCTTGGACGTCGTGTGGGCGACGGTCTTCCAAGAAACGAAGCCACCAAAACCTCTTCCTCCTTTGCTTGCGCCGACCACCAAAGGAGAGGATCTTCTTGCGCCGCTGGCCACTCTTTCCTCTTCTTGTTGCCGCCGGCCAAAAGAGAAGAAGAGATATTCTCCTTTACTTGCCCTAGCCGCACGCCCAAGGAGGGAGAAGAGAAGAAGAAGAAGAGGAGGAGGAAGAGAGAAAGAATTCTCTCCTTCCACCAAACCCTAGCCGCCGACCACCTCCCTTTCTCCTTCCTTGTTGCCGCTGGCGACCAAGAGGGAAGATGATCTCCCAAGCTTCTTCACCTTGCGCCACCCCTCAAGAGGAGAGATGATGAAGAAGAGAAGAAGAAGGGAAGAAGAGAAAGCTTCCTTTGTTGCCGCCCCCCTTCTTCTTGCTTGGCCAGCGCCGCCCAACCCTAGGAGAGAGAGAGAGAGAGGAAAAAATCCAAGGCTTGGTTCTCTTAATTAGGTCTTAGTTTCATGGCTTTATGAGGTATATATAGGCTACAATAGGGACCATGAGGAGGAGTTGGTTTTGATCTCCTAACGGATCCTAAACCCGACTCGTTAATGCATGATAACCCGCTCCACTAATAAGTTATCATTGAACTACCGCACCAACCCTATAATTAAATATGGGCTCCACCATATTATGTGTACATAATCTCCCCATGTTTAAGATATCGCATGTCCATTAATTAATTAAATTACTGATAATTTAATTAATTAATATCTAACTCCATGAGTAGTACCACTCAACCTATTATCATGTCGGACCAAGTCCACCTGCAGGATTTACATGATAATCTTTATGAGCTCCTCAAGGGGACATCATCATCCTAATATATAGGACACAGTTTTCTTCTATAATCAACGACACACCATGTAAATAATATTATTTCCCAATTTACCGGGTCTATTGATTTAACGAATAAATCTCGCCCATTGGTAAATTAAAGAAATAAATATTAAGTACATATGCCCGTTATTATATCGGGATTAAGAGCATGTACATCATAATAACCTGAGGTCTTGATTGATTATATAGTCAGTATAAATCGAACAACCTCAAATCGGTCATGCTTAATACTCACAAAGTATACTAGTGTAATTCTATAGTCAAGATAGACTAATACCAAATTACACTACAACCATTCCAATGGTTTGTCCAAATCCATCTCGGTTGTGAGCCACTAGTTATACTTTATAAGGAATTGATAACATGATCTTCTGTGTGACACCACACACCATATTATCTACAATATAAAGTAACAGACAGTTTGCACACATATATCAAATATAAAAGGCAAACATATGACCATTATGATTCTTATTCCAAAATAGATGTTCACTAAAAGCTAGGCTTATAGTATACATCCTAACAACTACTCATTCACAACAAAGTTAAAGCGCTAAGATGAAGCTCTACAACCAAAGAGACTACAGGAAGAAGTGTGTGATGCTCGGACTTCCGGATCGGTCGGGATCATCATCTCTTGTTGGTTTGCATTTAGTTACAAGTTGTAATTCTTTACATTATTTGTGCTTGTACTCAAAACTGTAAGATGGACTTCTCCGCCTCCGAAAAACTTCTGGAAAGGAGACCACTAGTAGATGGACGCTTCCCGTGATTAGGCCTTGGACATACTGACCCTGGGGGGTTGGGAACCAAGTAAAATTCTACGTGTTCTTGTCGTGTGTTTTGCTTTATTTATTATTCCGCTATGTACTAACACTCGTGATAAAAAAGAACGAATGACAAGATTCCGAAAAAGGAAAAAGCGTGAGTCGATATGCACCCCCTCTATCGATGCCACCGATCCCACAATTGGTATCAGAGCAGGCGACTCTAATCGGACTCACTGCCGAAGGAGCAAGAAAGCCAGGAATTGAGGGGGAGTCAAGGGTGAAAAAGCTATATTTTAATTATGTCGAATTTCAAATTTCATATAACTTATTTTAAGCGCAGGGAGAGAGGACACTACAAAAATAAGTGTCCTACTCGTAGGATTCAAACGACCCCATCAGCGGCAACGGAGGTACCAACCAGGAGTCCGGAGCGACAAGAGCCACATCTTCAAGTGCCAAAAGCATGGGCACTACAAGAACCAATGTCCAGACTGGAGAGTGAGCGAGTCCACAATGCTGGGAAATAGGAAGAAGGTAAAGAAGGTACAAAATTTTAATTCTTGTAGAAATATCTCTGTTTGCCTAGATTCAAATTTGCATGATAATTTTCTTTCCAGAAATACCCCTATGCATGTAAATGTAACATTTAATTTTTTGGATATGTTAGATTTTCTGTATAGCAAACTTAATGTATTGCATGATAAATTAGCTAGTAATGGACCAAAATCAAATATTGATAATATTAAAATATTGAATATTAATTCCATACTTTTTAATATTAATACTATAATTAAAATGATAACATTTCTTTACCTTATTGTCTCGTGCATGCTTTTGTGTTTGGCTCCCTGTGTAATTTGTCTTCGCCTCAAGGGCTCAAAAGTAGTGAGATCGGGGGTTTTCGGGTTTAACCCTGGGTACGGATCTCCCAAGATAAACCCGCAAGCCCAAATACCAGGCATGTATTTATTCTCCTATGGGGCACCCGTCGGCCCTTCTCTTTTGGAGAGTGTTGGTGGCCTCCGAACTGTCGCCTCTGCATCCCAAGCAATCTCTTGAATTGACCCATAAAGAGTTGTGAGTTCCCAGTTGCGGCAGAGGCATACCAATCGACACGACGCTTCAGGGTTGGCGTCCGTTGTTGTTCCCGCGCCACGCTTGCATTAAATGCGAAGAGAGGCGGTGGTCACTATAAAGAGGGGGAGAAGGGTGAACCGTTCTTCCCCATCCATTTCACTTTCTTTTTCCTGATAGACTTATTGTGACGAGATGCTAATGCCCTTTCCTCCGCCTCATTTTACGGCAGGAGTTGTCGACACCACCGGGGAGGATAGCGGAGACGTAGTAGTGTTTCTCACTGAAAGGCCTAGCGGAGGTGGAACCACATGTTTCACACTGTTTGCCAGGAAGCATAGCGGAGATGATGTCCAGGGTCTCGTTGAAGATCCTGGCGGAGGTGGGACCCCGGGTTTGGCCGAGGAGTCCAGAAGGGATATCATTCTCCGCCGGGGAGCATAGCGGAGATAACATCTCCTGGTGGTTCATCTTCTGCCCCTCCTCAGGCGGTTCGTCCCCTGTCTGCCTCAAACACCATCCCCTTCCAAACTGCTCGTTTCCCTGAGTTTTGGGCATCGGATGGCGTTTGCCGGGATGGTCCAGTACCATCACACGGAGAGGAGTTGTAGCTGCTGCTCCCCCTCCTCTTCCTTTTGAATGTGGTAGCTAGTCATCCTTGTTGTTGGATGCATCTTTGCGGAAGAGGTAGTTTGGACGGAATTGTTGCACCCATGTGTTCCCCCAGTTGTTTTATCTGTTAATGATTACGAGGATGAAGAACTGAGAGGTTTCCACTATGGCCGAAGATTCAAGGATTTCGACCATGACGCGCGTGGATCCCCGCTCACCCGCTATTGGAAGACGGTTTCGAGCCAAGCGACCCCGCGGGAATGATGATGTGATGGAGAAAAGCATAAGTAGAGGAGTGACTTCCTTTACTGGATCTTCTGATTGTATCTTGGCATTCCTCTGAGATGTTGACATCAATGTATTTTCCATATAAATGAATGAAAATATCTGTTACCTTTGATGTGCACCTAGGGCTGTAATCGAACCGAGCCGAGCCGAATACCTGAGAGTTTGAGTTTGGTTCGTTTATTATCGAGCCGAGCTCGAGCTTAATTTATCAAATATAGTGATGGCTCGCGAGCATATTCGAGCCTAATCGAGCCCTAAACGATCTTACCAAATATAAATTATTAATTAAATTATTCATCAATTTATTGAAAAATAAATTATATATTCTAAAAATATAAAATATTTACTAAAATATATGATTTTATTCATACAAATGAGCTTTATTGGATATTTTATATTTATTAAATGTAAAAGTGTCAAAATTATATATTTAATGTTAAATATTAATTTTATATTTTACGAACTAGCTCACGAGCTTATTAACGAGCCTATTCACGAACTAATAAGTCGAATACTGCTGAGTTTGAGTTTGGTTCGTTAATATTAACGAGCTTTATTAAACGAGCTCGAACGAGCTTCTATCGAATCGAGCTCCGAATAGTTCACGAGCAGCTTGATTCATTTACAGCCCTATGTGCACCTACTTGTATTAATATTCTGATGTCTTGCTTGTTCCCTTTTTATCTGATAGATTGTGTTAACTTCACTTCCGCAGTGCCTAAGTATTTCGGGCACCTGCCACACCGCTAGGCATCAGGGTCTCGGCTACTCGGTTGGGAGTCCATAGCACCCCAACCAAGCCTAAGTACCCTGGGCTTTCGCAGTACGTGGGGAATTAGAGTTTTTATTCTTGGTTGGGAGTCCGTAGCATCTGGACCAAGCCTAAGTACCTCGGGCATCCGCAGCACTGCGAGATATTAGGGTTTTTAATTCTTAGTTGGGAGTCCACAACACCCATACCAAGCCTAAGTACCTCGGGCATCCACAACACCGTGAGGTATTAGGGTTTTTAATTCTTGGTTGGGAGTCCGCAGCACCCAGACCAAGCCTAAGTACCTCGGGCATCCGCAGCACCGTGAGACATTAAGGTTTTATTCTTGGTTGGGAGTCCGTAGTACCCAAACCAAGCCTAAGTACCTCGGGAATCCGCAGCACCGCGAGGCATTAGGGTTTTTATTCTTGGTTGGGAGTCCGTAGCACCCAGACCAAGCCTAAGTACCTCGAGCATCCGCAGCACCGCGAGACATTAGGGTTTTTATTCTTGGTTGGGAGTCCATAGCACCCAGACCAAACCTAAGTACCTTGGGCATCTGCAGCACCGCGAGACATTAGGGTTTTTATTCTTGGTTGGGAGTCCGTAGCACCTAGACCAAGCCTAAGTACCTCGGGCATTCGTAGAACCGCGAGCATTAGAGTTTTTATTCTTGGTTGTGAGTCCGTAGTACCCAGACCAAGCCTAAGTACCTCGGCCATCCACAGCACCGCGAGGTATTAGGGTTTTCATTCTTGGTTGGGAGTTCGTAGCACCCAGACCAAGCCTAAGTACCTCGGGCATCTGCAGCACCGCGATGTATTAGAGTTTTTATTCTTGGTTGGGAGTCTGTAGCACCCAAATCAAGCCTAAGTACCTCGGGCATCCGCAGCACCGTGAGACATTAGGATTTTTATTCTTGGTTGGGAGTCCGTAGCACTCAGACCAAGCCTAAGTACCTTGGGCATCTGTTGCACCGCGAGGTATTAGGGTTTTTGTTCTTCGGTGTTACATTGGCACTTTGGAGAGGGAACCTTCCTTTATTACATGAATTCGCTGCAAAGCAGCAAAAATACACAGGCGGGTACACAATATGCAAGATAAATTTACCGGGAACGAAAGGGTCGGAGATAGTTGGCCTGCCCTGGCCTCCTGAGCCTTTTGTTCCTCTCCCCCTGTGCATGACCGCCTCCTCCAGCTAGCCTTCTGGAACCATGGAGTTCTTCCGGGACTCTGATCTGACTTCCTCATTATAGCATCGCCGAGACACCAGCTGGTCCCCCTTGACTTCAGCCACTCGGTCGCCCACGTGGAATTTTATCTTCTAGTGGTAGACAGAAACCACCGCCTGAAGACACTGAGCGCCAGGCGGCCTAGGATGGCGTTGTAGGATGAGGGAGTGTCCACAATCAAGAAAGGTGTCCTCCTGGTCCTCTCAAGCACGTCGCTGCCCAATGATAGCGATAGGGTGATTTGCCCTATCGGCTGTACTCGATACCCCGTAAAGCCGAATAGTGGGGTTGAGACCGGGAGTAGCTCACCCTCGTCGATCTGCATCTGGTCCAGAGCCGTCTTGTACAGGATGTTCACGAAACTTACTGTGGCCACAAAGATGCGCTTGACCTCGTAGTTGGTGATGCGGGCAAGGATTAATAGGGCGTCTTCATGGGGAGCTTCCACTTCTTCCAAGTCTACTGGACCGAAAGAGATGGTAGGGTCGGGCTCCTAGCTCTGACTCGACCTGATGGAGTAGTTTTCCAGTTGTCGGGTGTGAGACTTCCTTGCCCGGTGGGAATCTCCTCCGGTGGGTCCCCCAGAGATTACTCCAACATGTCTCGAGGGCGGGCCACGTATAGGGGCCTTGCCCTTTCGGGGATCTCTTTCTAAGGAGGGAGATCTGCGGGGTGCAGGCCCTCGACTCCTTCCTCGCGATCGTGACTGAGACCGATGTCGGGTTTCATTTTCCCCGATCTGCTGCTGTCGAGGAGAAAGGCTTCGCCGTGGAGATTTTCGACGATACCCCACTTTATTCCACTTTCTCCAAGGTTTGGTGTCTGCCTCCTCACTCAGTTTCTTCTTCAAGGCGTGACACTCCTCGGTGGAGTGTGTTGTACTGCCCTAAAAACCGTAGTACTTCGTCAATGGTTCCGGCTGCTCGGTATCCACCGTCTCGAGTTGGAGCTGGTGGTTCTCTCCTTTCAGACTGGGGGTCAGCTTGAGGGAGGACTCCGACTGGTTCTTTGCGACGGGCGTATTGCACCTCCTCCATGTTGACGTGTTTGACAGAACTCCCCAGCAGATCATCGAAGCTGATGGGTGGCTTCTTCATGAAGGATCAGAAAAAATCCCATTCCGCGAGCCCTTGGGTGCAGGTGCTGACGAGGATTTCCGACGTTGCACTGGGCACGTCTTGCGCCACCTTGTTGAACCGTTGGATGTACTCCTTGAGCGGCTCTTTCGGCTTTTGCTTGAGGGCGAATAGATTGAGTGTCGTCTTTTGATAGCGATGGCTATTGGCGAAGTGGTGGAGGAAGGCGGTTCTAAACTCCGCGAAGGAGTCGATAAAACCTGGTGGCAGCCTCTGGAACCATCGTTGGGCTGCTCTAAACAAGGTGTTCAGGAACACCCGACACTTTACACCGTCGGTATACTAGTGCAGGAGTGCCACATTTTCGAACTTGCAGACGTGATCCTCCGGATCTGTCTTCCCATCATAATCAACGATCCCAGGCCCACGAAACTGCTTCGGCATGGAGTCTTCCCCAATCTCAGATGAGAAGGGAGTAGAGAGAGGCTTATGGGAGACTTTCGGTTCCTCCATTTTCCCTTGTCTCTCTTCGTGCCTCTGCGCGCTGGAGGCTACCGAGTTGACCTTCTTGATATCTTCGGGAGAGTCTCTAGGAGCCTGGGGATGCTCCGTCCAGTCGCCCCAATGGCGTGACGGATCTTCGTGAGTGCGAGATGGAGACTCTAGGGATCTCTTCCCGTACAGGAGCCCCTCGCTGTGAGGCGGCTTGCTCGACTTGGTGCTGCTCGAGCGCTTCTTTGATGACGTTGGCCACCAAGCGATCCAGTTCCTCCCGCATCAAAACAATGGATTGTCCCTCTGGCCTTGCCATCGGTGCTCCTTCTGGTGCTTTACTGGTTTCCCACAGACGGCGCCAAACTTGTTTCGGAAGGAATTAACGTCGACAACTAGTCACCGGGGTTCAACCCACGTAGATGTTGACGATGGGGGAGGAACTCCGCGCCCTGCGAGATCAACACGAGCATTAAGGGAACACGCTGGAGGTTGTCCGGCGGAGCCCACTCCGACACTCAAGTTAGTGCCTCGATGAAGAAGAGTAGAAGGCAGAAAAATATATGAGTAGGAGAGAATGCATAACCCCTTTACCGGAGGGGTTGGAATACCTTTTATAGTTGCAGCGGCTGTCTTGGTGCGTCCCATGATCTATGCCACATCCTCCCCCCTTCGTCGGTCATAGGATAGTCTTTGAAACGGTCCACGCCGTCATTAAGTGTGACCCGTTGCGATATTTAAGGGTCATGATGACTCCGTGATAGTGGGGATGCTTATCCATGGATCCGAGAAAAAAAGGGGGGGATCGTTATTTGATGTCGAATGCTGCTTGGGCTCCGCTTCCCTGAGGTGATCTCGGTATCCGACTTCCCGGGGTGATCCCGGAAGGGGTTTTCTGATCTGATCTCCAGTGCGTGTTTACCGCGGGGGCCCCTAAAGGCTCCTCTTCCCGAGAGGGTCCCGAGAGCTCTGAAAGGAGAGTCGCTTAGACTCGCCACATCTTGTCACCCAACTTCTTCAGCCTACGTATCCGTTACGGACTATTCAACCACATCAAGTACAGATCTTCGAATAAAACATATGATAGGACGTTCATTTGACCATTTTCGTAAAATGGTGTTCATTTGCCGATTCGCCCCACGACGTTTACATTTTTTGTCCAATAATATTTGGGTTTTAAAAAAATATACTCTTAAAATGATAAGAATTTGTAACCACTACTAATTGACTGAAGCTCATCAGCATCGGATTAACTAAATTATTGTGTTAAACAAATACATAAATTTGGCACTTTAATGATAATTTAATCAAATTAATTGAAAGAATTAGAGGATGATGAAAGATTAAATATACAAATAAAACGTTCTATTAAATTTATTATTATATTACTACAATGGATTGAGTTAATCAACATGAAAAAAAATCATTTAAATTAAACATATACGTTTGTTGATTTGGGAAAGTAAATCAAATGATCCATGAGATTGGAAAGATTAATTCAAGATATGCTATCAAATTACAGTAAGAATTAAAGTCAAAAAATAAATATTATTATCAGAATCAAATTAAGAAAGTGACAAAACTATACATGCCTTAATAAAATTAAACCGAAATAATAATAATAATAATAATACAATCTAATTCAATTTGAACTAAAATTAGCCTTGATTAATTCTTTCAATTAAAACCATCAATATTGCATATTAGGTTTGGCTCTAAAAATCATTCTAAATCAATATTAAAAAAATAATTATATATATATCTTAATGAAATAATGCTCGATTCAAACAAATTCTCGTATCGATCTTATTCGGTTTCCTTTTGGATACATATTCACTCGTTATAATACTAGCATCACGATTACCTCCTTACTAAATTGCCTCATTGGCATTATGCGATTAAATAGAGCATTACATCTAAGTTTGTCAATCCGTTACGATCAAGATCCTATCTAGAAATGAATAAATGTTCCTAAGATTGAATTGTAGAATTGACGCGTAGAAGATACGTATGTATAGAAAGGAATAGAATCGTAAAATTCTAGCTCAATTTAGATACTATTGGGATCTAGATAGTGAGTAGCTAATTTGGACAGTATGACCCCAAGGATTATGTCATAATTTTGATTATTATGCTCACGTCAATGTTATAAAATCATAGATTATTCATGTGTAATGTTAGTGACATGAAGACCAGGAGAGATGTTAGAAAATCATGATGGGAAAAATATCAAAAATTTAATATATCGTATATATCATACCGATATATATTAAATATATCGATATCAATGGTATATCAAAAATTTTGATACCGTATTATATCATAACAAACTTTTGACATTTAATAGTTTTTGATATTTCGGTATATACTAAAATATCGAACAAATTTTCATATAAATTATCTATATGTTATTTTAATTAGGCTCGAAAATTTTATATTAGACTTTAGTCTTTAAACAATTAAACCAGCTAATCTAACCTAATTGAAAAATCATCTTCATCATGACTACTCTTCATCTTTTCACTTCTGTGTCATTGTCCTAATCCAAACTTTTGGTATTATACCGTTATCGTATTAAAATTTCGATATATTAAAATTTTTCATATGAACCATATAAAATATATATACCCTATTAAAATTTTGATATGCCAAATTTATAGAATACACTAAGCTCGAGTTGAGTGCAATACTAGTGAGTCATGGGATAAGGAGGCAACAATTCACAGAGGGGCCTAATCGAGCCAACATGGGAAAAAATAAGGATCCTAGTTTGACGTGACAGTTCCAAATAGCAAAGGTTCAATTTTAATAATTGCTCTTGAAAAAAAAAAATCTTCAAAATGTCTGTTCGAGTCAAGAAAAGCAACCCAAGAAATCAAATTTAGTCAACCATTTAGAATTTTCCATTTACAAAACTATTTTCTTCTCAGTAAATACAAGTAAATGATAAAAAAATGGAAGATGTTAATTAACATCCTCCAATTAAAGGAAAGGGAACCCTAATGGTTAAAATCGAAAGTGTGGAGGCATTAATTTGAGGTGAAAATGGCAAGAGAAAAAAAACTTACGTTGGGTGAAAAACAAGTTGATAAAAAAATGCTGATTTTCTCTTTATCTTCTCGCTGTTTCTTTGAGTGGTAGAGAAAGACTACGACGTTCTCATAGAAAGAGATGGTGGATGCATTGAAAAAGGCGGCGCCGGCAGCGGCCGGGAAGACTTTCCCGGCGACGAACTCGTTCTTCTCGACTTCAACGCCGCCGCTGCCGCGGGGGAGTTGCAGGCGCAAGCGTTACTTTTTCAGGATTTCTTCGACCCGTCCGTTGATGGCCTTCCGGTTCGGCTTAGACCTTCTAAAGATTCGATTTTTATGTTTAAAAGACGATCAAAATGTGTTTTTTATTTTCTTTTTTATTTTTGGGGATTTTTTTAGGAGCTTCCGGTGGAGTGCGGAAGCGGGGGAAACGAGGAAGAGGAGCTTGAGTGGCTGGCGAACAAGGACGCGTTTCCGTCGCTGGAGACTTCGTTTGAGATTCCTGCCAACTCGCTCAGCGGCGGCAGCAGCGGATGGAGCGGTGGCGGCGTCGCCGAGGCCGCTAGGGAGGGGCCGAGCTCTGTTTCCGACCTGGCGTCTGCCGCTTCCTTTTCTGCGCCGACGAGGCCGAGGAGCAAAGGGCTGAGGCGGCCGCGAAGGCTGCTGACGGCTATCCCGCCTCGGCCGGCCACGGCTACGGCGAGGAAGGCCAGGGCCGCGGAGCGGCGGCGCTGTAGGCACTGCCTGTCCGAGGAGACGCCGCAGTGGCGAATGGGGCCGGAGGGGCCGAAGACGCTGTGCAACGCCTGCGGCGTCCGGTTCCAGTCTGGTCGACTCGTGCCCGAGTACCGTCCGGCGAGCAGTCCCACCTTCTCCGCCGCCATCCACTCCAACTCCCATCGCCAGATACTGGAAATGCGCCGCCAGAAAGAAGTTCCCCATGAGCCAAAAACCGTCACTCGACCGGCAATTAATCGCAAAGAAAACCAAAAAATCAAAAAATAATTTTTGTATACTTTCTTTTTATTAAATTTAGGATTTATTTTTTCTCTCCATCAGAAATGCAGAATCTCAAATATTGTGTTGTTAGCTTATTGTAATTGTTGTTCCATTTGTTCATGAATCAGTTTGACTCTTATTTCTTATTTTCATAAATTGAAAACTAAGCAAAATCATCTCCCTTAATTTTTGTTTTTATTTTATTAAAATTACTAAATAAGGTAAGAATATAACCCAAATTTTGGACTTTTATTACTAATTATTGTTACCTAATAGATTAAAATTAATTTGAATTATTAAGAAAATTAACATGCCATAGATTGCAACACTTATTTTATTTATTTATTATTAATTAAATAATTAATTGGTTCAGCAATTAATTAAAAATCGAATCAAACCCTTTAAATCTAAACAGAATAAATTCTAATTTTTTTTGAAATTATCGAACCTATAGATTTTTAAGTAAAACTTGAATATACCGATCGATAAAAATTGATTAATTTAACCTAATTATGATATTGATTTTCAAAATTCAAAATTTTCAAAAATTAATATTATAATGATGTATGTTATTTCAAAAATTAACATCATTTTGATATTAATTTTCAAAAATCTTCCCACATTGGTTCAAAAAATACAGTCACGGGTAAATTAATCCCAAAGAAAACCAAGAAAAAAAAAATCTTTGTCTACTTTATTTTATTATTAAATTTAGGATATCATTTTTTCTTCACATATGTAAATGTAAGTCTCAAATATTCTCGCTAATTTGTAGAAATTTGGTAGCTTAATGTAATTATTGTTACATTTGTTCATCCATTTTAATGAATCATTTTGACACTTATTTATTCATTTTCATCTTATATTCAGAA
Organism: Boesenbergia rotunda; assembly: GCA_024364735.1. Taxonomy (NCBI): domain Eukaryota; kingdom Viridiplantae; phylum Streptophyta; class Magnoliopsida; order Zingiberales; family Zingiberaceae; genus Boesenbergia; species Boesenbergia rotunda. The sequence continues at coordinate 115,096 of JAGFNQ010006330.1, read as the reverse complement.
TGGAAACTAAGCAAAACCTATCTCCCTTATTTTTTTTTTCATTTTATAAAAAAAATGCTAAATAAGATAAAAATCTACCCAAAATTTAGGGGGACTTTCATTACTAATTATGCCATATGGAAATTAGTTTTGAATTATTAATAAAATTAACAGAATCAGCACTTGAAGGATTTTATTTATGTATTTATTATTATTGTAGGATTAAATAATTGATTCAAAATCGATTAAATCAAAATTGAATAAATCAACAATTTTAAACTAACTGAACTGACTTATCTCTTAACAAAAATTGAACCAACTAAACTAATAAAATATCAATTAATTTAGTTGACCAAAAACTAAAATAATCGAATTGTAACATTGATTTTTTTATAAAAAAATTAATATTAATTTTTAAAAATTAATATCCCAGTGATGTAGCTTGATTTTATCCGATTCAATTGATAATATCGATTTATTTGATTTAACCGAATTAAAAATTTTATAATCAAAATTAAACTAAATTATCTGAAATAATAGATTTTTTAAAAATAAAATAAATTTTAAAATAACCAAAGTAAAACTTAAATTTGATCTATTCGGTTAATTTAATTTAATCAAATCTTTACTCCCCTAACCATGTGGTGATGGATAGAGTGCAAGATTCAATATTGAGAGGCGTGAATTTTGATGAAATATTTAGAATAGACATTTTATTTAATATTTTAATTTTAAAAAAATAAGTATTAGCTTGTTCGATCTTTCAAGAGACCGGTTTGCGTCAACAAGCAAAGAGGGTGTTATTCGTAGTCAGTCAAGCTAAATGAGCCCAGTCGGTTAGTTCCTACCAGAAACTTGATATCAAGTATTTCCCTTCAAAGGTCAACTAGAGAGATTCAATATGAGTATTAGATATCTCTAGACTTGGTTTTCCCTTCAACATCTTGCTTGACCCTTTTTAAAGTTAGGAGCTTGGGCTGAATAAGTAATGCGTTCTCTGTGTTGAGAGATTGATGCCGTAATGCCTTATTCGTTGGGCATGATTTCACGTCTCGAAGATCTTCAACCATGGAGAAGTGTCCTCATCTTCCTTCATATACAAAATGAAGTGCTTGTTCGGATGGATTAGATATTGTCCATTATCTCAACGTCTAGGTGGAGCATTGATCGTACCAAGGAGTTGTAGTTCAATCACCACCAAACCTAGTTCAAGCCATTGATTGGACTAGCAACCATCAACCTCTCTTAATCAAACCAAATCCCCAAACTTAAGCAAAGTAAAATAATCATTAGATCACACTAGTCTCAACATTAGGAATAAATCAAACTTTTTTAAACAAATCGAACAGATTAAACTTTACCACTAAAATTGAAGAATCCGAATCAATATAAAATCAATTAATTCAATCAATTATCAAATACAATAAACTCTTCTAAACTATCAATTAATATTACATCGCTAATCAATTGCTAAATATACTATTCCACTGTTTGATTTATTAGTCGATTGATCAAGTTGTACAATCAATGTCCGATGTAAGTACAATAATCGATAACTCACAATATAACAATCAATTGATATCGATTCGATTCAATCAATTTAATCAAATTTGAAATTAAAAAAAATCAAAATAATTAAAATTTTTATTTTAAATAAATAAATTTAAAATTAATAAAATCGAACTTTCAAATACAGTCAATTATTTTAATTTAGTCGCTATTATGCTCAGATTAAAAAGAAAAAAAAACAGAGAAATTGTCGTTGATGTGCATGGATTAGAATGGTACTATCAAACTGTACTCCCTCTTTATCAAAAACGCTACTTCAAGTACACCACGAACTGTTGGAGTACAAGTTGCCCGAGGAGGTGCTGCAGTATAAACAGAAGCATAATCTCAAAACTATCAGAAGCAGCAGTGTAGAGGAAGGATTGGAGACAGGGTTCCAACAGGAGCGATCTGTGAGCACATGCACCAGCCTCGGATGGCCCCTGCTGGTGCTGGCTGGTGATGTGTTCTCAGGTCGCCCCTGCAGGAACACGTTCCTCGATATCTTTCAAGGCAAGCAGAGTTTTTCATATTCAGGCTGGTTGGTTGAATCAGTCTAAACTCGGATTCAACCAAATGCTGTTTTTTTTTTCATTTTGTTGATTTGTCCATTTACTAATTGGTCAGGACATGATTGAAACATAAGTTTAAATATTTAGGCTGTGATTGAAATATGAATTGATTCTTTCATTCTTTCTTTTCATAAAGTTCATTGACCATATTCTTGTATAGTGATTATAATCTCTCCTATACTAACTGTTTGTGTTATTTATGGCTAGTCATATCATAGTAACAGAAGGAAGAAGAAAAAAAACTAACCTATAGAGGTTCACGATGAACACAGAGGGTCAGAGGCATTCTCTTCAATGAACTCTTCCTCAAAGGTAGCTTCTGTGACATTTCTTTCTCCTCCCGTGATTCAAACTTTTCCCTTATGTTGTGCCATATTACTATTTGGCTGAGGTGGATGGATGAAGACGCTAATATGTTGTTTGTGAGAAGTCCTCCAATCTTTACAACTATAGAATACGCAATAGAATCAATCATATAATCCTTAAATGAGCATTACGGACTAGTGAATAGCATTTTAAACAACTAAGACGAACCTTAACACCTTCGGGAAAACATAAAGCAGGCACTTCACGCACTCATTGTGGCTCTCTTTCCAGGAGGATACTTAAAAAGAATCTGCAGTCCCAATTTGAACAATCATGCGAACAGTAGTATTCCACAGATATCTAAAATGTATGAGTCAAAAATCTCACTAAAAGAATACAGGACAAGGATCTAAAAAAAATCTATATCTTCTGGAAGAGTTTAAAAATATTGAGCGTGTGCAAATGATGCCGACAAAAATTTGGGGGATAATTAGCACCAAGTGAAACTAATAGGCTATAAATCTGACACTGGAAAAATAAGAGAGGATTGCAATTTGCAGCCACTGAAATGCTAACCATCTTAAAGAAATAGAAAATAACTTATTACAGCTATCTAATGTGCTAGAGATTGCTTAAGGGAATATAAGGTGAAAGTGAAATATCATTAAGGAAAAAGGTCAAGGATAAGCAATGGAAACTGTCTGTGACTGAAAATAGATTGAGAAAGAAAAATAGAAGGAAATTAGTCACTTTCTAGTTCATGAACTGCTTGCTTGCATATTGGTGCATTTTGGAAAGGGGTGGTGTAAAGCATTATCATTGAATTTCAGAAAAAGGACCTTGATCTGACACTTTGATTACATATTGAGTTCTAATAAACCAGTCAAAATAAGTTTGAAAAGCATTCCATTGTATCAGATTATGCCTGCCACATGGTAAGGGGGAAGATTTTAGCTAATTGATAAAATAAAAAACTAAGTTAAAACGTTAAAACATTAAGTACAAAAGTATTGATAAAAAAATGCAGTTTAGAAGAGTTCAGCATCATAATATCACTCGAACAAAGATGGAGTAAACATGTACTAATAAATGCCTACAAACTAAAATAAGATGTTAATAAGAAATTAAAAGTGGGCAATGCCACAGTGAATAAAGCAGACCTGAGGTTCCAAAGTAGGCATGCACCCATGATATTGATGTTTTCTAATATCCACGATCTTAGATTTTGCCATCTCTGACTACCATCTTCAATGGCTTCAACATTTGCATATTTGAATGAAGACCAACGATGAAAAAGTGTTCATACAATGACATAGGTTCTTTATTTTTTCTATGATCCCCATCACAATTGTCCACTTAAAAAGGCAAAGACTAGACGTATGAAATAAGTAATTCAAACAAAACAAATCATTAGATCTGAAAGAAAAATGATAAACAGATCACTTCCAATTAATGATTGACTGTAGATAAGATATAAGCTACCGTCAAATCAAGAAAGTGCTAAATCAGGGAAAAAAAAAGTTTTCATTGCATTCGCTGAATTACTTGCTTGGATGGATGATGTTATAACTTATAAACCCATCTGAATAAGGTTGCTGATTTCGTGAATCTCATTATGACAGAAAAATTAAGGTATCACTTGCCTATTAAAGTGCTTGAATACCATTCGGTAATAGATTTTACTGATCCTCTGCATCTTACCAAAGTTTCAACAATTGGCCTATTGCTCATATAAGAATGGCATAACATTTTTCCCTGTTCGCGTGCAGGATCATTGAAACCCAAGTAAGTCATTTTTACTGCAACTGTTGGCAGTTGGGCATTTTAATAAAGGTTCCACCCGACAAAATTGAATGCCTTTTGGAACTCAAGTTTGAGAGCCAGGGTTTTGTTCGATGGGAAAACTGTCACGTAATTAACAGTGAACCTAAGTCATCTAGTTACTGGAGCGAATATTTGATTACAATGAATGAGATGCTATATGGTTCAGAATCATGTAGCCCAGCCTGGTACAAGGTGTGTATACTAGTCAGGCAATGGACCAGTTGACGGACCACACAAATTTCAGGCGGGTTGAATACTTATTGAGGGATCCACAATGAATATTGCATCAGTCACACACTACATGGCTATTTACTCCTTGGTACGAATTGGTACAGATCCAACAGCTAGACAACTCTTTTGATTTTTATCCCAATGCACCAGTTTTCCTTTTTAGCACTGTATTACTCAAACTAAATTGAAAACTTTCTTAAATGAAACAAACAACGAAGGAAGAAATACGTTCGATCTGTCAATGCTGACTCTTGACTTTACACGATAAGTGGGCGTGAAGAACTTGAGTTGTGATTGTTTCCTTTCATGTTTGTGATCCACCAACATCATACGCCCAAATATTATAAGGATTAACTGATAACAAAATAGAAGAAGAAGAAGAAGGTGTAATACCCTAGCCGAACCCTCGGCATGGACGACGACTCCGAAGCAGCCGCGACCTCGGCAGCGGCCGCCTATAGGGGCCGGTGCGCGGTGGGATCGGTCATCCCTCCATGGCGGCCCGGCTTCTCACCTCGGAGATCCTCCGACCGACGGGGATGATTTGGTTCAGAGCATTCGCCGGATCGAAAAGAGGGGGAGATTGGAATCGAAGAGGTGTCGAACATCCTGTCCCAAACGTTTAACCTACTCAATTACCTTTGACTCATTTGGATTGCCCCGCCTTGACCGCTGGTGTATAGCATCGGGCTCCATGGTTAGTCTAAACCATCAAGCCTGCTTAGCCTATCCAATTTGTCCAACCGGTCTGACCCATTTACATTTGACTAAATTATCGACCAAGCCAGATTGTTTAAACTAATCGATATTTTTGTTCAGCTTGGGTCTATAACAACTAGTTCATCTGGACCAAATAACTTATCTAATCTACTAGGACCAATTAGCATGAGTAACTCGCGCCTTATTCAGATGGACATTATCAAATTGACTAACTGGCTCAATTAAATTGTCGCGTGCTCTATTTTGTTTGACTCAATGTCCTTGATCCGGTCCCAGAACAAGGGATGAGTTGATTTTTGTCAACCTGTCTCCTGCCAATTTGATTTCCGACGAGTTGACCTCTTGCCGGATAGGCTTCTGATGGATTGTCTCTGTCAAGTCTACTTCAAACTGATTAAATTCTAATGGTCGTCTCCTATTGGATTGGCTAGTGACTGAAAGAACTCTGATAGAGATCAGAAGGGGATGTTGCTGGGCTTGATCCTCCGATGGTCAAATCCGAGAGGAAACGAGGTTGAGGAGTGAGTATCTTACCATTTAATTAAAAATTTGAATTTTTTACTAATCAATTCTCAATTGATTTGATAAAATCTAAAATTAAATTATATTAGTATTTTTCCCTTTTCACACCGAAAAGAATTGGAAGATTTTATTATTAATTTCAACTTCTTATCCTTCAAATTTTAAAAATTATGAAAATAAAATTATAAATATTAAAAATATAAAATTAAAAAATAAATCTATAATTATAAATCTTAAAAAGAAAATTCAAATCTTAATTAAAATTAAATTTTTTAAAAAAGAATTTATCAAATTAAAAAAAAAGATAATTTCAAATTTTAATTTAAAATTATATTTTAAAAATAAATTTTAAATTTTAACTAAATAAATTTTTAACTAGGGATGCGAAAAAATTTATATGTATTTATATATTATATTATACACATAATGCGTATACGTGATCTAGTAAAAAGTAAAAATGAGGAAGCTAAGGGGTAAATTTTCTTAAATTCTCTACTTACCAAGTCAACTTTGCATGCAATCCCTACACAAACATTTCTTTGCATGCAGTCCCTCATGTGATGTTTGGTGAGTATTAATTGAAGAAAATTGAGTATAAAAGTTAGAAAACTGAATATGGCAGTTTGCATCCACCACATCAATAACCCTGTACTTAATTTTTATTCTTTTATACTCAAGTTTCACCCTTTTATACTCAGTTTTCACTGATGTATACTCAATTTTCTCCCTTTTATACTCAAATCCATCAGAGAGTAAAAATATAGAAAAACTTGTGTGGAGAGTGATTGTAAAGTTCAAAGGGCTATTGAGAATTTAATGGCAATTTACCGGAAGCTAAGCTTGTAGATTTATATATCTTATGTATTGACATGGTAATCCAAGATTGACACAAAAGGTGTGAAATTTGAATGTGTCATAATTTTTTATTTAGATATTAGAATAATATTATTTTTAAGTAGAAATCGATGTTTATCCAAATATTTATATTTATTACGGGATACAACTTATAATCGGTCAAATTTAGAATCCCAAAAATATCTTTAGGACATTTTCTAACCCTTTAATTTTTTTTTTATATATATTTAGAATTTTTTTTATAATTTTCATTATTTATGAGTTAGGTTTACCTATTCAAGTGTCGTTAAATTATTTTAGGATTATTTTTGTTATTAAATAATTTTTTTGGGGTAAAATCTAGAGACCATGATTTCTATTTATTTGTCGATTTCTCATACTTTATTTTTTTTCCATAATTTTTTTCTAACTTAAGGCTGCGTTTGATAGAGTGCAATCCACCCTATAATGTAATCAAGATTACATTACAAGTTGGATTCCTTTATTTGAAATAACTTTAATATTGTAATGTAATGTAATCTCGATTACAAAAGAGGTTGATGATTTGTAATCTGGATTACAAAATAAAACCTCTGTAATCTGGATTACATTACAGCTTGTAAAGTCGTCGGCCGGGCGGTGATGGTCGTTGGTCGCCGGCGGTTCGCCGGTCGCCAGCCGACCGGCGATCGCCGGTCGCCGGCTGTCCCCGGCCGTCGACGATCGCCGGTCGCCGACCGTCGCCGGTCGTCGCCGGGTCGCCGGTCGTCGCCGGCCGTCGACTGTCGTCGGCCGCCGGTCACTGGCGGTCGCCGACCGCCGCCGGTCGCCGACCGCCGCCGGTGGCGACCGCCGCCGGTCGCCGACCGCCGCCGGTCGCCGACCGCCGCCGGTCGCCGACCGCCGCCGGTCGCCGGATGTTGCCGGTCGTCGGCGGCGGCGGTCGCCGGCCGGTCGATGGTCACCGGTCGGTCGTCAATCTTGATTACATTATAGATGAATTACCCCTCACCAAACAAAGGAATCTATCTTGTAATGGTTATCAATGATTACATACAACTCATTACCAAACATAACAATGTAATCAAGATTATATTACATTATATTATAAACTTTATTTCATTACAGACCTGATTACATTATCCCCTACTAAACGTAGCCAAGTGTAGAATAATCATTATCTACATGGTTATTTGTTATACAGGGAGAAGGCATAACAAGATCTGTGCCTCTTTCTTTAATTGACAGTTTGACGCAATTATCATGTGCCTCCCGGTAACCATTGCCTTCTTGTATACTGCGGCTCTTCACTTCCATAATCAATGAGTACTCAGCCATTTTGTTGAATTAGCTCGGCGAGAATAATCCTACCAGACCCGAGATCATCACAAGTTAGATCGACCTGAACTGAACTCTTTCTCGAAATGATATCGGGAGGACAGGTTCGATCTGGCCCGAATTCATCCTGGATTAGACCAAATTGGCCTAAGTTCCGTTTTGAACCAGGACTCATATTGGCGGACATGCATGCGATGTGACCCTCTGGATTCCCTCAATATAGCTTTCTCTTCAAATCGGCCTAACAACCCTATTCGATTTGCTTAGTCCAACTAATTTAGGCAGATACGAGTGCTTAGTATTTGCAAAAGTCACATATGAGTATTGATGGGGTTGAGTACTCCGTGGCTGACATTTGGGCTGAAAAAGTTATGTGACAAGGTATAGCGAGTCTGAACGACTCTCTTTCTAAAGCTCCTGAGACTCTCTCGGGAAGGGGATTCCCCGGGAACCCCCCCCCCCCCTTTCCTCACGCAGGTAGACATACCTCGGCGTTCAACTCGGAGGACGCCCTCCCGAGATCACCTCGAGAAGTTAGGTCCCCGAGACCACCTCGGGAAAACAGAATGCCCGGAACCCCCTGGCCAGAAGACCCCAATCTCACCTCGGGGAAACGGAGCCCAAGAACACCCGACCTCAAGTAACGGTCCCCCTTTCTTCGAATCTGCGGATAACCATCACCCCTTATCGCGGAGTCATCATAACCCATTGTCACAACGGTCCGAACTTAATGACGGCGTGGACCGTTGCAAAGGTTATCCTGTAACCGACAATCGGGGGGACGTGGCAATGATCGTGGAGACTCATGAGACAGCCGCCGCAGACATAAAAAGTACACCAACCCCTCCGGTAAAGGGTTACGCATTCTCTACTACCAATACGTTTTCCTGGTTTCTACTCTTCTTCTCCATCGAGGCACTGACTTGAGCATCGGAGTGGGCTCTGCAGGACAATCTCCGACGTGTTCCCCTAACGCTCATGTTAATCTCGCAGGGTGCGGAGTTCCTCCTCTACCGTCAGCATCCGCGTGGGTTGGACCCTGGTGACTGACCTTCGACGTCGATTCCTTCCAGAACAAGTTTGGTGCTGTCTGTGGGGAACCAATAAAAAACCAAAAGGAGCACCGATGGCCGAGCCAACGGGACAATCCATCATCCTGACGAAAGAGAAACTAGATCGATTGGTCGCCAACGCCGCTAAGGGTGTGCTCGAACAACATCAGATCGAGCAAGTCGCCTCGCGTCGAGTGGTTTCGGGGCAAGTCGAGATCCCCAGAATCTCCACTTCGCACAACGACCACCGAAGATCTGTCTCACCACCGGTAGGGGCATGTGGCGACACCTCTAGTGCACCGGTGAGAGTCCCTAGGAGACTTGGAGAAAATTAACTCTGATGCTTCCAGTGTTCTACGACAAGAAGAATGAGGGGAGAAGGGGGAAGGACCTAGGAACTTCCAGCATATCCCCTCCGCACTAGCGTTTCTCTTCGCCTTACGACAGGCTCGGTGATCGTAGCTCCGTGCTAGCGTTTCTCTTCGCCTAATGAGATGCTCGGCGAACCTAGCTCCGCGCTAGCGCTTCTTTATCTCACTGCCTTACGACAGACTCGGCGATCCTAGCTCCGCGCTAGCGCTTCTCTTCGCCTTACGACAGGCTCGGCGAACCTAGCTCCGCGCTAGCGCTTCATTTATCTCTTCGCCTTACGATAGACTCGGCGAACCTAGCTCCGCGCCAGCGCTTCATTTATCTCACTACCTTACGATAGGCTTGGCGATCCTAGCTCTGCGCTAGCGTTTCTCTACGCCTTACGACAGGCTCGACGAACCTAGCTTTGCGCTAGCGTTTCATTTATCTCACTGCCTTATGATAGGCTTGGCGATCCTAGCTCCGCGCTAGCGTTTCTCTACGCCTTACGACAGACTCGACGAACCTAGCTCCGCGCTAGCGCTTCATTTATCTCATTGCCTTACGACAGACTTGTAGATCCTAGCTCTGTGCTAGCGCTTCTCTTCGCCTTACGACAGGCTCGACGATCCTAGCTCCATGCTAGCACTTCTCTTCGCCTTATGACAGGCTCGGAGAACCTAGCTCCGTGCTAGCGCTTCATTTATCTCTTCGCCTTACGACAGCCTCGGCGAACCTAATTCCGCGCTAGCGCTTCATTTATCTCACTGCCTTACGATAGACTTGGCGATCTTAGCTCCACCCTAGTGCTTCTCTTTGCCTTACAACAGGCTTAGCGATCCTAATTCCGCGCTAGCGCTTCTCTTCGCCATACGACAGGCTCGGAGATCCTAGCTCTGCGCTAGCACTTCTCTTCGCCTTACGACAGGCTCGGCGAACCTAGCGCAACCTTACGACAGGCTCAGCGAATCTAGCTCCGCGCTAGTGCTTCTCTTCGCCTTACGACAGGCTCGACGATCCTAGCTCCATGCTAGCGCTTCTCTTCGCCTTACGACAGGCTTGGCGTTCCTAGCTCTGTGCTAGCGCTTCTCTTCGTCTTACGATAGACTCGGTGAACCTAGCTCCGCGCTAGCGCTTCATTTATCTCACTGCCTTACGACAGGCTTGGCAATTCTACTTCTCTTCGTCTTATGTCAGGCTCAACGAACTTAGTTCCGTGCTAGCACTTCATTTATCTCTTTGCCTTATGACAGGCTCGGCAAACCTTTGCCTCGCCTCGAAATGCACGAGGACTGTTGGACTATTTCAAAGGATTGCCTCGGGCCGAGAGACGAATGCTTTGATTCCTTGGACCCAACGCGCCTCCAATGAAATAGTAGTGGGTGCAGGGACCCACCATAACATAGCTTGTTCATCACCATACTAGTCTAATCAGTCAGACACACTTCCTTCAATTAGACTTGAAGTAAGGGACTTGTGATGGGGTTGAGTACCTCATGGCTGACATTTGGGCTGAAGAACCTGTGTGGCAAGGTATAGCTAGTTGAATGAATCTCTTTCCTGAGCTCCAAAGACCCTCTCGGGAAGGGGATCCCCCGGGCCCCCCCGCGGGTAGACACACCCCGGAGTTCAACTCAGAGGACGCGCTCCCGAGATCACCTCGGGAAGGTAGGTCCCCGAGACCACCTCGGGAAAGCGGAATGCCCCGGACCCCCTGGCCAGAAGACCCCGAGCTCACCTCAGGGAAGCTGAGCCCAAGAACACCCGGCCTCAAGTAATGGTCCCCCTTTCTTCGGATCTGCGGATAACCATCTCCCCTTATCACGGAGTCATCATAACCCATAATTGTTGCAACGGTCCGAACTTAATGACAACGTGGACGGTTGCAAAGGTTATCCTGTAACCGACGATTGGGGGACATGACAATGATCGTGGAGACTCATGAGACAACTGCCGCAGGTATAAAATGTACACCAACCCCTCCGGTAAAGGAGTTATGCATTCTCTACTACTCATACTTTTTCCTGCCTTCTACTCTTCTTCTCCATCAAGACACTGACTTGAGCGTCGGAGTAGGCTATCGGACAATCTTCGGCGTGTTCTCCTAACGCTCGTGTTAATTTCGCAGGGTGCGGAGTTCCTCCCCTAACGTCAATATCCTCGTGCATGGGATGGACCCTGGTGACTGACCGCCGACGTCGATTCCTTCCGGAACAAGTATTATTTTCACAAAAAAGTCACAAGTGTATATTATTGGACAAGAGACAGAAATATAATTTTATATAGATAATTAGAAAATACCCTTTTCATTTTGTATCTAATATTATATCCTATTCTTCAAACTGATTAATTTCAATTTCACATTAAATTTTCACCAGTAAATCAGAAAATACTCAGAAAGATTAATTCAAAAAGTCAGTATTCTTAGATTTATTATCCGAAAAATTCCTATACTACATCTGATTAATCATTTGAAAAATATAATCGATGTACCTTAATGCAGAGGCATCTAATGTCTTAATTATTTATACATCTCGGTTCTCAAAGTAAAGTTAAACCTCTACTAATGACATTATTACACAAGGAATTCAATCCCTCTCCTCTCTCGTTAACCTTCAACTAAAATCCCTCAAATCGATTAATTAATGGCTTCCAAATCTGGATGGCTTTCCACTCAATTGTGATCCAACCTTAAACCACTGTATGTGGAAACTAACACTGCCCTATATATATATATAGCACCCGTGTCAAATCAATTACTCGATCAAATATCATCATTCAAATTACACCCTTTTTTTTGTCATTCAATTCATACACAACTATTTTGTAAGCTGCAAATTAATTAACATAAAACTGATCGCCGATCGATTCAAATATAAAATGTAAGAAAATGTATGACAAAATATATATTACTGAACATTATTTATGAACGCGGGTATATATATCGAGATATATAGACAGAATTAAACTACGCTGCTCGTCTCTTATGATGATCATGTGGTGGTCGATGGCCGAGCCTGAGCTCCAAATCCACCTCGCCGTCTTCTTCCACCTCCTGCCTCCTCCTCTCTCCCGCGCGCACCACGGCCGACGCGGCGTCGTCGCCACCAGGGCCGCTCGGGCCCAACCTGAGATCCTCCCCCAGAAGGCGGCGCGCCGCCGACGACAGCGGCGAGTACGCGGATTGACCGACACCGTAGCACCCGTAATAATACCCTTGATCTGCACCACGCTCGGGCGACGACGGCACGGCCGCCGCCTGCGGCGGCGGCGGCGGCGCCTTGGCTCGGTCCTTGCGGTGGATGTTCATGTGACCGCCGAGGGCCTGCGCGTTGGAGAAGCCCCTCTTGCAGAAGGTGCAGCCGTAGTAAGGGTGCGGCCGGGTGCCCGCGTCGTCATCGCCGGAGCTGGCCTCCTCGCCGTGCCGATCGCCTTCCATATCACAAGGTGAATTCAGTTCGGCGCAGAGAACTAAATGGGAGGCAGAGGAGAAGAAGCGGAGGAGAAGGGACAAGAGGCGAGCATTGCTTTTGTCGAGAGTGTGAATTAATACAGTGAGAAAAACAACTAATTAATTAATTAATGTAATCAACTACGCGGTTTGATGTCTATTTCTAGTGACTATATATTCTATATGGCCGGCTGAGGAGGAGCACTCGGAAGCCATGATGGCTATTCTGATCAGCTCTATATACAACACATGGACACAGCTCAAAAGTCTCATCTAGCTAGGTTCATCTTCTTCACACAGTCCTATGAATGAATTCACCTTCTTCTCTCTCGTTATATATAGAGCTCGCCACCTTCTTCATGGACTTCAGCAAGGCCAGTTCACACTGGTTGAGTGGTTGGTGTAAATGTAGAATGAATTAATGATCATCCACTTTCTTCATATGATAATTTGGAGAATTGTTGGATTGGAACGAATTAATTAACCATTTGTACTTTTGCCTTTGTCCGCAATTGTAAGTTGATGTGAGTAGGAGTATTTTCTAAACTATGTAGTTAGTGAAATAATAATCCAATAATAATGTTAATTAACAATTATATATATATATATATTTATTTATAGTCTCACACTTTACATTTCTAAGTTCATGTTCCCAACCACTCTCTCTGGCTTGATTATTAATTAATAATATATGTTTGTTTTGTATAATTCTAATGTCTTGTTCTTCATGAAGCTATGTGTCTGCAGGTAGCTTAGTGTTTCCTGAAGAAATAGTCAAGGAGATGTTTGTTTAAGTGAGAAAGGCATTTGTTAGTAGAAAACTGATCTCTTTCACCAAACACTATTTGGCCTTCCACTATGGGAAATGCCAAGTTTACCAGCAAAACCAAAATGAATTTTGACTGATAATTATACTTATTTATCAATCAGGTTAAATTTGATTGGCAATTTTAATTTTTTACTAACAAAACTTAATTATGAACAAAAATATTTAATTTTTTACCTAGGAAATATAATTTTGGCCAATAATTTTGTTATTTTTATTAGTCAAAGTTAAGTTTGGTTAGGAATGTTTAATTTTTTTTACTAGTGAAAATTATATTAGGCCAATAGCCAAAGTTAAATTTGATCGGTAACATTAAATTTGTCTGTAATAATCAGATTTGGCCGTTAATTTGAAATCATGCCTATTAGTAATTATTTTTTATAAAAATATTTTCAAAATTTAGACAGATTTTCATAATTAAAATTTTTCATCAAAATATATTTAATATTGTACTAAATTATTTCTCTTTAAATTTTAATTTTTTCTCCATTTATTTTTGTAACTCATTGTCTATCAAGGTTAAACAAGATTAATTATCAACTAAATATTTTTTATCAAATAAATTTAATTGATACTTTATTAAAATAAAAATCTCTCAATAAAAAAATTTAAAAATAACAGTTAAAATGTATATTAACACAATTTAACTAGTATTTTTATAATTTATTAACCAAATTTAATTTAATTTAGTTAATTAAAAATATTTATTAATCAAATATATTATTATTTAGATAAACTAGGTTGGAAAATTTAATAGAAAAATTAAGTTTTAATCCATAAATATATTACAAAATTTTAATTTTATTTATATCAATTTTTTCTTTTTCTTTTTTTTCGTTAATCTTTTTTTCTTTAATTTTATTTATAACCCTCTTTTTTTTCTTAAGTTTTTTTTCCCTTAAGGAAGAGTGGAACCTTCATTCCTCTTTTCTCTTACGGCAAATTATTAAATCACATAGGAAAATTTTCAAAATATTTAAATCACATACCTTAATTTTAAAATTACTAAATCATGTATTTAATTTATTTTTATCTTATTCATTAGAATAATAATGTCCGAAATCCATTGGTAATAATCGATTAAAAAAATTTGATTCATATTAAAAAATTATTTTCTCAATATACCATATCAAATTGATATTTGAGCGTACAAATACTTTTGTGATAATGAATAGTAACTTTAATTGATTATTACAATATAATAATTGATTAATTTTTTTTTAAAATAATTTTTAAGTAACCTAGAGAGTTAGAGAGTCCGATTAAAAGTAACTCTTTATCACTAAGGGCTCTCGGTCATACGTCTGTAGATTAAGCTAAATACTTCCTAACACGGGATAGGGAGAAACACATTAAGTCGTGATAGGGAGATCTTAAAACTAGGCTAACACTCAAACATTTCAATAAGACTATGCTCACTTCATTCTACTAGAGATAGCAGAAAATCATCCACCAAATATACTAGCACTAAATCAAACAACATTTCGCCTTTTGTCACTAAATCAAACAACATAAATAATGAATAAAAGTGCTAGCATTTTTACTTGAGAATAAGTCAAAATAATGTGATGATAGATGCAATTATGAAAATTTTATTATGAAAGAAAAACATAAATAAAACTAGAGAAAACACAATTCACAACCCAATGTATACTTGCATCCCTCAGACTTAAACTTTTCATTGTCCTAATGAAAACATATACTAAATTAGAGGAGGTTCATTAGTGAAGGGTATTTACAAAGTGGCATTTGGCATGTATCTGAATCATCGCATGTCACCCTTTTATAGCTTGTATCCATACTCCTCTTTAGCTTTGAATTCTGTCAAAGGCAAATAGACAAGAAAAATAAGTAGAGAGGTTGAGTTATGATATTAGATAAAAACTAGAAAGCTAAAATGAAAGCAAGCAAGGAACTTGGGTTGCCTCTCAAGAAGTACTTGTTTTGGGTCATTAGCTCGACCGCCATGGCAATTTCATCGAAATCTCACTGTGGCTGGTGTGCGATACTTCCGGACTTTCTTTCCAATTGCCCATGGTTGGGAGAGCGCCTTAAGCAGAGGATAAAGTAAAACTCTTTTCTTTATTACCTCCTTTATGCACACTCTAGAGGTTGGAGGCAGTTCAGGTCTAGCACCCAATCTAGGAGCATAACTAGCACAAAAGATGTCAGGACCTTTCTCAATATGAATCTATACTTCGGTGGAAGTGAGAGTGCCAAGTCTCGGGGCTTCCAACTAACCACTACTTCTCACTCAGAAAATTGCACCTCAATATATAATTTGATCCATACTCGATATGATAGCCACCTCTCCAAGAGTTCTTGATGAATACTCAACCATAAGGTTATCATCATTAACACCAAGCCCCTCGATAGTCTCATCACTCAATGATACATCATCTGCATCAATGTCGGGGGCTATCATCATTATCCTCTTGAAATTCCAACAGACTTTGGCATGTCTGAAAAATTTGCTCAACACTTTGAATGCTTCTATAGTTAAGATATTCAAAATTAATCCAGCCTTAAGGTTAGATAGGGTCATACTGCTATGGTTGGAAATGTATAAGCTACTCGAGGATTTGTTGAGGTTGGAAGTTCTGAGTTTGCAGGTCTCTCCAATAGTGGCTATCAAGGCTTGGAGTTGGATCATCCATGATGTGATGTTTAGGTTGAAATAAACACTGAAGTTCCGTGGCAGTGCTAGCAGCTTGGTGAAATAAGTGACATATAGTAGTGGATGGGTCGTGCTACCGCAATGCCCGTAGAGGAACTCATATTTATCTTCTTCTGAATCATAGTCCTCAACGAAATTTTCAAAAAGATTAGCAAATGGATTCATGGAAATATATGATAAAAATATCTAAACCACCCAACAAAGTTTGTGTTAGCCAATGCAAAACTAAAGATAAGAAAAAAAAGAAATTTAGAAATAAAGGGAAGAGAAATGAAAAGGCATGCTATAAACAAAAGCAAAAAAATATCTAGACTAGTTAATTTACTTATCGACTAATGTTAATGCGAACAATCCCCAGCAACGACGCCAAAAACTTGATGGTGGAACCGTATGTACACAGGAACATCATCAAGTAATAAAATATCGATCCAAAGGACTATTGATTAAGCACTAGTCGAGTCTATAAGGTAGGGTATCTAGACTATTATAGGGTTTATTGTGAAAGCTTGCTAGAGAGGGGAGAAAAGAGAGAAGAATAGAGAGGGAGAGAGAGAGTTGATCTTTGGGGAAGGTTGGATGGGTGGAATCTAGGATTTTAATTTCGTTACAATGCTAGTTGACACCCTATGGATCGTTCATATCCTAATTTTCATGTCTACGTTCTTATAGTGATCCTAACTAAGCACCATTGTTAACCCTACAAAACTGCACCAGAGCGCTTCTCCCTTGGACATCAATGCCATTACGTAGAGTAGGTAACCTAGAGAGTTCGATTAAAGGCAGGCCTTTGTCACTAGAGGCCCCTGATCATACGTCCCTAGATCATGCTAAGCACTTCTTAACACGGGATATGGAAAAACTCATTAAATTATGTTAGCTAATCTTTTGTGAGGGATTGACCTCCATTTCGAGGCAATGTCTGAGATGTACAGTTAAAGGTAGCATCTATCACAAAAGTTCCCCGATCATATGATCTCAGACACTTCCTCTACTTGGTGGTCAAACCCTCACAACTATATATATTCACCACACAAGCATTTCAACAAACACATAGAAGACAACATATACATAAAACAATCATGGATATCTCTTTGAAATAGGAAATGGACAAATATATAGTTCATACAAGATCATCATCATCACATAGTAGCTACCTCCCACATCTTAGATGTGAAGAATCCACTCCATCACAAGGAGAACATAACAAGAAGAAAGGAAATAAAACAATCTCTAACCCTAGGCAAGGATGTAGAGGAAGGAGAAAGTTTATCCTTGTAGCGTTGTCTTCTTGGATAATCTCCTCGCTCCTGATGTGGATGGATCATCAAGGAGGCGACGACGCAGCTCTAGGGCCTCCCCTAAAGGGGAGGGACCTTCCCCAAAGCCTTAAGGCAGCCCTAGCCAAAGATGCCCCAAAATAGGAGAAGGTCACCCCCTTTATAGGGGTGCCGCACAACCCATGGCACGAGCCTGTGTGGGGTAACACGTGTAGGAAGTGGAGGAACGTGGGGGATGCCACTCCCCCCCTAGACCCTTTACTATAAAAGGGGAGGAGGTGCGTCCAAGAGAGGATCATCGGAGAAGTTTTGACAAAGGAACATTCAACCAGTGAGAGAGATTTGGTTTGTGAAAATTGAAGGACTTCTGATCTGTGATTGTTCTTCTGATGACAAGCCCGAAGAACACAAGAGGATTTATGAATATCGCTGTAAGTATTTACTATTTATAATTTTTTAGTTGGTTCTTTATCATACATGAGATTTGACAATGGTATCAGAGCGGTAATGAATGCATGATTCAGATTTGCTTCGTAATATCATTTTGATTCCAAAAGAATGCATGTTAATTATGCTCTCAACCCAAGTACTTTTAGAAATGCATGTTCTGATTAAAATGATAATATGCATTTTAAAAAAGTTCCTTTGGATTAGAAGAATCATCGATTGGTAAAATTCCTATTATAAAGTGCATAAAGATTCCTTGAAATGATACTGTGCAAATAGTACTAGCTACATGCCTTAAGTCACCTGTTAGTCATCGGAGGAATTGCGACTGGAGTTTGTCTCCGATAACCCTATTGTGAGCTGCAAGTCGTCCGGAAATCATGACTATGTGTCATCGTTTTTCCTTGAGTCAACTATGTCGTAGAAGATGGATGCCAACGACTAACTGGAGGCCGGGGATGAGCAGCTACTAAGGATTCGATTTCCTAATTGATCAGCCCAATGTGTTAGTCAATAGAGCTCCTCAAATTAAGAAAATTTGTTTTTCTTATCTGTTTATGACTCTGTGGGTTTATATATATGTGTAATTGAACCAGTTTTGTTACTGGGTTGTCGATTTTGTACTGACATTGTGATTTTCAATTTTAGATGTTGAGGTTTATAACCATAATGATCCGTTGTGAGGTGCGATAGAATGAGTTGAGGGAACAGATAGAGGAGATTGACTACCGCCCAAGTCTTGGAATCCAAGGACATATGGAAAGGCAGGATCGACTATTTTGGAACCTCGAGCAGGAAGAGTTTTCAGTCCTAGATAACTACCGGATCAGGGCATTGATTCGTTCGTTGCTGAGACGTGGTAGAGTAGCTGCAAGATGTATATGGGGATGCTATGAAGGGTGTATCTCATATACCAAGTTGTGTAGAGAACTACTTGTTGGGACCGGGTGAATGTCGACAAGGATACGAGTTCGTAAAATTTAAAATTTTTACGTGCAGCGGAAGAGTTTGCATAAAATAATTTCCTAAATTATTTTAACTTCGTATCTAGCATGCAATCTTATGGTGTGTTGACATAATCATAAAATAAAACTTTGCGGAAAAGTAAACTAATTTACTAAGTACCTCTCGTAACTCGAAGTAAGGGACGAGATCCAACCGTAGCGTCCCTTGGAAGCTCCGCCTCTATTCGCGTCCACGCTGAGTTCTCTTCGGGATGACTTCATAAAGTCACGAGTTTTGTGCCGACGAGAACTACTAGATTCTCGGAAGGCACAACTAGAAGAATAAGAGAAATAATGGAAAACTAACCAACGAAGTAATGGAATCGAATTCCGGGAAGAGAGGAATCGCTATCCGCTTCTTCTTCTTCGTGTTCGGGTTCTCCTTCTTCTTTAATGCTCACGGCACCACCTCCTTGGTTGTGGTTGGGCGCCGGCCCTAGAGGAGCTAGGGTGCGCCGGCCCTAAGGGAGGAAGAAGAGAAGGAGGAGAGGAGAGATTAAGAGAGAGAGAGAGAGAGAGAGAATTCTTAATCTCTTAATTGGAATAAAGGGCTAGCCTTTGGTTCCTTTATATAGTAGCAACTCCTTTGCTAAGTCTCCCTCTAAACCGAATTAACGGAATTGGTTATAAGAAATTTATCTTATAAATTTTCTTATTAATAATTCCGTTTAAACCAAGTCTTTATTATAAACTAATTTATAATAAAACTAATTCTTCTTCTCTTTAAATTATGGAATAAATTTTTATAAGAAATTTATAAACTTTCTTATTATGGAAAAATCAATTCATAATTGATTTTATAAAATTAAAATAAACCAATTCATGGATTATTTTAATCTTCCATAAAAGAATAAATTTCTACAAATTTTATTTATATAAATTTCTTTATACAAATTTATTTATCCATAATTTATAAAATAAATTACACTAGATTTATTTTATTAATTAAACCAATTAAATTGGTTTTTCTCCTCTTATTTGGCCGGCCACCAAAGAGGGTTTAACACCCTCTTTGGCCGGCCAAAACCAACCCAATAAACCGCGAATTAAACTCATTTAATTCGCCCAAAAAGCCTTCAAAAGACTTAGCCATTTTTGGCTTCCATTGCGCCTCTGACTAACTCAGATTTGACTTGTTTCTCTTGATCGGAAAATCCAATTTTCAACTCGTTTTAAATCCCTCGGATTACTCGTATTGCGTGTGACTAAATAGACTTTCGATTTATGTTGGCCGTCTATAATTAACCCATTAATTATAGAACGATCATGAGTGGCACCTAGTAGTACATCATGATCCCCAATTAATCGAAAGATCAACGGTTTGACCTCAGAAGAAATTATTCTGAAACCCTTCAGCAGCTCTAATGAGTCGTGCCTCATTCCCTTCACCACCTTATACCCACTTGGTTCAGGACACGGTCTATGGTGTCAGTCCCCACTAGGCTGACTACGTCACACCTAGCCCAAGTAGTGTCTTCCTCGTCCTTTGGATTTCTAATTACTCTCATGTATTTAAGAGACTCGCACTCTTAACATGATATGCTCTGGCCAGAGGCTTTGAGTAACAATCCGATGATAGGCTTGGGTATACATCTCCTCGCAAGGAGTGGTGAATCCTTTGTAGGCTGTTCAAACATCTTCGGGCACTTCGGCTTATACCCGATCATCCTGGGTCCACACCTCCTTGGAGATGCTTGCTTAAGATGTCAAAGTATAAGTCTCCATGACCAAGATGACTTGAACACCGCAAGTCAAAGGAACATCGCACTTAAGCCGCAGTAAGATCTTCATTGACATATCTACATGTAGATTCCCATATGAAGTCTTACAGCTAGTCACTCCAATGAACTAGTTCCCTTAACTAGCATCCATGTTTATCTCCGGACATCCCAATGTCACCAGCTAGTGAGAATCAGCTGATTAGAGAATAACCCATGCTAGTCTCAACAGAATTGATAGTGTCCGTTTTTATCAATTCATCGACTAGGGATAATTTCAATACTTCACAATTGCACATTAGAGATAATCACTAGTTGTGATCCCATCACAAATTCTCTTATGTTGTGAGTTATATTGCAGACATTCAGTAGATGAGTTTAAGATCCCAATCAAATACACAAAACATGTATACTCAAATAGTGAATTATCATTTATTAAAATAAATGTTTACATCATAAGGCGATTGCCTTAGGACACTTCTCTCATATCACTAACACTACTTAGCCAAAATTTTTCAGAAGAGGATCTGGAAGATTCTGAGGATGATCTGGAAGAGGATCTTGAAGAATTCGAAGAGGATCCTGAGGAATTCGACATGGATCCAATTGTAGAATTCGAGGGGGATCCTGAGGAACTCGACATGGATCCAACTGAAGAAATCGAGGAGGATCTAGAAGAAGATCCTATAGAATCTGTGGAGGATCCTGAAGTTGATTTGCTTTATATCAAGTCTGGGATGAGAAGGATGTTGGGGGCAATCGGCCCAAGTATGATCGGGAAGATCATGGTTTTGATGTGTGTGTGTCAATATAGTTAAGGTTAGGGTGTTATGTTATTTTGATATGTGTGAATGAGTCTTGCAGGACTTGGTGAGTCACACGTGGAAGACACATCCGAGGGACGAGAGCCGAGGGAAGAGAACTCCAAGGGCAAGACGGGAAGTGGACTTCAAAGGGCACACGTGAAGGGTGGCATGGAAGCAAGCCGAGGGCTTGCGTACGCATCCGAGGGACAATAGCCGGTGGAAGAGGACTTCAAGGGGCAAGCAAAGGGAGTATACTTGAAGGCACACGTGAAGGAGGGTCATCGGAGTGAGTGAGAGTGGAATTGTACTCAGGGCAGTCGACTGCGCTTAGATTAACCGACTGACAAACCTCACAGAAAGATTAGTCGACTGGTCTTGGACCAGTCGACTGATCAAGGTTGAAAACTAGTCGTTAAGCTAGCCGTTGGCCAGCTGTTTGGCTGAGACCAGTCGATTGCCCTTGGGGCAGTCGACTGGTAGCGAGCTGGGTTGTTTGTTTAAATAGCCCTCTCCACTATTTAAGCCATGTCTTAAGGCTAAGAGAAGCTTAGCTCTTCATTGTAAGATCGTCTCTTTGTGTTCATCTTCCTCATCAAACCTTAAAGTCATCTTGTAAGGAGGAAGGAAGGTTGTGAGAGGTTGTTCTCCACCGAGAAGGAGAAAGCTTTAGCATAAGTTTGCCGGGGCATGATCCACCGAAGGATCAAGGGATCATCCACCTCAAGGATACGCCGTGGAGTAGGAGCAAAGAATCTCCGAACCACGTAAAATGGTATTGTGTTGGTATTGTTCTTATTGTTAAGATTTTGTGTGTGCTAACATTGTATGAAGAATCACGACTTGGGGTGATCAAGCTATTCACCCCCTCTAGCCGTGCCACCAGTCCTAACAAAGGATGGTGTTTACCACTACGCTAGTGTTTGTGCTAGTGGGAGTGGTGGTGCTAGCTTATCTAATTTATTAGTGTCTTGTCTTTGTTACTGTTGTTATGTATAAAAAGTATTTACTCGTTTAGTTTTTTTAAGAGTCACATAGTGGTTACTGTCGTTATGTACGAACAGTTTTATTTTATGAAAAGTTATATTATGTGTTAACAAACTTGTTAATGATTAGTTCATTTTATTTAAATGATAAGTTCATTTATGATTAGTTCATATGATGGGATATATGTAAAATAATTAATCAATGTTTATTAGATTGGATATACGGAGGATGAGTGGGAACGTAGTTACCACTTAATTTCGTAAACCAACTCTAATTTACAATGAGTTAGTTATTAATTACATGCATATGAGTTACACTGAATAACTAAATAATGTATTTATTTATGTTAGATCATGACAACGAAGAATATAATAGATTAACTCAACAAAGGAGAAAAATTAAATGGGGACAACTACAAAATATGACACCTTAAGATACAATATGTACTTGAGGAATAAGAAGTTCTAGAAGCTGTAAATCAATTTATGGTAGAACCTGTAGATGGTTTTACAGCTCAGCATAAATGTGATCTTGATGCCTATAAGGCATGGAAGAAAAAGGACTCCACTGCTAAAGGTATTTTAATTAGTTCAATAGTAGATGACCTGGTATATGAGTATGAGCCTTTACCATCAGCTCATGTTGTCTGGGTTGCCCTGAGAGATAAATACAGTGGAGTTAGCTTAAGAAAGCTTCGTCAGTTGATAATCAAGTTTTACAGCTATAAGAAACGCCCGAATATCTCCATGACCCAACATCTGAGGGAAATGAGGAATATGATTCGAGAGATGAAAACTGCTGGTTATGAGTTGACTGATGAACAACAGGTTTAGGTAGTTATCCGCTCCCTTCCTGATTCTTAGGAATCAATGAAACATAATTGAAACGTGAAAGTATTAAGACTTTCATTGATGTCTCATGCCATGTTGAACTGGAGGCAGAGAGAATTGAATCCGCAAGGATTTCTGGACAGGCTTTTATAGCTGAAGGTTCTGGATCCAAGAATAAGAAAAGGTGGTTCAAGAAAAGAAAAGGAAAGGAAAAAGGAAAATAAGCTGCTGATGCTGGGCAGGGCCCAATCAAGAAGAATGTTAAAGGAAAAAAGTATGGACAGAAACGTAAGAGCAAGTTGACTTGCTATAACTGTGACAAGAAGAGTCATTTTGCTCGGGAATGCACTGAGCCGAAAAAGGTAGATCCATATTTATCTTCTTTTCATGAGTATTATGTTGCTAGTTTAGTGTCGTTAGCTGATTCTTTTCCTTTGTGGATTATAGATTCAGGAGCAACAAACCATGTAGTTCATGATCGAGCTACATACGTGGAGTATCGTCGAGTATCAGTTGGCAACAAATGAATATATGTGGGAAACAATGTAAGGATTGAAATCAAAGGAGTTGACACTTGCAAGCTCAACCTACATGGTGGACATATCCCGTTTCTACATAATGTCCTTTAGGCTCCTGAGATTCGGCAGAATCTAGTTTCTATAACTAGTCTTCTTGATTTGGGCTATTGTATAAACTTTTTTAGTCGTTGTGTGGAACTTTGTATTAACTTCGTGTTGATTGGATGTGGTTATGTAATGAATAGTTTTATGGTTCTTGATGTAGAACAAGATATTAATTGTGGAATTAATAGTTGTTTTTCAAATATTGCTCTTGCTAGTGATGCTAATATTAATGAGAAAATTTGGCATGTTAGACTAGGACATATCGGACAAGAACGGATGAATCGATTAGCTAAGGAGGGTCTATTGGGCACTCATGCTAAGATTAACTTGTCTATATGTGAGCATTATCTTGCTGGAAAAGCAACTAGGAAACCAATTGGTAAGGCTATTAGAGTTGATTCTATGGGATCGTTGTAATCGATAAACGGGGGGGGGGGGGGGTGAATAGCGATTACTAAACTTTTTCTGAAAAGAGAATACCTAGTGGAATAATAACAGAAACAATACTAACACAGTTTCTTTTTACTTGGTTCGGAGTCTTTTATGACTCCTATTCCAAGGCTCACGGTCTTTGACCATTTTCGTTGGGTAATTCTATAACTTGAATAAGATTTATAAATGTAGAACTTGAGTATAGAATTAAACAGCGAAATTAAAAATAAACCGATGACACTAAAGGATTTGCGAAGCGTCTTAGACAACGTGTCATCGATCTTGATCGTTGTCGGTGCGGGAAACTCGAACACGAAAGAAATACGGAGAGTGTTTGAGTGCTTGAGTCACAAGAAGGTTGTTCTGAATTGTTGTGGAAAGCTAAGGGGTGAAACCCCTTATATAGGCTGTTCTCGGGCGCCTCTGGGCTCTTGGGCGCCTACCATGTGTAGCAAATTGAGCACATCCTTATCCATAGACTCGGCCAAAACTCTATCTCTTGGTCTTGGGCGCCTAGGACCTCTGAGGCACCTGATGGCTCACGGGCGCCTTAGATGCTGATGTGGCAACCTGCCAGCTAAACTTCTCATCCGCTGGAAACACCTTAACTCAGGCGCCTTTTGTTGATGCAGTCTGGCCCTGATTGTTGTTTTGGTGTTGACACCGATTTTAGTTCAGGTTGATTATGATGATTATGATTAAGTCCTGGTCAGGGATCAGGCATGGTATGAAAAGTCCTAGCTTGGAGGGCTAGGTGTTGGAAAATCCTAACCTGGAGGGTTAGGTGTTGAAAATCCTAGCTTGGAGGGCTAGTGGTGTGAAAAGTCCTAATTCGGAAGAGGTGGGTGAAAAGTCCTAGCTTGGAGGGCTAGGTGAAAAGTCTAACTTGGAGGGTTAGGTGCAAATTCCCATCTTGGAGAATTAGGTGAAAAAGTCCTGGCTTGGAGGGTCAGGTCCTAGCTTGGAGGGCTAGGTTTGGAAAGTCCTAATCCGGAAGAGTTGGGTGAAAAGTCCTAGCTTGGAGGGCTAGGTGAAAAGTCCTAACTTGGAGGGTTAGGTGCAAATTCCCAACTTGGAGGGTTAGGTGAAAAATCCTTAGCTTGGAGGGCTAAGGTGGATGGAACCCTAGCTTGGAGGGCTGGGTTGGAGCCCTGGATCGGTCTGGTGACCGATCAGGGATATTGGCACGCTGCTCCTTCGTGGATCGGTCGGGTGACCGATCCAGCAATGACTGATCGGTCTGGTGACCGATCAGGCAGCAGGTGTTGCCCTGTTGCTTGGCTCCTGATCGGTCTGGTGACCGATCAGGGAGCAAGCAACTTCCTCACTGCCCTACTCCTGATCGGTCTGGTGACCGATCAGGGAGTGAACAGTGAGTTGAGTTCCCCTTTAGATCAGCTTCTGAACGGTCCGGTGACCGATCAGAGACTTAGGATCTGATTTCCGGGATTACTGTTCATCGGACCTGATCGGTCTGGGTGACCGATCAGGAACCATTCTGATCGGTCTGGTGACCGATCAGGCTTCACTCTGATCGGTCCGGTGACCGATCAGGCTTGTGTTGCCGTGAGGCTGGGAGTCCCAGCAAAATGGTGGATCGGTCCGGTGACCGACCCAAAATCTCTGGATCGGTCTGGTGACCGATCACTTTAATTCAAATTGCTTGTCAGACGCTCTGATCGCATCTGACCACACCCGATTCTCTGCGCTTAGCTTCTGATTCTTGATTTACTGGTTGATATGCTGCTCTAACAGTCTGATTAAGCTGCAGGTGACAGGGGAGGATTCAAACACTCAAGGAGAGTCAATGGAGAACTTTCCTTGGAGCAGGTTTGTCCGTTTTTCCATCTCAGGTTGCAACGGCTGAGCTGCAGACTGGAGCTGAGACTGGAGCTTGGCTGAGGGAAGCTCAGGAGTCCAGGGATAGCTCAGTGGTAGCTGGCATTGGCAGATGAGCAGCTGGGAGCTGCAGGGATGGTGTCATCTGATGCTTGGTGGAGAAACAAAAGCGAGAAGAAGACTTCGGTTGAAGCAGAGTTTCGAGAGTTCTCTAGTTCGATAGTTCCAAGTGTTCGAGCTTGCTGAAGTTCTTGCTGCGATTTTGTGTTCTCCACACTTGACTTGCTGTGTGCGTGTGCTGTTGATTCTTTGAGCAAGTCTTTGAGATCTGAGGAGCAACCAACTCTTACGTGAGTGCTGGGAGGAAGAACAAGGAGCTTGGAGTCCAACAGTGAGAAGACATGAAGGAGGGAGTCCTTGCGTGAGATCGTCACTGGGTGGAGCTCGGGATAAGCTTGCTGTGTTCTTGTCCTTGCTAAGTGCTGAGTAAGAGTTTTCTTTGTGTTTCATTAAGCTTAAATCTATATCCTTGTTTGAAACGCTGTGGAGAGGTTTCTCCACCGAGAAGGAGGTTGCTTTATATCCAGTGAACACCGGGGCTTGATCTGCCGACGATCAAGGATCGCCCACCTTAAGGGCACGCCAAGGAGTAGGGGCAAGTTATCCCCGAACCTTGTAAACTCTCCGTGTTAGCGTTCTTGCTAGTTGTGTCTGTTTGCATTCGTTCTCTGTTTTTGGTTTCTGCATTACTTTGTTTCCATTCGTTTCTTCCGCTGTGCTATTGATAAGGTTGAGTGCAGAAATTTCATAAGTGCCAAAGGTTTCAAGTGTTTGGCTATATTCACCTCCCCTCTCTAGCCATCCGGGTTCCAACAAGTGGTATCAGAGCTTGGGGCTCTGCTTTTGCGGATTAACAACCGAGAGCTACATCCATGTCATTGAGGGAAGGTTTTTCCATCACCCGACCTCCATTCTTCGATGGCGCCGACTTCCAATATTGGAGATCGAAGATGGAATATTATTTGAAGATGGACATCAATACTTGGTTCGCGGTGAAGGAGGGATTCACCCCTCCTAAGGATGATGAAGGCAAAGAACTCGAATCATGGCGGTGGACAGCCGAACAAACTCGGAAGAGTGAAGCCGACGCGAAGGCGGTTGTCACTCTACAATGTGGCATGAACAAAGACCAACTCATCAAGGTTGGTCCTTTCACAAGTGCAAAGGACTTGTGGAACAAACTCATTGAGCTTCACGAGGGCACCCGAGACTCAAGAATCGCAAAGAGGGATTTGTTCCTCAATTAACTCCAAAATCTCTCCATGAAGGAGAATGAATCGTAAGTGAGCTCCATAGCCGGTTCAAGGAAGTCCTCAATGGGCTTCATTCGATTGATGAAAAGGTCGAGAATCGTGACCTTGTGAGGTATGTCTTGAAAGCCTTTCCAAGGAATGCTTTGTGGTCATCCATGGTGGATGCCTACAAAGTTTTCAAGGATCTATCCATTATAAAGTTAGATGACTTATTTTGTGAGATGGAATTGCATGAAATGGCTAACAAAGGCCCCAAGGAGAAGGGGATTGCTTTAGTTGCAGGGGACCGGTCAAACAAGAAGAAGAAGGAGAAGAAGAAGGAGAAGGAGGTCTCTTCATCTTCATCCTCTTTTGAATCCGAGTCCGATTCCGAAGAAGATGGCAGCGGCTCCTCATCCTCCGAAATGGCGAACTTTGTGAGAAGGATGATGAGAAGGGGTCGACGCTTCAAGAGTAGAGGTAACTCTAGTGAAGCTAAACTTGATAAGACTAATGCTTCTTGCTTTGAGTGTGGTAGGAAAGGACATTTCAAGAACGAATGCCCAAAGCTTAAGAAGAAGGAGGAGAAATCCAAAAAGAAAGAAGAAAAATTCAAGAAGAAGAAGAAGGCCTTGAAGGCCACTTGGGATGAGTCATCCTCTAGCTCATCCGATGAAGAGAAGGAGGAGAAAAGCATAAGGCATGTGACACTTATGACTCTAGGAGAGGAAAGCTGTGATGAATCTTCAAGTTCCTCAAACGCGGCTTCATCATCTTCGGATGATGAAGAGGTAACTTCTCCCGAGCTTGAAAAATGTTATAGAGCAATTGCATATTTAACTAGTATGCTTAAGAAGTCAAAAAATAAGGTTAAAGCATTGCAATTAGAGATTGATCAATTGAAATTATCTAGGGATGATAACATTGATGATTTCATGTTGAACTGTTAGAAGATGAAATTAAATCATTGAAACTTGAAGTTGAAAAGTTGAAATCCTCTAAGGTTGAGGAAGTGAATGATTTGCATGATGACTTACTAGTAGAAGAAAACCAATCATTGAAGAGTGAAGTTGAGAAACTCAAGAATATTCTTGGGAAGTTCTCAACTAGCTCTAAGACCCTAGACATGATCCTAAATGCCCAAAGGGCAGTCTACAATAGGGCCGGTATTGGTTACCGTCCTAAAGAACCCTCATTTGTGTCTCTTATGTCTAGGACTGATATGAGACAATCTAGGACACTCAAGGTTCAAAAGAAAGTTGTCAAGGCATGGGTGCCTAAGTCTTGTTTAGTTGATGTTTTAGGTCCCAAGGTTTGGGTACCTAAAACTTCTATTTTTCGAATTGTGTAGGTTATGATTGAGGGGGAGCATCTATCAACTTGGTTCGTTGATAGTGGATGCTCCAAACACATGATCGGGGATAGATCATTGTTTACCACACTTCACAAGAAAAGTAGAGGTAATGTTTCATTTGGTAACAATGGTAGTCTTAAGGTCATAGGAATAGGAGACATTCAAATATCCGAATGTCTTAGAATATCAAATGTCCTTCTAGTCAAGGGGATGAAATTTAATCTCCTAAGTGTGAGTCAATTGTGTGACATGGGTTACACAATTGATTTCCAACCAAGTCAATGTCTAGTTAGACAACATGACACCTTGACATGGTACTAGTAGGAACAAGAGTAGACAATATTTTATCAAGTTTCATTTAAAAGTGCTACTAATGTTTCTGCTAAGTGTTTCATGTCAAAAGAAGATGAGTCCACCCTTTGGCACCGGAGGCTAGCACATGTGAACATGAAGAACATCCGGAAGTTGGCCAACAAAGGGTTAGTTCGTGGCTTACCAAGCATCAAGTATGAAAAGGACAAACTTTGTGATGCATGTCAAATGGGTAAGCAAACAAAATCTGCACATAAAGGTAAAAGCACTGTAAGTACTTCCACTGTATTAGATTTACTTCACATGGATCTATTTGATTGTAGTACTATCATATCATTGAATGGAAGTAGATATTGCTTTGTGATCATTGATGATTTCACTAGATATACATGAACTTACTTTTTAAAATATAAGGACCAAACCTTAGATGTTTTCATTTCCTTTTGTAGGAGGGTAGAAAATGAAAAATCATTAACAATTAAGACAATTAGAAGTGATCATGGAGGTGAATTTCAAAATCAAAGATTTTTAGAATTTTGTCAAGATAGAGGGTTTAGACATGAGTTCTCTACTCCTAGAACACCACAACAAAATGGTGTTGTAGAGAGGAAGAATCGTGTACTTCAAGAGGCAGCACGAAGCATGCTTAATGAGTACTCACTCCCGAGTTACTTATGGGCTGAAGCTGTAAATACAGCTTGCTATGTGCAAAACCGGGTCCTCATTCATAGGTTTTTAGGGAGGACTCCCCATGAACTTTGGTTTGGGAAACCACCTACGGTTAAACACCTTCGGGTGTTCGGTTGTAAGGTGTTCATTCTAAACACCAAGGATCATCTTGGAAAGTTCACGGTAAAGGCTGATGAAGGGATACTAGTCGGGTACTCCCTGGTCAGTAAAGCCTATCGAGTCTACAACAAAAAGTCTAGACTAGTTGAAGAATCTTCTGATGTTGTCTTTGAAGAGATTCCAAAAGTCAATGGTCAACCAGAAGATGAAGTCCAATTCGAACTTAGGAGACTAAGTTTGAATGAAAGTCCAAATGTTGTTGATGGTGATGAATCCGATGACGGTGAACCTAGACAATCTATAGATCAGCCGGATCCTGAGGCTGAACTTGTGTCTAGTGAGCCCATTCACGAAGCACCACCAACACCAAGGCAAACTAGATTAGCTTCTAGTCATCCCCAAGACTAAATTGTTGGAGACATCCATCATGGGGTTAGGACTAGATCATTCTTCCGGAATGAGGCTAATGAAGTTGCCCTAATTTCCGAAATTGAACCTAGGAAAATTGATGAAGCATTAAATGATCCCGATTGGGTCATTGCAATGCAAGATGAATTAGGTCAATTCGAGAGGAGTCAAGTTTGAGACTTAGTCCCTAGACCTAAGAAGACCACCATCATTGGAACCAAATGGGTCTTAAG
>JAGFNQ010006330.1:0-83987 GCA_024364735.1 Boesenbergia rotunda | reverse complement strand
CGGTCTATGGTACCCCCGTACCGAATCATTTGATTTAATTGGCTATACGGATTCCGACTACGCTGGATGTAAGTTGGACCGGAAGAGCACAAGTGGGGGTTGCCAATTCTTAGGTTCATCCTTAGTAAGTTGGTCAAGTCGGAAGCAACATTGTGTTGCTCTCTCCACAACCGAGGCAGAGTATATTGCTATGGGAGAGAGCGTATCACAATTGTTGTGGATGATACATACTTTAGAGGACTATGGTTTGAGGTACAAGGGTGTGCAAGTGTTATGTGATAACATTAGCACAATTAACCTAACCAAGAATCCAGTCCATCATTCTAGGACCAAACACATTGAGGTGCGTCACCACTTCATTAGGGATCATGTAGCTAGGGGAGATATTGTACTCTCACATGTAGAGTCCAAATCAAACCTAGCTGACATTTTCACTAAATCACTCCCCGAAAATGAATTTAGTTTCCTAAGACGGGAGTTGGGAATGTGTCGTGCTTCATGAATTTCAAAATGCATTCAAACCCTTCATGATTATTTTGAAATTGTTGGGAAATAATTGTGTAACTTTGGGGACATCTCACACAAACTATAAGGTTTAACAAAACGTTTTTGTTTGATAGATATGTGGTGAGATGTTAGGATCAACTAAATTTCTCAAAATATCAATGCATCCCTTGAGGAATTAAGTTGACGAGATAATAATCACTTCGGTGACCAAGTATGGGGAAAACCATTGCATAACATATGTGTTTATGGCTCCATGATCATACTTGGACATTCCAATCAAGGCAACTTGATTGGAAACCTGAATTTGATGCACACTTAGTTGAAATTGCTTGAATGATTGTTGATTGAGTTTAACTCCATTTGGATGGATCAAAGTGATTGTTAAACCTATAAGGACTTTTGATCCTTGTTCAGGGATCAATTTTAGTCATAAGATCATGTCCAAGTTCAATAAACATCATCAGATCTCGATTGGAAAAAGTCTGAAAATCTGAAACTGAATGTTTCAGATCGTATCAGGGAGTATCAGGAACCCTGATCGGTCACCGGACCGATCAGGCATAAGGCTGATCAGTCCCCGGACCGATCTGGCTCCATTCTGTAACGATCGGTCCACAGACCGATCAGAGGGCATCAGTGACCTTACGAAATTCTGATCAACCTTACTGAGCCAACCTGGATCGGTCCCCGGATCGATCTAGCACCCTATGGTGATCGGTCCACAGACCGATCAGGGGGTTCACAGTAAGCCTCCCAAGGCTACTGGTCGCTTCCTGATCGATCAGCCGATCGATCAAGGACATGCCTGATCGGTCACCCGACCGATCAGGATCAGGCTAGTCCGATCAGGCCAGAGCCTGATCGGTCTGGGGACTATCAGATCGAACGGTGATCCGTTCAGGCGCATTAAAATCTGGTTGGTGGACCGATCCACCAACCAATTAAATCCTGTACAACCTCTCTTTCCCGAACCCTAGCGCCGAAAAACCTCCCACCTGTGCAATCTTTGTGTCGTGCGAAAGCTCTTCCAGTGCTTTCTTCTTCCTCGAGAGAGTCTCCGCGCGTGCAGTCCTAAGGAGTTCTTCTGGGCTCTGTTTTCTTCCTGCTTCCTGCGACGTTTTCTCGCTGAAGGGCCTTACGATCTCTCTCTTGCGCCAGGCTTTCTCCTACGCAAGCTTGTTTTTCCAACCTCCAAGAACTTCACAAATGGCACCTAAGTAAGTGTTTGTCTCAGTTTTCCTTTCAAATCAGTTCATAAATTATGTGTGAGGCTAACCATGTTTTGTGCCGTGATTTCTTGTTTCGTGCCATGACCCCTTGATCTGGCCGTGAGCCTCTTGTATTGACCGTGAGCCTTTTTGCGTCATTTTATCACCTTATGTTCAAATCTCATTTTCGGACTATTATTGTTCTTCGTTTGATCAAATGTTTCATCTCTTATTCACTGATTGGGTCTTGTCTTTTGATCTACCCTTAATCATTGTGTCTTGATCATGTTCTCTGATTGGGTTTAACCTTACCTTGATCATATTTGACTATTTCGATTTCTAGAAAATCTTCTAAAGGTAAGGAACCTATGGTGGAAAGCTCAAAGGGCAAAGGCCCTTCAATATCTACACCTTCTCCAAGGCCTCCACCACCTCTACATACTCGATTTCAGAGTGTCACTCTTGCGTTAAATTTCGAGTGGCACAATTTCAAATTAATGCCATGTCGAATTATAGACCAATCCTTTATCTATGAACATTGCCCGACCATCCGACAAATTATCACACATTACAATCTTCAATCCATTCTTTTTCTTGAGAGGCCGATCAATCTTGACTTGGTCTCTAAATTCTATAATAACATGGTGAGTGGGGAGGGGACGGGGTGGAGGACTCGTGTCGCCAGTGTCGACCTTGATTTTAATCGATCCATTTTTACTGATTTTCTTGGTTGTCGCCGGTCAGACAATGATTTCTTTCTCTACCCTTACCATCCTAATCCTCTTCCGTTTCCCTTCGATGGAGTAACCCCTGATTCCATCTATGAGTACTTTCTAGGTCATCCCAGGCCAAGGGGTTCCGGTAAGAGCACCAGTGATTTTCCACATTTCCTGCTCTTCGCCTTTCCCCTGTTGACTATGTTCTGTTCAAGATCATCACCAATTGTCTTCTACCTACTACTTCAAAACATCTGGATGAGATTCGCCCATCCCACTGCTTGATGCTCTACGGGATGCATCAGCAGTTAGATTTTGATCCAGTGGCCTCGGTCTATTTCTCCATCATTGTCCATTGCATGTCGTCCACCCAGTCAGTCTACATGCCATTCGGCCATATCATCACATCCTGGCTGGAGTCGGTTGGCATCGACGTTTCACAGGGCCGCACTGTGCCCATGATTCGATAGGACTGCCGTCTGGATCGTCGCATGCTTGCTCAGTCCGGCATTGTCCTCGGGCCCTAGGGGTTGAGGTGGAAGAATCGCAGACGTGAGGGGGAACTACCGAGAGCAGCTCATGACCAGGGGCCGCTAGCTGATACTGCAGATTACGACGGGTGGGCTCCTGACCTATGCTGGCAGGTTGCGGAGATAGAGCGGTTGTTAGAGCACGAGTTGCATATCTCTGAGCTCTGGCGACGGGAGGTCAGCTCAGAGTATTAGTCTTTCGATCGTCGTCTCGATGCTCTAGCATCTGATGTATCTGAGATCAGCTCCTTCCAGGATGCGTGGTATGAGGAGTGGTACCATCATGCGTATCCTGGTGGTGGGTCCCCCAGCATTCCTTTACCAGAGGACGTTATTTACATTGCTGATTCCTCAGATGATGATCACGCAGAGGGTTGATGATATTTATGATGAGTGACATGGTTGTTTGTATCTGGATTTTGATGCATCTGTCTTGCATCGTGTGATTTCTCTGGATGTTTTATGACTTATTTCTTTTTGACTTTGATGCATGTTTTATCCTACTTTAGTACTCCTTGTTGATGCTATGATGTACTATCTACATATTTGATCCATAGCTATCTTCATGCTTATGATGTCATGCTCATATGGTACATATGCTTGTTTTGCCATGCCTATATGTTTTTTTGTCATATGTATTCATATGCTTATCAAAAATCAATCTGTTGTTTTGGGATACCCCTAGGGTTGAGGGGGAGTATAGTTTAAACATAACAGCCTTTCTAGACCCCTTTTCGGTGTTCGACAAAGGGGGAGAGTGTTGGTTGGTTAAGTTTAGGATGATCATATTGTAGGGGGAAGATCTGGATTCCCCTATGATTCCAAATTTGAGAAAATTGATTGAGAATCCCTAAACTTAAAATCGGGTTGTCAAACAACAAAAAGGGGGAGATTGTTGATGCAGTCTGACCCTAATTGTTGTTTTGGTGTTGACACCGATTTTAGTTCAGGTTGATTATGATGATTATGATTAAGTCCTGGTCGGGGATCAGGCATGGAATGAAAAGTCCTAGCTTGGAGGGCTAGGTGTTGGAAAATCCTAACCTAGAGGGTTAGGTGTTGAAAATCCTAGGTTGGAGGGCTAGGTGGGTGAAAAGTCCTAATTCGGAAGAGGTGGGTGAAAAGTCCTAGCTTGGAGGGCTAGGTGAAAAGTCCTAACTTGGAGGGTTAGGTGCAAATTCCCATCTTGGAGAATTAGGTGAAAAAGTCCTGGCTTGGAGGGTCAGGTCCTAGCTTGGAGGGCTAGGTTTGGAAAGTCCTAATCCGGAAGAGTTGGGTGAAAAGTCCTAGCTTGGAGGGCTAGGTGAAAAGTCCTAACTTGGAGGGTTAGGTGCAAATTCCCAACTTGGAGGGTTAGGTGAAAAATCCTTAGCTTGGAGGGCTAAGGTGGAGGGAACCCTAGCTTGGAGGGCTGGGTTGAAGCCCTAGATCAGTCTGGTGACCGATCAGGGATATTGGTACGCTGCTCCTTTGTGGATCGGTCGGGTGACCGATCCAGCAATGACTGATCAGTCTGGTGACCGATCAGGCAGCAGGTGTTGCCCTGTTGCTTGGCTCCTGATCGGTCTGGTGACCGATCAGGGAGCAAGAAACTTCCTCACTGCCCTACTCCTGATCGGTCTGGTGACCGATCAGGGAGTGAACAGTGAGTTGAGTTCCCCTTTAGATCAACTTCTGAACGGTCCGGTGACCGATCAGAGACTTAGGATTTGATTTCCGGAATTACTGTTCATCGAACATGATCGGTCTGGGTGACCGATCAGGAATCATTCTGATCGGTCTGATGACCGATCAGGCTTCACTCTGATCGGTCCAGTGGCTGATCAGGCTTGTGTTGCCGTGAGGCTGGGAGTCCCAGCAAAACGGTGGATCGGTCCGGTGACCGACCCAAAATCTCTGGATCGGTCTGGTGACCGATCACTTTAATTCAAATTGCCTGTCAGACGCTCTGATCGCATCTAACCACACCCGATTCTCTGCGCTAAGCTTCTGATTCTTGATTTACTGGTTGATATGCTGCTCTAACAGTCTGATTAAGATGCAGGTGATAGGGGAGGATTCAAACACTCAAGGAGAGTCAATGGAGAACTTTCCTTGTAGCAGGTTTGTCCGTATTTCCATCTCAGGTTGCAACGGCCAAGCTGCAGACTGGAGCTGAGACTGGAGCTTGGCTGAGGGAAGCTCAGGGAGTCCAGGGATAGCTCAGTGGTAGCTGGCGTTGGCAGATGAGCAGCTGGGAGCTGCAGGGATGGTGTCATCTGATGCTTGGTGGAGAAACAAAAGCGAGAAGAAGACTTCGGTTGAAGCAGAGTTTCGAGTGTTCTCGAGTTCGACAGTTCCAAGTGTTCGAGCTTGCTGAAGTTCTTGCTGCGATTTTGTGTTCTCCACACTTGACTTGCTGTGTGCGTGTGCTGTTGATTCTTTGAGCAAGTCTTTGAGATCTGAGGAGCAACCAACTCTTACGTGAGTGCTGGGAGGAAGGAACAAGGAGCTTGGAGTCCAACAGTGAGAAGACACGAAGGAGGGAGTCCTTGCGTGAGATCGTCGCTGGGTGGAGCTCGGGATAAGCTTGCTGTGTTCTTGTCCTTGCTAAGTGCTGAGTAAGAGTTTTCTTTGTGTTTCATTAAGCTTAAATCTATATTTTTGTTTGAAACGCTGTGGAGAGGTTTCTCCACTGAGATGGAGGTTGCTTTATATCCGGTGAACACCGGGGCTTGATCTGCCGACGATCAAGGGATCGCCCACCTTAAGGGCACGCCAAGGAGTAGGGGCAAGTTATCCCCGAACCTTGTAAACCCTCCGTGTTAGCGTTCTTGCTAGTTGTGTCTGTTTGCATTCGTTCTCTGTTTTTGGTTTCTGCACTGCTTTGTTTCCATTTGTTTCTTCCGCTGTGCTACTGATAAGGTTGAGTGCAGAAATTTCATATGTGCCAAAGGTTTCAAGTGTTTGGCTATATTCACCCCCCTCTCTAGCCATCCGGGTTCCAACACCCCGGGCGTCGGCTGTACCACAGTGTGTTAGGGTTTTTGAATACCTTAGTAGCGCATAGTCATTTTGAAAGAAGCATCTCGTTTTATTACTCGATTTTGCTGCGAGAGCACAGAGAGACTCAGACAGATGTTCTGTATAAATTGTAAATCTTACAAAAACCAGAAGGATCCTAGACCACTGCCGGACCGAGACCTCCTGAGTTTTTTTATCTTTCTTCGGTAGCTACTCCTCTAGGCCTCGTGGGTTCTTCCAAGATTCTGACATGACCTCTCTGCTGTAACACCGACGAGACACTAGCTGATCCCCTCTGACTTCCACCACCCGATCGCCCACCGGGAACTTGATCTTCTGGTGGTACACAGAGACCACTGCCTGGAAGGTGCTGAGCGCTGGGCGGCCCAGGATGGCATTGTAGGAGGAGGGCGCGCCCACGATTAGGAAAGGCGTCCTCCGGGTTCTCTCGAGCCTATCGTTGCCCAACGAGAGTAACAAGGTGATTTGCCCCAACGGCTATACTCGCTACCCCGTGAAGCCAAATAGTGGGGTCGAGACGGGGAGCAGTTCATCCTCATCTATTTGCATTTGCTCCCAAGCCGCCTTGTACAGAATGTTCACGGAACTCCCCGTGTCTACGAAGATGCGCTTCACCTCATAATTGGCAATGCGGGCCACGATCACTATGGCACCCTCATGGGGAGCTTCCACTTCTTCGAAGTCGGATGGCCCAAATGAGATTGTAGGGCCTGGCACCTGGCTTTGGCTTGTCCCGATGGAGTAGTTTTCCAACCGTCGGGAGTAAGAATTTCTGGCACTGTTAGAGTCTCCTCCCGTAGGTCCTCCGGAGATAACCCTTACATGGCCCGAAGGAGGACCCCGCATAAGGGCTTTGCCTTTTTGGGGATCTCTCTCTAAGGAGAGGGATCTTCCGGGTTCAGGCCCCCGACTCCTACCTCGCAATCGCGATTGGGATCGAGGTCGAACCTCGTTCTCCCCGGCGGGCCGTCACCGAGGGGAAAGGCTTCGCCTTGGCGACCTTCGGTGATACCCCGACTTGTTCCATTTTCTTCGGGGTTTGATGTCTGCCTCCTCACTGAACTTCTTCTTCAAGGCATGACACTCCTCCGTGGAATGAGTCGAGCTTCCATGATAATTGCAGTACTTCGGCAATGACTCCGGCTGCTCGATGTCTATCGTCTCCACTAGCCGACGCCTGCCAGCCTATTAGTGCCTTCCGGGCGGAAGGTCTTTTCCCCGCACCGGAGCCAGGGGCTCCCTTCTGTCTGATCGGGGGGCTGTCGGAGGAGGAGCTCCGATTGGATCCTTGCGTCGGGCGTACTATACCTCTTCTACATTGACATGCTTCACAGAGCGTCCCAACAAATCATCGAAGCTTGCGGGGGGCTTCCTCACCAAGGACCAGAAGAAGTCCCCCTCAACGAGCCCTTGGGTGCAAGCACTGATAAGTATCTCCGATGTCGAGCTAGGCACGTCCTGTGCCACCCGGTTGAACCTCTGGATCTACTGCTTGAGCGGTTCCTTAGGCTTTTGTTTGAGGGCAAACAGGTTAAGTGTTGTCTTCTGGTAACGACGGCTGCTCGCGAAATGGTGGAGGAAGGATGTCTTAACTCCACGAAGGAGTTGATGGAACCTTGTGGCAGCCTCTGGAACCACTGCTGAGCTGCTCCTGACAAAGTGTTCAAGAACACCCGGCACTTCACACCATCAGTATATTGGTGCAGGAGTGCCTCATTCTCGAATTTACAGACGTGATCCTCCGGATCCGTCTTCCCATTATACTCAGGGATCCCGGGCCCGCGGAACTGCTTTGGCATGGGGTCCTCGACAATCTCGGATGAGAAAGGGGTAGACGGAGCCTTCTGGGAGGTCTTGGGTCCATCCCTCTTCCCGGTCACTCTTCGTGCCTCTGAGAGCTGGAGGCCACTGAGTGGGCCTTCTCCATGTCTCCAGGGGATTCTCTTTGAGGGCCCTAGACTGCTCCGTCCTGTTGCCCCACCGGGGTGACGAATCTTTAGAAATGCGAGGCGGAGACCCTAGGGATCTCCTCCCTTACCGGACCCCCTGGTTACGGGGCAGCCTGTTCGACTTGGTGCTGCTCCAGAGCTTCCTTGATGGCATTAGCCACTAAGCAGTCAAGTTCCTCTCTTATGAGGGTAAGGGGTTGTCCCTCTGATCCTGCCATCGGTGCTCCTTCAGGTGCTTTGCTAGTTTCCCACAAACGACGCCAAATTTATTCCGGAAAGAGTCATTGACGATGGTCAGGCACCGAAGCTTTGCCCCTGTGGTGGTTGCTGAGGTGGGGAGGAACTTGAGGTCTGCAAAGTTAACACAAGCGTTAGGGGACACGTCGGCAGGGGTCCGACGAAGTCCACTTCGACTCTCAAGTCAGTATCTGTCAGGAGGGGAAGGTTGTAGAAAGTAAAGAAAAGGTCTAGAGTTGAGAGAGTGTAACCCCCTTACCGGAGGGGTTGGACTACCTTTTATATCGATGACGATGGGCTAGACGTGCCCCTTGGTCGGTGCCACATCTCCCGTACATAAGCCACGTCCCCCCCTCGTTCGGTGGTCATGGGATATCCTTTGAAAATGTCTGCGCCGTTATCGACTTCGGCTCGTTGCGAGATTCAAGGGTCATGAAGACCTTTTCTGACGGGGGTGCGTATCCGTATCTCGAGGGGGGTCAGTATCTGAGGTCGGTTATTGCGGGGACTCCACCCCCCGAGGAGAGCTTGGGGTTTTCACATGCCACAACTCCCGAGGGGCTCCCGAGAGGGATCTCCAGCTGCCCTTCCCGGGCGCATCGCCCTCGGGGATTCTCGGGACCCGGGAAGGAGGGTTGTCTCAACCTACCGCTGGTGTGTCGGACAGCTTCTTCATCCTTCGTCTTGGCCAGGGCTCATTCAACCCTATCACTATCCATGTGAGTGACAAAAATCAGAGTGTGACTACCTCCACTATGAGGAGAGGTTGACAAATTCAGTGGTGGAACAAGAAGAGGACGATAGCCAGATATCCCACTGATTTTTGGGCAGAAACAACGGGATTTAGAAAATATTGGTTCCTCTTCCAAAATGGTTCCAGTTCTGGCATTGGATTATAGAATACCGAATTTTAAGGGGGCTAAATGGAACAAAATTAGAAACATAGGGTCTTGTTGGGATTAACAAAACTTGGAGGGCTTTATTACAAAAAGCCAAAACCATATTATAAACCCTAAAATTTCTCCCGAACTCTTCTCCTTCCCTGTTTCTTTCCCCCGACGCCAACACACCACGCACGCAGGTAGTTCGCGACGGCGCATCCTTCCCCTCACCG
The DNA here is from genome assembly GCA_024364735.1 of Boesenbergia rotunda. Taxonomy (NCBI): domain Eukaryota; kingdom Viridiplantae; phylum Streptophyta; class Magnoliopsida; order Zingiberales; family Zingiberaceae; genus Boesenbergia; species Boesenbergia rotunda. The sequence continues at coordinate 74,702 of JAGFNQ010006330.1, read as the reverse complement.
AGTGCCATCGGAGATTCCTCCTCCTTCGTTTTCTTCGTCCTCTTCAGAGTGCACAGACAAGACGCGGCGGCACTTCTCTTCCTCTCTTGCGCGCGAAGGAAACCGCGTCGTGCCCTAGCTTCTTTTTCTTCTGTCTTCTCCGGCGCGCAAGAATAGGGCGTCGCACGCTCATCTCCTGGATCGCGCCGCTGCCCTCACGCGAGACTCTAGCCAACGCCACCTCTGTTCCCTGATCACCGATGCTAGCCCAAGTAAGGGGTTCTTCTTGTAGGTTTAATTATGTTGATTGTGTACTATTCGAAATGGAGCAATAGGTGAAGAATGATTTGATTGTTCTTGTTGTGTTCTCTGTTCTTGCCGTGAGATGTGGTTGTACCTTGTGTTGAACCTTCCGTGAGTTTTTCATGGGTGGTAATTGATTCGTAGATTAGATGGTGTATTGAAATGGATGCTATGATTCCCATAAGAAATGGATAAACAAGTCCAGTTTACCAGCGTGTTTACTGTGAACATCAAATTAGGTTTTATCCTGATCATGTTGCCCTCTTAGCTGTAGTCCTTGATCCAAGTTCCTTTTGGTTTCTATTAGTCATTTAATTCCAGTTCCTTTTGGTTTAATTGAGAGGATCTTAATTAATTATAGTAGTTATTAATTTTCTTTGATCGTATGTCACCAATGTCGTAAGTTTCCTAGTTGTTGTCTGGTTTGAGATGGGAGCTTGTGCTTAAGGTAAGTTATGGAGTTGATTATGTGGGATTTTCCCTAAATGGTATTGTTGATGTTTATTAAATAGATATTATGATTAGAATCTATCCTAAATTTTATTTATAGGTGGTTTAATTAATTAATTTTATAAATGGCTAAACTATATCCTTGATATAGGACATTGATTTGGATTCGTTTAGTTGATCGTGGAAGATCCTCATCGTTTACGAACTTCTATATAAAAAGCAGGTACTTTTCTTTTGTAGTCTTGTAGTTCTTTTACCTTAAAATGCATGGCTTGTTATGTCTAACTAGGTTTACTTGACCTTGTTCCTTGTTGTTGTTTATTTTATATCGAATGTTGATACTTTCATTGTTTGACCTTCGAGTTTAAATCAAAAATTTGTATCCATACAGTCTCTCGTTAATTTTCCATTATGTAAAATACCGCACGTACGCGAGTACTTAAATATTCATTAAACACCACTAGGATAGTTGGCATTAGAGACACCCTACCTAGTAATTTAGTTGCATATTCTTTAATTTCTAGTTGGTTTCTGGTTTGTTGCTTTTGTAGTTGCATCGTTGTTATTCAGTTGTACGTTGTTATTCAGTTGTTTGTGCTTATTTGTATCATGCACCATACCTACACCGTTGCATACTGACGACTGTTGGGCTTCCAGGTGGTTAAGCCGTCGTCAATCATTTAGTTGTTTTGCCACTCAACCACTTGTTGTGGTAGTTGCTAGAGTGGAAGCAGCCATCCTATTACGTCACACTTGACTACTCATGTACAATGGATGTTGGAGTTGTAGGCAAACAGTTGACACCCTCACCGTTATTTCCGAGGGATATCAGAGTTGTTGATAGCTCCCCCTATATATATCGGGGCTTTAGAGTATTTAGCTCCCTAACATCCTGTCCACTCAACCACATTTATTAGTGGCATTCGTTGGAGTGCATACAGTTGTCACAACCCTACCCACTCGGCCACACAGATGTGATGTGTTCACGGCTTGACTGGCGTCAGGGGTAACACATGTCATTGCATCATGTTCATCTATTGTATTTATGCATTTTCTTATGGTTATTGCATTTTTATGAGCTATGGTTGCTGCATTTGGTTGACATGCATGTTTGTTTGATGCTATACTATGTTGCATGTTTACACGTTATTTTATACAGGCTTTGGTGTCTTCTATTTCCTAGAGATTGTACACTGTTGTACTCTATTGTTTTATATATCTTTATGATGTCATGCTATTGTCTACTCATATATCCGCAGAGTCCACCCGGAATCACCACCCCTGCTTCCCATCTTTTGTTTCAGGTAGCAGGTAGATGCATTACTTGGAGCCAGGAGAGGATCCAATTGTCAGTCCCACCGTGTCAATTCATTTGGAGTTGTCTCAGGGTTTAGTGGTTTTCTTCGCAATACTTTATTTCTGCGTTTTTATTATTTTTCGCATTTACTTCGTGGACTGTTAGATGTTTTATTAGTCTGATATTGTCGTAGTAGAAGTATGTTCATCTTTGGACTTATGTTGGAGTTTTGTCGATATTCAGACTTTCTTTTAGCTTTACTTCTGCTAAAAGATATTAAATGTTTTGTGATGTTTAAGTTATTTTATCTTTATTGTACATATTGATATAAACTGCGTGATTGTGGATGTACTTACTATGTTGATGTCAACCGTGTGTGACTGAGCTATATGTATATAGAGATTATGTATTATGTGTCCCAACTTGTTCGCCGTACAGGGGAGATGCTGCCCGATTTTCGAGTAAGCATGTACCTCTGGGGGTGTGATAATTTTTGATATCAGAGTGAGGTTTTGCGATGTTTTAGTGTCTGTGCGTTTACGGAGTTATTTTATGGATTTGGTTGTATTTTTATGGAGTCATTTTCTTGACGTGGTTTGGTATGGTTGTATTTTGGGACTTGGCAGCGATGAGATCTCTCTTGGCAACAAGAAGTAAGTTGGTTTTAAATTTTGATAAAATTATATCTAAGTAATGTGTGTTGGTGTAGTTAACAGGTATGCCTCGTCGTATTGAGTTGTCTCCACCCCGTGCTCATGGTCATGGACGACGATCACGGGGGAGCCCAGAGGAGGCCGAGGGAGACACGAGTTAGAGTGGAGCCGACTGGTCGGGGATCAGCTCACTAGGACCCTTTGGGTGAGCTGAGACCTCCACCTCTGAGAGTACCTCCTCCTTATCCGACAGCAGTTCCAGTCGTACCATCAGAGGCAGGTCCATCAGTGTCATCAGTGGCAGTCTCTGGAATACCATCAGTGGTACCCCCCTGCCCAAGCGGGTTGGATTCTGGATAGAGCTCGGATTCCGTTGTTGGCAGCGTCTGTGAAGGGTTAGTTCACACTATTCCATGGTGAACCAGATCCGTATGCTGCTCATGCCTGGTTGGAGACATTGGAGGGCACCTCCAGCTATATGACCCTCACAGACATAGAGAAGGTGGAGTTGGCTACATATCACCTTCGAGATCAGGTCGTCACTTGGTGGAACATGCAGAAGACTCTTATTGGTGGTCGACCAATTTCTTGGGTTTCTTTTCGTGAAGCTTTTGAGGGTAAATATTATCCTGTTGTGTTTCGTACGGCTCGACAGTAGGAGTTTCTTGCTCTTCATCAGGGAGATCGCTTAGTTATGGAGTATGAGGCAGAAATCAATCGCCTGCGGAGTTTTGTCCTCAGTTGGTGGCTACAGAGGATGAGCAGACGACATAGTTCACGCAGGGCCTAGCTGGATATATCCAGTTACGTATGTCTGGATGGACTCCTACTTCTTATCGAGAGGCTCTAGATCGGGCTCTACACATCGAGATGATATAACATCAGTTGCATGGTGATAAGAAGAAAGGAAAGCAGATAACTCAGGGTTCAGTAGGGACACAGAAACAACAGACTGTTGGACAGAAGCCCAGTAGCAGGAGTCAGAGTACGTAGGAGACTTCTGAGCCTCAGTTTTGACCCCAAAAGTCAGGACGGTTTTCAGCAGGATCATCGCAGGGTTCTCAGCAAACCCGGAAGTCTGCTACTGGTGGGGCTCATTATTTTCAGTGTGGATCTAGGGACCACAACGGACCAGATTGTTCCCTAGAGCACCCCATATGTTATTATTGTAAACTTCCGGGTCATGAGAGTCGAGGTTGTCCCTTAAAGGATTAGCATATGTTGGTAGCAGATACTCCTCAGGGAGCCCGGTTAGAATAGCAGAGGCCACAGCGAGGCGGCCGTCAGACTCAGACGTCATCCCGTCAGCAGCAGACAGGACGTCAATAGGTAGTTCCTCCACCAGTTCAGATTTACTGTATGCCTGGGCATGAGTACCCTTCACCAGCGGCGTCTCGATTTTCTGGGTTGGGGTTATACTATCAGCAGTCATACCCGGCATACCAGCCTACAATTTATCAGCATCAACAGTCGGCTGGAGCTTCGGGTTATCAGTCTCAGCAGTCGGTTGGGCCTTCTGGATATCAACCCCAGCAGACTGCCGAACCTTCAACATCTCAGCCTTAGCAGATTTTAGCGTTGCCACCTCCAGCTCCAAAGACAGACCGAGTTTATGCAGTCACCAGAGAGGAGGCACAGCAGGCCGATGGATTAGTTTTCCGTGGTATGATTTCGGTTTATGCATTTCCTGCAGAATTGCTTATTGATACTGGTAGTTCTAGTTCTTTCATATCATGGTTGTTGATGGGAAAGATTAGTAGGTTGCCTACCCTTAGATCACAACGTCTATCAGTGTCTCTGCCATCCCGTGAGGTATTGGATATCACGCAGGAAGTCAAGGCATGCCCATTGGATTTCAGCGATTATACTCTCACTATGGATCTGTCAGTTCTCGAGATTATAGAGTTTGATATTATTCTGGGCATGGACTCGTTGGCAGCTTATCATGCCACATTTGATTGCCAAGCGAGGGTGGTCACGTTTCGGCCTCCGAACCAACCCTCGTGGGAATTCATTGGCACCAGAGATGATGGGATTTCGATTATCTCTGCACTACAGGCCCAGAAGCTTATATCACATGGATGTCAGGGTTTTCTATTGTCACTTATCAACACTGATGACAGCAGTAGCCCTCAGCTCTCGGATATTCCAGTGGTCCGAGAATTTCCCGACGTCTTTCCAGAGGAGCTTCCTGGTTTGCCTCCCAGAAGACAAGTCAAGTTTATGATTGAGTTGATTTCGGGGACTGCGCCGACATCAAAGGCTCCTTATCGTATGGTGCCTAAGGAGTTGGATGAGTTAAAGGTCCAGCTTCAAGAGTTGCTTGATAGGGGATTCAACCATCCCAGCGTATCTCCATGGGGTCACCAGTTCTGTTCGTAAAGAAGAAGGATGGTTCTATGAGGTTATGCATCGACTATAGGTAGTTGAATGCAGTGACCATCAAGAACAAATATCCCCTGCCTCGTATTGAAGATTTGTTTGATCAGCTGAAGGATACCTCAGTGTATTCTAAGATTGATTTGTGGTCAGGATATCACCAGTTGAGGATCAAAGATTCAGATATCCAGAAGACAGCATTCCGCACCCAGTACGGACATTATGAGTTTTTGGTAATGTTATTTGGGCTTACCAATGCTCCTGCAATGTTTATGGATTTGATGAATCGGGTCTTTATGGAGTATTTGGATCAGTTTGTTATTGTTTTCATCGACGACATCCTGATTTACTCCCATTCCGAGGAGTAACATGCGTGCTATCTTCGCATCATTCTGGAGACGTTCAGGCGGGAGCAGTTGTATGCGAAGTTTAGCAAATGTGCTTTCTAGTTGTCTTCTGTGGGTTTTCTTGGGCACGTTGTTTCCAGTAGAGGTATCTCCGTAGATCCCCAAAAGATCGAGGCTGTCACCAGTTGGGAGCAGCCCAAGTCAGTTCAGGAGGTGCGCAGTTTTCTCAGATTGGTTGGTTATTATCGACGTTTTGTTGAGGGGTCTTTTAGCATTGCTTCACCATTGACATGTTTAATCAAAAAAGGCATGAAATTTGTTTGGATAGAGGCTTGTGAGAATAGTTTTCAGGAGCTCAAGCGGCGATTGGTGTCAGCGCCTGTATTGGTGTTACCTTCATGCGAGGATGGTTTCGTACTCTACACTGACGCATCACATCAGGGTTTGGGCGCAGTTTTGATGTAGCATGGACGGGTAGTCTCTTATGCTCCTCGTCAGTTGAAAGAGCATGAAAAGAACTATCCAGTTCACGACTTAGATCTTGCAGCCATTATTTTTGCCCTAAATATATGGAGACATCATCTCTACGACGTCACATTTGAGATTTTCACGGATCACAAGAGCCTTAAGTATTTATTCACTCAGAAGGAGCTGAATCTTCGTCAGAGAAGATGAATGGAATTTTAGAAGAATTATGACTGTACTATTAGCTACCATACAGGGAAAGCTAATGTGGTTGCAGATGCACTGAGCAGAAAATCTCGGAGTGTTCTGGCTTGTCACAGGGTTATGGTCACAGACTTAGTTCAGAGCTTCTCAGAGTTGGGACTGGAGGAGCAGGGTCAGACAGAGAAATGGTTGTTGGTGACTATGGTTACTCAGTCTTCGATCAGGACGAGGATAAGAGAGGCTCAGGCTAGTGATTAGTATCTGCGGTTCCTAGGCAGCCGAATAACCTTAGAGCAGCAAACTGACTTTACACATGATGACGAGGGTATTCTATATTTTCGAGGGAGATTGTGTGTACCTAAGTCACATCCGGTCATGGATGAGTTGCTTCAGGAGGCTCATCGATCTCGGTTTACGATACATCCTAGCAGAACCCGTATGTACCGAGATTTGAGACATTCCTACTGGTGGAACTGTATGAAAAAAGACATCGTGGATTTTGTTACTAGATGTCTAGTGTGCCAGCAAGGGAAGGCCAGGCATCAGAGACCTATTGGATTACTATAAAAGATCTCTATTCCTGAGTGGAAATGGGAGCACATCATGATGGATTTTGTTGTGGGGTTACCGAGTTCTCGGAAAAGACATGACGCGATTTGGGTGATCGTTGATCGATTAACCAAATCTGCTCACTTCTTGAGGATTCAGAGGACAGATTCACTGGACAAGCTGGCAGACTGTACTGTTGTGAGATTATCAGACTACACGGTGTTTCTCTGAGCATCATATCAGACAGAGACCCGTGTTTCACTTCGTGGTTTTGGCAGAGTTTGCAACAGGCTATGGGTACCGAGCTTTGATTCAGTACAACCTTTCATCCGTAGACGGACGGATAGTCAGAGCGTACTATTCAGGCACTAGTGATTTGTTGAGATCCTGTGTTGTGGACTTTGGAGGCAACTGGGAAGATCACCTGCACTTAGCTGAGTTTGCCTACAATAATAGCTATCATTCGATTATTCAGATGACACCTTTTGAGGTGTTATATGGTAGGGCTTGCAGGACACCCACACTCTGGGAGGAGGTTGGGGAATCTCAATTGCTAGGACCTCTGAGTATTCAGCGTGACACAGAGTTAGTCCGTACTATCAGACACCGTCTGTCAGAGGCTCAGGATCGTTAGAAGAGTTATGTAGATCGGAGACGCAGACCCTTGGAGTTCTTCGTGAGCGATCATGTATTCTTACGAGTATCGCCCACGAAAGAGTTGAAGCGGTTTGGGTTGCGAGGTAATCTAGCTCCGCACTACCTTGGACCATTTCAGATTCTGGAGCGGATTGGAGCAGTAGCTTATCGTCTGGCATGACCACCGTTTTTGGCTAGAGTTCACGATGTGTTTCATATTTTCATGCTGAGGAAATATATACCAGATCCTGCACATGTTTTATCGGAGGTGCCGATCATACTGCAGCCTAGACGCGACCTACAAGGAGGTACCTATGCGGATTCTGGACCACAAAGAGCATCGGTTGAAAAACAAGACAGTTCGGTTGGTCAATGTTGGTTGGCAACACCATTCTGATGAGGAAGCTACTTGAGAGCTCGAGGATACGATCAGAGCTCGCTGCCCTCATCTATTTGCTTGAGGTGCGTATAGTTTAGTTGCATTCAGTATTTCTATTATATCTGGGTTGTTGATACCTGTTGTGGTTGACTAGTATTTATTGTGGTTTACTAGCAAAATTTGGAGACCAAATTTTTGTCAGTGGGGGAGAATGTTAAGTACCGAATTTTAAGAGGGCTAAATGGAAAAAAATTCGAAACATAGGGGTCTTGTTGGGATTAACAGAACATGGAGGGATTTATTGTCAAAAGCCAAAACCGTATTATAAACCCTAAAATTTCTCCCAAACTCTTCTCCTTCCCCGTTTCTTTCCCCCGATGCCGACACCCCATGCATGCAGGCAGTTCGCGACGGCGCTTCCTTCCCCTCGCCGAGTGCCACCGGAGATTCCTCTTCCTTCGTTTTCTTCGTCCTCTTCAGTGCGCATGGACGAGATGTGGTGCCACTTCTCTTCCCCCTCTTGCGCACGAAGGAAACCACCGTGCCCTAGCTTCTTTTTCTTCTATCTTCTCCGGCGCGCAAGAACAGGGCGTCGCACGCTCGTCTCCTGGATCGCGTCGCTGCCCTCGCGTGAGACTCTAGCCGACACCACCTCTTCTCCCTAATCGTCGGAGCTGGCCTAGGTAAGGGGTTCTTCTTGTAGGTTTAATTATGTTGATTGTGTACTATTCGAAATGGAGCAATAGATGAAGAATGATCTGATTGTTCTTGTTGTGTTCTCTGTTCTTGCCGTGAGATGTGGTTGTGCCTTGTGTTGAAGCATCCGTGAGCTTTTCATGGGTGCTAATTGATCCGTAGATTAGATGGTGTGTTGAAATGGATGCTATGTTTCCCATAAGAAATGGATAAACAAGTCCAAGTTGGCAGTGTGTTTACAATGAACACCAAATTAGGTTTGATCCTGATCAAGTTGCCCCTCTTAGCCGTAGTCCTTGATCCAAGTTCCTTGGTTTCTATTAGTCATTTAATTCCAGTTCCTTTTGGTTTAATTGAGAGAATCATAATTAATTATGGTAGCTATTAATTTTCTTGGGTTAGTTTGGGAATTAATCCTCATGAACTAACTGGGATAATAATGTTAGGAAGGAACCATAGTTGTCACACACACACACACACACACACACACACACGTAGTTATTTGCTTATATGTAGTCTGCCTATTTTTAATAATTTTTATAAGTAGTTCAGTTTTGATCATATATCACCAATGTCATAAGTTTCCTAGTTGTTGTCTAGTTTGAGATGGGAGTTTGTGCTTATGGTAAGTTATGGAGTTGATTATGTGGGATTTTCACTAAATGGTCTTGTTGATGTTTATTAAATAGATATTATGATTAGAATATATCCTAAATTTTATTTATACGTGGTTTAATTAATTAATTTTATAAATGACTAAACTATATCCTTGATACATGACCTTGATTTGGATTTGTTTAGTTGATCGTGGAAGGTCTTCATCGTTTACGAACTTCTACATAAAAGGCGGGTACTTCTCCTTTGTAGTCTTGTAGTTCTTTTACCTTAAAATACATGACTTTGTTGGTGCAAGTTGCATCAGTGATGTCCTCCTCTAAGTGTTTTAATGTTTGATAATATACTTAAGTCAGTGATACATTAAACAAGAAAAGGGGAGTTAAGAGAGGAGTAACAAAATGGACCAAAGTCCTAGTAAAACTAGGCAATAAGTCCTGGTTCGAAGAATTAGGCACTAAGTCCTGAACATGGATTGGGCACTAAGTCCTGGCAAAGGGCTGGGCACCGAAGACCTACTCGGAAGGTGGGCACGAAGTCCTGGTCGAGGACTGGGCAAGAAGACCTGACCGAGGGTTGGGCACCGAAGACCTGGTTCGAGGAATTGGGCACGAAGACCTGGCCGAGGGTTGGGCACCGAAGTCCTGGACTTAGGGTTTGGGCATGAAGTCTTGGTCCGAGGGATTGAGCAACTTAGTTGAGCGATGACTAAGGACAGAAGTATAGACGGGTCGGGGTTCGGACGTCTCGAGATCCGGAAGTATCGGAGGCTAAGCAAAAGTCCACCCGAAGGACTAGGTAGCAACCGTCTCCTGAATGGAGTTGGTGAAAGGCGCGTTCTCGGGGTTGGGAACTTGCGTCGGTTCGACCTAGGGTTTCGTGGAAATCCGAAGTCAGAACCAAGTCCTTAAGGTTAAGATTGTGTGTATATTTGTTGTGTATTTGTATATCTTGCAGGTACCTAGAATGGAAGACAAAGCAAGCAAACAACACACTACACACCTAAAAGCTGGGAAGCCAGGCGCCCCCATCCATAGGGGCGCCCCCATGGAATCAGGCGCCCCCATCAATAGGGGCACCTGACTCAAAGAAGGAAAAAGGTGTTAGCGAAGGAATGCAGAACAGGCTTCCATTCAGGCGCCCAGGATGATACAGGCACCCAAGTTGAAAGCTGTATTTGCTGTTTCGAGTTCGAAACACAGATAAGCCTTCACTCAGGCCCCCGGGAGGTCCAGGGCGCCCTGGTCAAAGATTTTATCAGCTGCGACGAGTTCGGCACGGGGATAAAGTTTGACCAAGTCTATAGGGGCGCCCCCATTGTCACAGGCGCCCGAATGAAGTCTATATAAGGGGCTTCGTCCCCTCAGTTTCAGAAACAACTTTCCAGAGCGATTTTGATCATTATGACCGACCACAATGCGCTAAAGATGAGGCTCTACGATCGGGAGGCTTCAGGAGGAAGTGTGTGGAACTTCGGAGGTCCAGATCGGTCGAGTTTCAAATCCCTATTGTTCGGTTTGCTTTTATTATTCCGTACTTAATTTTCTATACTTGTGCTTGTAATTATCAACTGTAAGACGGGTTTTCTCCGTCTCCGGAAATTCCGAAAAGGAGACCAATAGTGGACTCACGCCGAGTACATAGGCCTTGGATGTACTGACCCTGGGGGTCGGGAACCAAGTAAATAAATCCCGCGTGTCTGCTGTGATTGTTTGTTTTATTTTTCTATTTTACTTTTCCACTGCACTAACGCTCTGAGTCTAGAAAGATCGAAAGTTTTATGAATTTCCACGAAGATTTCTCGGTCGATATTCACCCCCCCTTCCATCGACGGTACCGGTCCTACAAGTGGTATCAGAGCCAGACCGCTCTTCACCGGATTAAACGCCGACGGAGCAACGACGCCAGGAGTTGAGGGGGAGCCCAGGGGTGAATCAGGTACAATTTTTTAATGTCTACTTTTAAATTTCATATTATATGCTTCACGTGCCGGGAGAGAGGGCACTATAAAAATCAGTGCCCTACTCGTAAAAATCGTTCCTCATCGGCGGTAAAGGAGGCACCAGCGCCAGGAATCCGGAGAGACAAAAGTCATGTACGATGTTTCAAATGCGAGAAATACGGACACTACAAAAAATAAGTGTCCGGCGAAGGTACGTAAATTTTATGTTCCAAAAATTTTTAAATCTCCTGCAATTTCTTATGTAAATTATTTAGATAATTTTACTGAAAAATTAAATTGTGTAAATAGGCAAATTAATGTCTTGCATGATCAACTAGATAATGTAGACAGTAATAAACTATCAAAAATTAACTCTTTAATTATCAATACCAATAAATTAATCTGTAAAATTAATTCTGAAATTAATCTTAAGTTTAATTCTGAAAATAGATCTGATAAAATTACTAAAATTAATACTGAAAACTCTGACAATTTTAATTCGGATAATTATGAATTCAAATTTGAAAATCCTTTGTATAAAATGAATTCAAATTTGAAAATCCTAAGGATAACACTGAATTCAAATTTGAAAATCCTAAAGATAATTCTAAAGATAACTCTGAAATTAGAGAAGATATTTCTGGAGATAATCCTGACATTAATGAAAGTATTTCTGAGGATAGTGAAGATAATGTCTCTTTATATTATAATTTAACTATTCTCTTGGATAATCCTGAAATATTAACTAGTGGCCCATATCACTCCTCCTACTTTGAGGATATTGAAAGATCTAATTTTGAGGAGGAGATGGAATTTTCTAAGATTAAGGTCATAGTCAATAAAAATCACAAAGATTCAAATAAACAAGAATTATTAGAAAAACTTGAAAAGATAAATAAAGAAGAAATAGTAAGGGAGTCAGATATTTTTGAAATAATGAAGATGATGAAATTAGACCCACAACTTTTAACCAACCCAGAAATCTTGAAAATTAAATCAAGTTAAAACTTAAAAACTTTGATTAAATTTTAATTAATTTTTAAACCTTAACTTAATCCTTTAGTTTTAAGATCAGTTAATTCTGAACTTTGATTAATCCTTAAGTAATTAATTTAAATGTTAATTAATTCGAAATTAATCCTCAATTTAATTTAATCAACTTAAATTAATCATTAATTAACTTATATTAATCCTGAATCAAATTCAAATTAATTCAATTAAATCTTAATTAAATTAAATTCAAATTAATTCAATTAAATCAAATTCAAATTAATTCAATTAAATCTTAATTAAATCAAATTCAAATTAATTCTTATTTAATTTGATTAACCCTTAACTCTTAAATAACTTAAACTTGAACTAAAATAAAATCTTACCAAAACCACAACAATTAATTTAATAAAATTAAATATGTCAAAGTGGGTTGACATATTCGCGGGTTCACATGACATGTATCAAATCGGGAATTTGATACATTTTTAGAAACTTAAATAAAGTGATTTGAATTGCTTGACTCATGCATAACTGTCATGCCATGCATATGCAATTTTCTTAAAATATATGTCATGTCATTCACGTTTAAGTTTTATGCATAATTTAGAACAGCTATATGAAAAAGAATAATTGAAACTTGATCAACCTAGTATTAGGAGGAGGTAAGATGATAGTACGTTAGGGAAACCTTCATGGTGGAACTAGCCGAAGCTACCGATCCAAGACCCAAACTAGTTAGACCAAAATCTTTCAAGAAGTAACTTGAAGATGAATTTTCTATAAAAGGCTTTGTCAAGGAAAGGGTTGATGATCCAATAAGGCTACGACTAAAGAAGGCCTAGTGCCTCGCCAAGACCTGGAAGTCAATTACTAAAAATCAAATTCACTTTACTATTGTCAGATTTGAATCTAACACAGGTTTCAGTTAAATCTTAGATTTAATAATAAATTAAGAAAAATGATTCAAGCATCTCACAATACACCCATAAGGCAATCATGTTTGCTGTATTGAGACATCTAAAATGAGTGAGATGTTAAGGACTAATAAATTGAAAAAGTGTTTTCAAAATGGTTAGAATATTTTTCTAAAAATATATTTTCAAGATAGTGCTTCAACATAATAATGTTTTTATGAAATTCATGCTTGTCTGATTGAATATATATTATATGTTTTTAAAAATTATATCCTTTTAAAAAATTATTTGACTCACGCAATTAGACACAAGTCTCTTAGGACAACACTAAAGTTCCTTAAGGCACTTAGATAGAATCAAATGGTATCGGGTACAGGGGGAGTGTTTTCATTCTTTTGAAATGATTTTCGAAAACTGCATCTTAAACTTTACTATCATTTGAAAATACTTTTCAAAGACTGTACTTTAATCATTATCACTTGTGTTTCCGAAAAAGACTTATGCTCTAAAAATTATATTTTCAAAAATTACCTATTGCTTTGACTTTGATAAACCCTAAAGACACAGAGGAAGGTCCACTTCATGATCTACAAGGACTCCTAGGATGTGTCAGATCTAGGGGGTCTGAGTCAAACTTTTGAAAAGTTTTTTTTAATTATTCGTTTTGAAATTATTAAATAATTTCTTTGATCTGAACTAAACCCTAAAGACTTAGAGGAAGAGTACTTGTGGTCAACAAGCTTCCCAGGACTAGGTCAAGTTTAGGGGAAGGTCAAATTAAGAGAATTATTAAATATTTCAAGGTGATATGTTTTCATGCATTCTGAAAACATAAGTAACTTCCCTTCAAATACTATCATTTTAATATTTTTCTCTAAAAATATTATTTTTAAAAATTTATCTTGTTTTAATCAAAGTGAAATAATATTTTTCTTGAGTTTGGAAAATTTTCTAGGACACTTAGGAAAATGTCCTTGTAGCTAACAAGGTTTCCTAGGATTGTGTCAGACTGGAAGATAGATCAAGTCAAGTAAAATATTGTGTTTTAAAAAATAAAGATTTCTCAAAAGTACTTGAAATTTTTTAAAAAAAATATACTTGCACATATTTTCAAAACACTATCATTTTGTGGCTTATCAAAATTATGTTTTAGTACTTACTTGAATTTAGAGAATTTTTCAGGACACTTAGGAAAATATTCTTATAGTCAATAAGGTTTCCTAGGATTGTGTCAGACTGGAAAAGAAACCAAATCAAGTAAAATATTATGTTTTAAAAATAATATTTTTCAAAAAATACTTATACTTCTAAAAAATTCATAATATTTTTCAAAGTACTTATATTTTTCAAATTCATAATATTTTTCAAAGTACTTCATGATATTTTTCAAAAGTACTTATATTTTTCAAAGCTCAAATCTTGTTCAAAAGTACTTGCAGTGTGCAGTGTTTTCAAAAACTCAATATATCTCAAAAGTACTTGCATTCTTGAAAAATCTTTTCTAAAAATTTTTTCAGATCAAACATTTTCTTACAAGTACAAAATATTTTTCAGAATTGCACAATACTCTTCAAAATAGATTTATTCTGGAAATTTAAGTACTTAGTATTACTATGCTTTCAAAAATTTATACTAAGTGTTTGTCAAAAGAACAAAATATTTCTATTGTTGGTGCAAGTATTCTTGGTTTTTTTTTTTATGTATGACAAAGGGGGAGAGGTGTGCTTAAGTTAGAAAATTTTTTGGTGTCTTCCAGAAGGATCAATGAAAATCAAAATATTTTTTTTTTCAAAAAGGGGAGAGTGAGCTTTTGTTAGAAAACAAAATTCTCCCAAAAGATCAAAATGTAGTTTAAAAACTTATATCATGTTTTAATTTTTTTTATCCCAAGGACAGTAAGTTAGCCCTTTCAACCAATCTAACTTAAGATATTGTCAAACATCAAAAAGGGAGAAATTGTTGGTGCAAGTTACATCAGTGATGTCCTCCTCTAAGTGTTTTAATGTTTGACAATATACTTAAGTCAATGATACATTAAACAAGAGAAGGGGAGTTAAGAGAGGAGTAATAAAATGGACCAAAGTCCTAGTAAAACTAGGCAATAGGTCCTGGTTCGAAGAATTGAGCACTAAGTCTTGATCATGGATTGGGCACTAAGTCCTGGCAAAGGGCTGGGCACCGAAGACCTGCTCGGAAGGTGGGCACGAAGTCCTGGTCGAGGACTAGGCAAGAAGACCTGGTCGAGGGTTGGGCACCGAAGACCTGGTTCGAGGAATTGGGCACGAAGACCTGGCCGAGGGTTGGCCACCGAAGTCCTAGACTTAGGGTTTGGGCACGAAGTCTTGGTCCGAGGGGTTGAGCAACTTAGCTGAGTGATGACTAAGGGCAAAAGTAGAGACGGGTCGGGGTTCGGACGTCTCGAGATCCGGAAGTATCGGAGGCTAAGCAAAAGTCCACCTGAAGGACTGGGTGGCAACCGTCTCCTGAATGGAGTAGGTGAAAGGCGCGTTCTCGGGGGTGGGAACTTGCGTCGGTTCGACCTAGGGTTTCATGGAAATCCGAAGTCAGAACCAAGTCCTTAAGGTTAAGATTGTGTGTATATTTGCTGTGTATTTGTATATCTTGCAGGTACCTAGAATGGAAGACAAAGCAAGCAAACAACACACTACACGCCTGAAAGCTAGGAAGCCAGGCGCCCCCATCCATAGGGGCACCCCCATGGAATTAGGCGCCCCCATCAATAGGGGCGCCTGACTCAAAGAAGGAAAAAGGTGTCAGCGAAGGAATGCAAAACAAGCTTCCATTCAGGCGCCCGAGATGATACAGGCGCCCAAGTTGAAAGCTGTATTTGCTGTTTCGAGTTCGAAACACAGATAAGCCTTCACTCAGGCGCCTGGGAGGTCTAGGGCGCCCTGGTCAGAGATTTTATCAGCTGCGACGAGTTCGGCGCGGGGATAAAATTTGACCAAGTCTATAGGGGCCCCATCGTCACAGGCGCCCGAATGAAGCCTATATAAGGGGCTTCGACCCCTCAGCTTCAGAAACAACTTTCCAGAGTGATTCTGATCATTCTGACCGACCATAGCGTGCTAAAGACGAGGCTCTACGACCGGGAGGCTCCAGGAGGAAGTGTGCGGCACTTCGGAGGTCCAGATCGATCGAGTTTCAAATCCCTGTTGTTCGGTTTGCCTTTATTATTCCGTACTTAATTTTCTATACTTGTGCTTGTAATTATCAACTATAAGACGGGTTTTCTCCGCCTTCGGAAATTCCGAAAAGGAGACCAATAGTGGACTCACGCCGAGTACATAGGCCTTGGACGTACTGACCCTGGGGGGTCGGGAACCAAGTAAATAAATCCCGCGTGTCTGCTGTGATTGTTTGTTTTATTTTTCTGTTTTACTTTTCCACTGCACTAACACTCTGAGTCTAGAAAGATCGAAAGTTTTATGAATTTCCGCGAAGATTTCTCGGTCGATATTCACCCCCCCCTCTATCGACGGCACCGGTCCTACAGACTTGTTATGTCTGACTAGGTCTGCTTGACATCATTCTTTGTTGTTGTTTATTTTATATCACCTGTTGATACTTTCTTTGTTTGACCTTCGAGTTTAAATTGAAAATTTGTATCTGTACAGTCTCTCGTTGATTTTCCATTCTGTAAAGTACCGCACGCACGCGAGTACTTAAATGTTCATTAAACACCACTATGATTGTTAGCATTAGAGACACCCTACTTAGTATTTTAGTTGCATATTCTTTAGTTTCTGGTTGGTTTTTGGTTTGTTGCTTTTGTAGTTGCATCGTTGTTATTCGGTTGTTTGTGCTTATTTATATCATGCACCATACCTGCACCGTTGCATACTGACGACTGTTGGGCTTCCATGTGGTTAAGCCGTCGTCAGTCATTTAGTTGCTTTGCCACTCAACCACTTGTTGTAGTAGTTGCTAGAGTGGAAGCAACCGTCCTGTTACGCCACACTCAACTACTTATGTATAATGGATATTGGAGTTGTAGGCAAACAATTGCCACTCTCACCATTATTTTCGAGGGATATCAGAGTTGTTGATAGCTCCCCCTATATATATCGGGGTTTTGGAGTAGTTGGCTCCCTAGCATCCTGTCCACTCAACCACATCTATCAGTGGTATTCGTTGGAGTGCATATAGTTGTCACAGCCCTACCCACTCGGCCACATAGATGTAATGTGTTGGCGGCTTGACTGGCGTCAGGGGTGACACATGTCATTGCATCATGTGCATCTATTGCATTTATACATTTTCTTATGGTTGTTGCATTTTTATGAGCTATGGTTGCTGCATTTGGTTGACATACATGTTTGTTTGATGCTATGCTGTGTCGCATATTTTCACGTTGTTTTATACAAGCTTTGGTGTCCTCTATTTCCTAGAGATTGTACGCTGTTGTACTCTGTTATTTTATATATCTTTATGATGTCATGATATTGTCTACTTATATACCCGCAGAGTCCGTCCGGACTCACCACCTCTACTTCCCATCTTTTGTTTTAGGTAGCAGGTAGATGCATTACATGGAGCTAGGAGAGGATCCAGTTGCCAGTCTCACCGTGTCAATTCATTTGGAGTTGTCTCAGGGTTTAGTGGTTTTCTTCGCATTACTTTATTTCTGTGTTTTCGTTGTTTTTCGCATTTACTTCGTGGACTGTTAGAGATGTTTTATTAGTATGATATTGTCGCAGTAGAAGTATGTTCATCTTTGGACTTATAGATGTAATGTGTTGGCGGCTTGACTGGCGTCAGGGGTGACACATGTCATTGCATCATAGATGTAATGTGTTGGCGGTTTGACTGACGTCAGGGGTGACACATGTCATTGCATCATGTGCATCTATTGCATTTATACATTTTCTTATGGTTGTTGCATTTTTATGAGCTATGATTGCTGCATTTGGTTGACATACATGTTTGTTTGATGCTATGCTGTGTCGCATGTTTTCACGTTGTTTTATACAAGCTTTGGTGTCCTCTATTTCCTAGAGATTGTACGCTGTTGTACTCTGTTATTTTATATATCTTTATGATGTCATGATATTGTCTACTTATATACCCGCAGAGTCCGTCCGGACTCACCACCTCTACTTCCCATCTTTTGTTTTAGGTAGCAGGTAGATGCATTACTTGGAGCTAGGAGAGGATCCAGTTGCCAGTCTCACCGTGTCAATTCATTTAGAGTTGTCTCAGGGTTTAGTGGTTTTCTTCGCATTACTTTATTTCTGTGTTTTCGTTGTTTTTCGCATTTACTTCGTGGACTGTTAGAGATGTTTTATTAGTATGATATTGTCGTAGTAGAAGTATGTTCATCTTTGGACTTATATTGGAGTTTCGTCGGTATTCGGACTTTCTTTTAGCTTTATATCTGCTAAAAGGTATTAAATGTTTTGTGATGTTTATGTTATTTTATCTTTATTGTTCATATTGATATAAACTGTGTGGTTGTGGATGTACTTACTATGTTGATACCAGCTGTGTGTGGCTGAGCTATATGTATGTAGAGATTATATATTATTTGTCCCAACTTGTCCGTTGTAAGGGGAGATACTGTCCGATTTTTGAGTAAATATGTATCTCTGGGAGCGTGATAACAATAATTCTGCCATATCTGAATATACATTTCAGAGATGGAGAAAAGGAGGAGGCAACCAAGATCAAGAGGGAACTACTTAGGTCGCATGATTAGTTTGTTTTAATTTTGTCTTGTTTTGTAGCATGTAATGTGAATACTAGATTGCAACATTTAAAATTTTAAATCAGGCCATTGCAACCGTATTTGTGATCCGAATGGAAGCATAAGATGAAGTAACATCAATGCACAATGATCGAACAACGTACATACAACACATCAATGCCAACTCCTCTGTTTCTGACGAATGGCAAATTACAGCATAGGAATTAAGAGCCCGGCGCAAACTTGGTGGCGTAAACCCACGCATTGTTGGCCACCGGATTGTCTAGATGATCCAACAGGTTCTCCAGCGGGCCCTTCCCCGTCACGATCGCCTGCACGAAGAAGCCGAACATGGAGAACATCGCCAGCCGACCGTTCTTGATCTCCTTCACCTTCAGCTCCGCGAAGGCGACGGGGTCGTCGGCGAGGCCCAGCGGGTCGAAGTAGGTGCCGCCGGGGTACAGATCATCGCCCTCGCCCACGCCGGGAAGACCGTTGATGCGGTACCCCTCCACCAGCCCCATGAGGATGACTTGGAACCCCAGCACGGCGAGGATGCTCTGCGCGTGCACCAGGTTGGGGTTGCCCAGGTAGTCGAGGCCGCCCTCCGTGAAGATCTGCGACCCGGCCTTGAACCAAACTGCCTCCTTGAACTGCACCCGCAGCCACTTCTGCAGCACCTCCGGCGTGATGCACCCAAACGCCCCCAACATCGCCCACCTCCCGTGGATCACCTCCAGAGCTCGGTTCTTGGCGAAGGCTTCTGGGTCAGCGGACAGCCCCGCGGTGTCCCACCCGTAGTCGCCGGGGAACTCACCGGTGAGGTACGACGGTGTCTGAGCCGAGAAAGGTCCCAGGTACTTAACACGGTCGGGGCCGTACCACAGCTCGTTCCCCTGAATATGATTCGCCGTTAGCAATCATACATGCGCCGCGCATCTGTTTGTGATAATTCCTTGGTAGATTGAAAAAGCTTAAGCTTACCATGGTGAACTTTCCTTTTCCCACGGGAACAAAATCTCTGAGGGAGTGGCCGTTTGATGGCCGGGTTTGGCCGAGGAAGGTGCTGACGACAGTGGCGGCACAAGAAGAAGCTGCCGTGAGAGTTGCTGCCGCCATCTGTGGATGTCTGTTGTGGTTGCAGATGTGGCTGTGCTTCTGGTGGAATGAATTGACTAAGAATGGAGGCAGGGGGAGGCGTATGTAAGAACACGGTAGTGATGAGCGATATGGACACGGGTGCGAGGTGGAGATTTTCTGGAATTTGCTGGGGCCAATGAGAGTGCTCCGTTAGATTTGGTACATACCCAGCTCAGCTCATTCTATCTGACTGGTTATCTTCCAGCTTGCGTAACCAATCATGGATTTTCTCTCTTATTTGGAACTATATATTCTCGGAGATTCGGCTACCAGATTGGGTATCTACTTCCGCAGAAAATTCTTTGGCAAGAATCCGTCCGGAATCAAGGAAATGCGGAACATATACTTTGAGTGTGTCATGGAAAGTGTTAGATCAAAATATCATTTATCTTTCTAATATTACCTTAAGATCAACGATATGGACAGATTGGAGGGAGCAATATCACTGTTTTTTTTTGCGCTCCAACAGGATACAAAACAAAAAGGTAAAAACAAAAATATTTATGAGATACAAAATTTCTCATGAAATAATTTTATTCAAAAAAAACTTTATATCTACCCGATCGAGGATCTTAAAACAAAATTTACTATGCTAATGCAATTTTATGATGCATAACAATTTAATTATCAAAATTCATATCATGCAACGAATCATTAAAAAAAAATTGAAATACTTCCTAACTTGAATATTAAGAGAGATTAACATAGAAGAGAAACAACATGAGATTTATTGATAATGGTCAATGATGATATCTTTCTCTACTTCCTCGGACCCTCCTCTTCAATAAGTTAGATCACCTTGCAAATTCGTGATCACCCTCCAAATTCATTAGATCCAATAACCTGAAAGGTAACATGGGTTAAAGGCTGGCTGACTCTACCAATGTGACCATTTCGATGCTCAAGTCAGTCAACGACAGAAGATGACTAGGATTTTGTAGAGATATGAAACTAAAAGAGGAAGAAGAAAACATAAGAAGAAGAAGAGGTTTTAGTGGAGAAGAGTTGTCTCTACTTGCAAGAAGGAAAAAAATCATTGTCACTATGACTTACCCTCTCTAGTGTTATAGCTTTCAGAAGAGCATCTTCGCGTTAGATATCACACTCTTCTTCGTTCTCCTCATATGAGTCAGTGCAGGAACCAGATCCAACAACCATTAATTTTTCTTATCCACTCATTGAGTGCCACATATTAGAGGAAGGGTATCAGGGGATCAGATTCGACAACTGTTTGGTGCTTCTTCACTCATCGAGCACCACATATTCAAAGGAAGACTATCAGGAGACCAGTTCTGACATCCACTACAAGCCCCTCCATTCAAAAAGTGCCACGTATTCTTTGACAAACGATTTCAAAGCTTGGTGTTCGATGGAAGCTGACATCTGAGCACCAAGTTGAGTGCCTAGTGTAACTAGGAATTTGAGCGCCTAGGTTGGGTGCTCGATGTAACCTGAAATGTGAGCATTGGGGCTAGATGCTAGTATAACTGGGCATTTGAGCAATGGGTTGGGTGCTTGATGTAACCTAAAATTTGATCATTGGGGTTGGGTGCTCAGTAGAATTGAGCATTTGAACATCGGGGTTGGGTGCTTGGTGTAACTAAGCATTTGAACACTAAGGCTGAATGCTTGGTGTAAATTGGAATCTGAGTATCGGGGCTAGATGCTTGGAAAAATTGATAACCGAGAACCAAGTCAAGGTGTTCGTCAAATATATCGGATACCATCACATGCCCCCCTTTAAGTCGAACTGAGGAGTGGAATCGAATGAAGTCCAATTAAATATGAAATTCTCCTGCTTCCTTATCCTTGTGCTGACTTTCTCGCTCTGGTTGAGCAGGTCACTTAGCTTTAGTACTCGGAAAACAACTCGGGTATCATTACATGTCTCATATTCAAGTCAAACTAAGGGGTATAATTGAATGAAATATGATTAAATATGAAATCTTCCAACTTCCATATCCTTGTGCCTACTTTCCCAATCTGGTTGCACCAGTCACTTAGCTTTGGTGCTCGTAAAACAACCTGGGTACCATCACATGTCACCTCTTCAAGTCGAATGAAGAAGAGATCTTGGTAATCAACCTTAATAGCACCTCCACCGGAACTAAATCAAAGGATCACATCATTTGCTTTGGATGCTAAGAGACACTACAATAATAGGTGCTCAATTGATAAGAAGGAGGTAAACTCTAAACCTGGTTCAATTCCTTTGAAATCTAATTTGAGTTGTAGGGATGAAGCTAACAAGAAGAAACACATTCGGTGTTTTATATGTGGTGAGTGGGGCCACTACCACACGAAGTGCCCAAGGAGTGGAGAACTCAAGAAGCTAGGGCATTTGAAGAAATGGGAGAAGAATTTAAAGAAGAAGAGCTCACATCAAGGGGGAGCTACAAGGGTAAGGGAGGTACACCCTAACTTTAAATGTAAATCAAATTTAAATTCCTCCATACATGCTAGGAATAATGTAAATTATTTACCCATGTATAATTTTAGTTTTAAATATCATGATAGAAATATGGTAAATACATATCAAAACCCTAGGAAAACCATTCATGATCAATCTAGACACATTAGACCTATGGACCAAGGTATAAATCCCAAGAAAGGGAGACATATGCCTAGATAGATGGGTAAGTCTAGGAATGTCCATGGTAGACATGTTGATTCTAGGTTAAAACCCTAGAGAGACAAAATCAAGCCTTGAGTGCAAATCTTGATAAATTGGAGAAAACCTTAGATAGATTCATTATTGGATCTAAAGGGTTGGGTATGATGTTTTGTAGCTAAAAACCTAACAATAATAGATTGGGTTTGGGATACCAATCTAACTCATCCAAGGCTAATGACAAGATAAATGCTAGGGTAGCATATGATTATAACAAAGATGGGAAGTGCAAAAATGGCAAGGGAGTGTCATTTAAGGACAAAAAAAAAATTAACCAAGGGTAAGATGTCCAAGGTTAAAGGGAAGAAGAACTTAATCAAGGACAAGGTGTCCAAGCTTAAGAAAGTGAAATTTGTAAGCCAAGAGTCATTGGAGGTACACCGGAGAGACCTAGAAATTATGGAAGAGTCACCTCGGGAGGTGGCTAAGGCTAAGAGTTCAAAGGGGAGCTCAAAGTGCCAATTTGAGACACATGGTCAATGAATCTCAGGAGAATATCTCTTGGAAGTCTAGATGGACCATGGAGTAAGCCAAACGATTTGGAGATGGATTTGAGTCTCAATCATTGAATTTTGGCATATATGGTATGAGTTTCATGCAAGAATTATATCATTGGCGTCATATTGTATGAATATTTGATTGTTGATGTATAGTTGTCATATAAACTAATGTTAGGGATGTATTGTGGCTTGGTATGAGCAGATACATCAAAAGGAGACCAAAATTAACACTTTAGGTCAAGGTTCAATTGAACTATTTAGCTAGTTTTGGATTTTATGTAAATTTTGGGATTAGTGATAGATACATTTTTGAATGTATTTTTCTTAAGTAGACACGAGTATCACAGACCTCTCCATAAAATTTACGAATTTTTAGAGATCTGTGAGTTTATTGGTGCATTTCTGAAATTGAATTCAAAATATAGAAATAGACTGAAATAGGGTGCCAGTCGACTGGTGTAGAGGAGCAGTTGATTGGTAACAGTGTTTTCCAGAGTGAGAAAGGTACTATAAGATTTTTCAATAGAGATTAGTAGACTGGTAACTGTCTCAGTCGACTGATATATATTGAAATTATTTTCAATAATTTGAAAAGTGTCCTAATAATGGAAAACATGTGTATAATCTTATGGGGGGTTAATACACAATATTTATTGTCATTAGAGGGTAAAGAATCCAATGATTGGGATATTGTTGGAATTCTTTTGGATGTATAACAAAGGAGGAGAATTATAATTTAATTGGAAAAATCATATATACCTTTACAAGAAATCCTAGCTCAAGGGGGAGCTTAGGTGAAGGGGGAGCTTTGTTGCTCATTTGTTGGAAAAGGAGGAACCTTGTGATAGGTTATTAAAGAGTTCATGGTAAGTCCAAGTGAAGGGGGAACTGTTGGGACCGGGTGCATGTTGACATGGATGCAGGTTCGTAATTTTAAAATTAATTACGTGCAGCGGAAGGTTTAGCATAAATAATTTCTCTAATTATTTAACCACACATCTAAGCATGCAATTTNCATCCGGAAGCCTAAAGGCGGTCCCGACCGGAAGCGTGGCGACCCACGAAGAAGGTTGGTCCCCTTTGGAAGCCTGAGTCGGCGACTGACTCTTCGCGTCAGCCCACTCGGAAGCCTGGACTGGTTCCCGGTCGGAAGCGTGGCGTCCCACGTGAAAGATTGGCCCATCCGGAAGCCTAAAGGCGGTTCCCGACCGGAAGCGTGGCGACCCACGCAGAAGGTTGGTCCCCTTTGGAAGCCTGAGTCGGCGACTGACTCTTCGCGTCAGCCCACTCGGAAGCCTGGACTGGTTCCCGGTCGGAAGCGTGGCGTCCCACGTGAAAGATTGGCCCATCCGGAAGCCTAAAGGCGGTTCCCGACCGGAAGCGTGGCGACCCACGCAGAAGGTTGGTCCCCTTTGGAAGCCTGAGTCGGCGACTGACTCTTCGCGTCAGCCCACTCGGAAGCCTGGACTGGTTCCCGGTCGGAAGCGTGGCGTCCCACGTGAAAGATTGGCCCATCCGGAAGCCTAAAGGCGTTCCCGACCGGAAGCGTGGCGACCCACGCAGAAGTTGGTCCCCTTTGGAAGCCTGAGTCGGCGACTGACTCTTCGCGTCAGCCCACTCGGAAGCCTGGACTGGTTCCCGGTCGGAAGCGTGGCGTCCCACGTGAAAGATTGGCCCATCCGGAAGCCTAAAGGCGGTTCCCGACCGGAAGCGTGGCGACCCACGCAGAAGGTTGGTCCCCTTTGGAAGCCTGAGTCGGCGACTGACTCTTCGCGTCAGCCCACTCGGAAGCCTGGACTGGTTCCCGGTCGGAAGCGTGGCGTCCCACGTGAAAGATTGGCCCATCCGGAAGCCTAAAGGCGGTTCCCGACCGGAAGCGTGGCGACCCACGCAGAAGGTTGGTCCCCTTTGGAAGCCTGAGTCGGCGACTGACTCTTCGCGTCAGCCCACTCGGAAGCCTGGACTGGTTCCCGGTCGGAAGCGTGGCGTCCCACGTGAAAGATTGGCCCATCCGGAAGCCTAAAGGCGGTTCCCGACCGGAAGCGTGGCGACCCACGCAGAAGGTTGGTCCCCTTTGGAAGCCTGAGTCGGCGACTGACTCTTCGCGTCAGCCCACTCGGAAGCCTGGACTGGTTCCCGGTCGGAAGCGTGGCGTCCCACGTGAAAGATTGGCCCATCCGGAAGCCTAAAGGCGGTTCCCGACCGGAAGCGTGGCGACCCACGCAGAAGGTTGGTCCCCTTTGGAAGCCTGAGTCGGCGACTGACTCTTCGCGTCAGCCCACTCGGAAGCCTGGACTGGTTCCCGGTCGGAAGCGTGGCGTCCCACGTGAAAGATTGGCCCATCCGGAAGCCTAAAGGCGGTTCCCGACCGGAAGCGTGGCGACCCACGCAGAAGGTTGGTCCCCTTTGGAAGCCTGAGTCGGCGACTGACTCTTCGCGTCAGCCCACTCGGAAGCCTGGACTGGTTCCCGGTCGGAAGCGTGGCGTCCCACGTGAAAGATTGGCCCATCCGGAAGCCTAAAGGCGGTTCCCGACCGGAAGCGTGGCGACCCACGCAGAAGGTTGGTCCCCTTTGGAAGCCTGAGTCGGCGACTGACTCTTCGCGTCAGCCCACTCGGAAGCCTGGACTGGTTCCCGGTCGGAAGCGTGGCGTCCCACGTGAAAGATTGGCCCATCCGGAAGCCTAAAGGCGGTTCCCGACCGGAAGCGTGGCGACCCACGCAGAAGGTTGGTCCCCTTTGGAAGCCTGAGTCGGCGACTGACTCTTCGCGTCAGCCCACTCGGAAGCCTGGACTGGTTCCCGGTCGGAAGCGTGGCGTCCCACGTGAAAGATTGGCCCATCCGGAAGCCTAAAGGCGGTTCCCGACCGGAAGCGTGGCGACCCACGCAGAAGGTTGGTCCCCTTTGGAAGCCTGAGTCGGCGACTGACTATTCGCGTCAGCCCACTCGGAAGCCTGGACTGGTTCCCGGTCGGAAGCGTGGCGTCCCACGTGAAAGATTGGCCCATCCGGAAGCCTAAAGGCGGTTCCCGACCGGAAGCGTGGCGACCCACGCAGAAAGTTGGTCCCCTTTGGAAGCCTGAGTCGGCGACTGACTCTTCGCGTCAGCCCACTCGGAAGCCTGGACTGGTTCCCGGTCGGAAGCGTGGCGTCCCACGTGAAAGATTGGCCCATCCGGAAGCCTAAAGGCGGTTCCCGACCGGAAGCGTGGCGACCCACGCAGAAGTTGGTCCCCTTTGGAAGCCTGAGTCGGCGACTGACTCTTCGCGTCAGCCCACTCGGAAGCCTGTATCGGAATCCGGTCAGGCGTGTGACGATCCACATCCCTTAGAATTGTTTTAGCGCTCTAACAGGGCGTGTTGTGACTCCCACCTCTCAGACAGATCAACCAGTCGGCCACCTGACAACCATTATCCCTTGCTTAGTTCGGCTCTCTGGTCGGGCACATCTACTTAATCAATGTCTAAACTAACACGTTAAAGAAAAAGCATTTTCATTGATGGTTACTCAGCAGCAGTACAAAAAAGAGCCCCGACAGGCGGCTAAAGTTAGGTAAAAGGCTGCTTGAAGAAGTCTTTAGGGAGCAGCTCCTTAACCCGGCTCACTTGGACGGCATTGGCAGGGAGGTCGGCAGGCAGATGGCCGCTCTCTTGGAGCTGCATAATAGCGCTTTCTAAGCCCATCTTGAACATGCCAGATGTCCGCTTGCCCAACTGCTTGCCGAACTCCGTAGAATTGATGTAAGCCAAGCGATGTGCGTCCATCCGGGCGGGCTCGCCTGCCTGATGCAGCTTCAGGCTGTCAATTTCCGCCCGGAGGTTAGCAAGCTCCTTGTCCTTCTCCTCCAAGGCAACGGCTTGAGAAGCCAGCAGTCCTTCAGATAAGCGGAGCTCGTCTTCTCGGGCGTCTAAAGCCTTCTCCTTGGCATTAAAGCCCGACTCCCGAGTCGCCAGCTCCTGCTCTTTTTCGTTCAGGGTTGCCCGGAGATCCTCCGAAGACTTCATCATCTTGTCCAGTTCCGCCTTCAAGGCTTGGGCCTCGGCAGCCTTCTTGTCGAGGTCCGATCGGGCACGACGCTGCGTGGCCAAAGCCTTCTTCCTCTCCTGCTCAAGGGTTGCGTGCAGAGAGGAAGATCGGGCATACGCCCGCTCGGCTGACTCCGCTCGGATGATTTCCTCCGTCAGGCGCGCCTCGGCGGAACGGAGTTTCTCTTTCAGGTCCAGTATCTCCGAGCGGAGAATAGCGATGCCCTCCTCGCCGGCCGGTAGGTTCGCATGCTCCTGGCAGAGCTCCATTTCCTCAATCCGCCGCTCGGCCGCTCGGCGTCCCCTGGCGTTGATAACCAAGGAATATGCGACGCTCGAGCAGGAGGCCCAAAACTATAATAAAAATGTTAGCAAAAAGCATAGTGATTAAGCTTTGAAGCACCGGACTTACATGCGTGGCGTCCTGAAGAAATTGGTCTGCCAGTCGGATCGGGGGCCTGGAAGTCCCCTCCTTCATGCCCTGCTCCCAGCATTCCGCCAATTCCCCGTAAAGGGTAAGCCGCTGCTGGGCTTCAATGGGGGTCGCCGGGTCGACCGAAGGAAGGTATACGCCATAGCCACACGGCTGCGAGCGCTGCCCCCCTGAGCGAGACGAACCCGGTGCTTCAGCTGACCGGCTCGCTCTAACCGGGCTGGCAGTTGCCTCTGCGGGTTGAGATTGAGAGCCCGACCCGGAAGTCCTCGGGCGCCTCTGCAAAGGCTCCGGGTCGGGAGAGTCAGAAGAGGACCGGCCTACCTCTGTCGGCTCCTCAATACGGATAGAAGCGCTAGCCTTCCGCTTGGAAGGCTGGGATTTCTCCATGGAAGGCTGAACCTTCTGCTTGCCGGAGGATTTTGCGGGGGCAGAAGGTTTCGACGAGCCAACCGGCTCCCTAGAACCAGTCGTCGCTGGTTGGGCAGGAGGAGCCTGAGGGGCAGGCTCCGCGCTCTCAGGAATCGTATGTTGGTCGGGCGGACCGGCCTGACGCAGGCGCAGTTGTTCGGCCGCCCGGGCGTTTAATTCTTCGTCATCCAGACCAAGGGCCTCGTCGAGGGCCGCTTCCCACATCATCGCGGCTGCAAGATCAGAAGATGTTGAGTTAGGGAAAAAGAAGTATGAAGCAAAAAATGACTTACAGAAGGTGCCGGGCAAGACGGCAGGGACTCGGCTTAGCCCAAATATGTACAAGACGGCGTCGTTGAGTAGTTTCATGCCGTCGAAGTGGAGGCCACCGAGTAGAGAAGCAGCCCTTACAAACAAAGGGTCGGATTTAAAGTTTCTTAAGGGAGCTATAGGGGGCATGTCTTCGACCCATCCGGTCGGGAACCCGGGGCTGGTCGGAGGACTTATGAAGAAGAAATGAGTTTTCCATCCCTTATTCGAGGAAGGAATCTTCTCCACTATGGATAATTGGGCCCGGGCTTGGAGAAAGAAATTCCCGACCTCCTGCTTCTTCAGGTAATAAAAGAAATAAAGAACCTCCGGTCGGAGGGGAACTCGGTAAAGGGTAAAGAGGACTATTATGTTACATAATATGCGAATAGCGTTGGGAGAAAGCTGGAAGATAGGAACATGGAAGAAGTTACAGAAGTCTACAATAAAGGGATGAAGAGGGTAGCGCAGGCCAGACATATGTTGATCCCGGAAAAATACAAAGAAGCCAGCCGGAGGCTCGTGCGGTCGGTCATCCTTTGTCGGAACGGCAATACGGTAGTTCCCGGGGATGTCGTATGCCAGTCGGAGGTCCGAGACGGTCTCGTCGTGAAGGGAAGACTCGACAGAGGCATACCATGTAGGGGTAGCCATGGAACAGAAAGAAAAGGATGAAAAGGGAGAATCTGACCGTAGGTGGTGGCGGAAAAGATTAACCGACGGAGAAGCACGAGACCGGCGGCGACACGCGAAGACGGCGGCGAGAGCGAGAAGCACCGAGCTAAGGGAGAAAACAGTGAAGAGCAAACGAGGGTTTCTGTGAAAATGGAGACCTATTTATAACTAGGCCGAAAGAAAGGCGACCGTCGGATGGCGATCCACGTGTACGGCGATCGCCTCATCCATGCCGAAGAGTCGTCCCACGATCAGCCTCGAAAAGGCGCACCGCAGCCGCTGACGTCGCCTGATGCGGCGGCAGGGCGCGTCGTCGTGTCGGCCAGTCGGAAGCTGCCGCGTGGCAGAAAGAATTACGCGCGTTAATGGCTATTAAAAGCTCGTAATCATGGGGATAAATCGCATCCCGGTCGGCAAACCAGCGCGCGCCACGTGTCCTGGTTCATTAAAGCTGAGATGATGCCGTTATGGCGCAGGCCGCATCGGGCATATCACATCTCACCCCATTCGACTTAGAATGTCCCGTCTCCATTAATTGACTGACTCGGGCTATCCCGAGAAAATCGTCTTGAGACGCGTGACACTCCACTTTTCTTGCAACCCAAGGCAAACATTTTCCCGCCAAACGTGTTCAACATACCTTTCATTGACTAACAACATTCGTCCGGTCGGATGCAGTAACAGTTTACGAGGACGTGGCGCCCCACGTTCCTCCGGTCAAAATCTTCATCCGCTCGGACATCTTCATCATGTCAATGGTTAGTCGGGGACGCGTGGCGGCCCACGCTCCTCTATCATGCTTCGTCTAGCCAGGCGACCTCGTTAACAGAGAGTCGGGTGCGTGGCGGCCCACGCCCCTCTCGGTTTACAAGCTTATTCCGCCCCGACCAGGCAAACATACTCAGCACCAGCTGTTGAGCATCGTGTTAAGCCGGCCAGATGTTATAGGGCAAAAAACGCTCGGCCGCAGAATGGTTGTACACACTTGTGGTCCAGTCAGTCGGACTGATCGCCTCCTTCGACTAGACTCGGGGGGAAGGCTATTGATCCTGCCATATAGTTGGCACCATACGGGCAGCCAACGTGGCAAACGACCTAGCCAGTTTCAAGGTCCACGTCATGGTACGGCAGCCAACTCGACAAACATCCTGGCCGGGCCCAGGGTCTTCGTCGGCCGGTAGGACTCAAGGCGGCCGGTTAGAATAAATATAGCGGTTCATCCGGCTGGTCAAACCCGGCCGACCACATTAAGGCTTACACGCCTAATCATTTGGTCGGGTATTGCCGCCCGGCCACATTAAGGCTTACACGCCTCGTTCATCCGAGTGCATCCGCCCGGTAGTCCATTAAGCACATGTTTGATATCCATCCGGGCGGGTCGTCCCGGTGTCCACTCGGGCACTCTCTCGGAATCACCCTGGGATAAAGACAAAATACACCGGCCCAGCTGCCGACAACAGGCTATCATCCTTCATGCGAACTGATACTCTGACAGGCGCGCCGCTTGTCAGAGACTGACAGAAACCTGTCTCTGTCCTCACGTAAGACAAATAGTATACGACAAAGAAGGATGGTTACAGTAGACACAACCATACCATATCTTCTGACCCTGTCAGAAGATCCTGACACAAGCCATGCTTGGTCCTTTTCCCCGGCTATATAAGTCACTCCACTCCTCATTTTCAGGTACGCATACATACACGCGCGAGGCCTCTCATTTTTCAGTGCTCCATTATTTTCTTGTTCATCGGAGTACTGACTTGACCGTCGGAGTGCCTGGCCGGGACTCTTCCCGGCAGGTTTCTAACGGTCATCTTCCTCAGCAGGTTCACCTCCAGTCGGTTGGCCCTGCACCAGGCGACATCCACTTCCATTCGGCCGGAGGACACCCCCCACGAGGCTGCCATTCTGCGCGAGGACGCCCCGTCAGCATCCACGTCACGCATCGCTACACCGTCATTCCGGTTGCGGCTCCACTACGCTCGGCGACAGGATCAGCATCTTTTGTATTTATGCATTTTCTTGTATTTATTGCATTTATATGAGCTATGACTGCTGCATTTGGTTGACATGCATGTATGTTTGATACTATGTTATCTCGTATGTTATCCCGTTATTTTATACATGCTTAGTGTCCTCTGTTTCCTAGAGACTGTACACCGTTATATCTGTTGCTTCATATATCTTTTGATGTTATGCATTTGTCTACTCATATACCCGTAAAGTCCACCCGGACTCACCACCGTCACCATTTATTTTTGTTTTAGGTAGAAGGTAGATGCGCTACTTGGAGCCAGGAGAGGATCTAGTTGTCAGTCTCACGGCGTCGAGTAATATTGGAGTTTGTTTCCGTATTTAGTTTAATCGCAGTTACTTTATTTCTGCATTTTCGTTATTTTCACATTTTATTTCATGGACTGGTATTTGATTTATTAGTCCGATATTGTCGTAGTAGAAGTATGTTTGTTTTTGGACACATACTAAAGTTTTCTTTTGTATACGGTTTTTCTACTGATTTTATTCGGTTAAACGATAATAACGTATCTGAGAATTAAGTTATTTTATTTTTATTATTTTTATTAATATAAACTGTGTGGTTGTGTATTTATTTTTACATTTATGATGGATAAGTCATCTTATGTGTGATGAGAATTTATATATTATTTATCCCAATTTATCTGTGAGATGTTCGATTTTCAAATAAATGTCTCTATCTGAAGACATGATATATTTTAGATAATGTATACAATAGCATTATATTACGAGAAAATTTATAATCCATACATGATATTATTATATTATGATGATATTGATTAAGTTATTAATTTTTAGTTGTTTTATTAATTTTAATCATTGCTGTTGTGATTTTTTAGAAGAAGAAAAAGAACAAGGAACGGGGGTCTGTGTCAGTTTTTTGTTTTTTTTTCCCATACGTGCTCCCAAGTTGGAACTGCCACCATTCACCAGGTGGCCGCTGAGGGACGGCAGATGATATCATGGATACTTCGAACTATTTATATGTTAGACACAAAGAGTAATAATATCACGGAGACTTGAGCTGCTTCAACACCAAGTACACGCATTTCTGAACAAGTCAGTACGATCCAATGACTCAAGCTTTGGAAAGATTCCAAAATGACAAAATATGTAAATATATATTCGAATGAGTCAATTTCATTTGTTTTTGTTCATTTATCCTTCATTGTTTGTAAATCGAAATTAAAATAGTCGCATGAATTATTAAAAGGTTAGATTTTATAGAAGTTGAGATATCGAGGTTTATGATTTTGTAAGTATGTTATTGTATAAATATTGTGTACAATAGTAATTCATTTTTAAAAGTGAGTTTTATAGGGAATATTGAGATTTTTTTATTTATAAAAAGTTGAACAAAAAATTTACTGTAATCTTTAAATCCTCATTTGCATTTTAAATTTTACTATCAAGTCCCCATGTCAAAAAAAAAATCATTTTCACACACTACATATAAAATTTTATTTTCTTCAACTCCCTAATATATACTAATTTATTTAATTATCTTCATTATTTTTAAGTACAAAATGTCTAAAAAGAGATATCATTCCATCTAAATTCAGTATCATTTAATTAAATTCTAGTATATTATCTATTAAATTGAGTACGATTCTTTTTCAAACCCAATTGATCGAGAATCGATTCAAAATCCAGTTGATCGAGAATGGATCGAAGCTATTCATAATTGATTGGAGCTACTTCAATCGATAGAGGAGTTCCGATTGATTAAAAATTGATTAATAATCGATCAATTATATTTGTTATAAGAGAACATTATCCTTATTCATTTTTTTTAGGTACAGATGTCCAAAAGTAA
Organism: Boesenbergia rotunda; assembly: GCA_024364735.1. Classification (NCBI taxonomy): domain Eukaryota; kingdom Viridiplantae; phylum Streptophyta; class Magnoliopsida; order Zingiberales; family Zingiberaceae; genus Boesenbergia; species Boesenbergia rotunda. The sequence goes on along the minus strand of JAGFNQ010006330.1, from coordinate 42,181 downwards.
ATATAATTTTTTAAATTCAACACATTAAAATTAAAATTTAGTATATTCTCTATCAAATTGAGTATAATTTTTTTTTTCATTTGATCAGTTGATTAGGAGTTCATAGCAACCATTTGGCTTATGATTAATCAATTGGGTCATACTCAATTTGATAGAAACTATACTAGATTTTAGTTAAATAATGCTAAATTTAAGATGAATTATATCTTATTTCGAACGATTTGTATCTAAAACCCCGAGGGTAATAAGATAAATCGATAATAAATTTTTTCTGACACCAAGCTTGAAGAGAAAGTTGAATTTACTATCAGGGAGTTTAGGATAATTTTCCTAGAAATCTATCTCCATGTTGTTTGCTTTCAAAATTCAAAAAAATCTATTATCCATTAATGGGGACAGCTATTCATAAAGGCAATGATGATTTAGCAAATGTTGCGTGTAATGTTGGAAAATTTCTAAATCCCGTTTCATACTTAGGATATGATCAACAGAAAAAAAATTGTTGGACCAGATAACAGACAAACCTGAGGTGATCTATCCGGTCTCATAGAAGTTTTCCACCGGCCATCAAAGTAAATCAGGAAGCACTCACGATGAACGATCTAGAAGCCCAATGTCCCGAGTTCGCATTCCATTTAAAGAAAAAATTCTTACAAAGAGCATATTGCATTGGACGCACTTTTCGTACTGTTTCTCCAGTTAATCATAGATATTAAATTCTACTTCTGAAACATGTTAGTCACATTTCAAAAATTAAATATAAAAATAATTGTTTGTTTACATGCATGCAAACTTAACATCTTTCTCTTCCTCTCTCCCTATGCCCCCCTTGTAATACAACAGAATGATGACTAATTATCATCTCAGACATTCACAGTTTGATCCTCAGCTATGACATATTTTATATGAATTTCCTCAAAATGGGACGTGAATCCTGCGACGCTGGACTTCTGGATTGCAATCCGAGCTCTCTAGGTCGATTGGTAGATTTTGACTAAAATCCAATGACAAACTCAGGCTAATTAAATTTCTACAAACTTGCATCCATTCGATAGAATTAAGTGACATTAAGGAAGATATTGTTGGTGCAATCGACCCAAGTTTGATCGGGTAGATCATGAGTTTTGATATGTGTGTCAATATGATTAAGTTAGGTTTTTATGTTGATTTGATGTGCGTGTTTGAGTCTTGTATGACTTGGTGAATCACACATGAGGATTAACGGAGTAAAGCATTTGAGGGGCGAGAGCCGAGGAAGTAGACTTCAAAGACATACGTGAAGGATGACATGGAGACAAGCCGCGGACTTGTGTGCGCATCCGAGGGACGAGAGATGAAGGAAGAAAACTTCAAGGGGCAAGAGTGGACTTCAAGGCATACGTGAAGGGTGAACTCCGGAGACGTTGAGAGTGCAATTGTAAGTAGGGCAGTCGACTAACAAGGGAACCAGTCAACTGGCACTACTGAGAGCGCACTGTAGCAGTCGGCTGGCATGGACACCAATCGACTAATCTTTCTGTAAAGTCGAACAGCCGGAAGAAGCCGACTAGCCCTGGGGTAGTCGACTGGTATGTTTGAAATCTAGTCGTTGGACTAGCCGTTGGCTGGACACCAGTCGATTGGCCTTGGGAGTAGTCGACTAGTGTCGGGGCTGAGATGTTTGGTTAACAACTCTCTCCATTATTTAAAGAGGAGCTTGAGATTTGAGATAGGTTAGCAATTCATTGTGATATCTTTACTCAAGTACTCAAGTGCTCAAGCTCCAAGTGTTCATCTTCCTCCTAAACCCTAGCTCAATCTTGTAAGGAGGAAGAAGCTTTGTGAGAGGTTGTTCTCCACCAAGAAGAAGAAAATTTTAGCCGGAGATTGCCAGGGCGTGATCCACCGAAGGATCAAGGATTCGTCCACCTCAAGGACACGTCATGGAGTAGGAGCAAGCAATCTCCGAACCACATAACTGATAACGTGTTAGCATTGTTTTAATTGATAAATTAAGTTTCCGCTTGTGCTAACGATTATAGGAAGAAGTTGAACTCGGGTGATCAAGCTATTCACCCCCTCTAGCCGTGCCACCGATCCCCAACAAGTAGTATCAGAGGACAAGGTCGCCTTCAACAGACTAACCGCCAAGAAGAGCAAAATCGTCAAAATGGTCGGCTCGCACATCTAACTGCCAAAATTTGAGGGAGAATTCTCGTGGTGGAAGAAAAAGATGGAGGTATTCTTCAATACTGATTTTGATATTATGCTAATAATGGAAAATGATTTTGAAGTGCCTAGGGATCAAGATAACAAATTACTTGAGAAAATAAGATGGAGTAAGAAGCAAATGGATTATTACTTAGCGAATTCAAAAGCTTTGCACCATCTACTAAGTGTGCTTCCCCAACAAAAAGTAACAAGGATTGGGAGCTACTCAAGTGCCAAAGACTTATGAGACAAGCTAATAGAGATTCATGAAGACACTTTGGAGGCAAAAATGGCAAAGAGAGATCTTCTCCGATCTTAACTCAATAACATCAAGCTTGACAAAGGGAAGAAGGTATCGAATTTGCATGCTATATTTAAAGAAATACTTAATGAACTAACAAGTGTAGGAGAACAACTTTCAAACCGAAACACCTTGATGAAAGTCATCAATGTCTTTCCAAGAACATCAAATTGGAGCTCAATGATAGACTCAAACTACATATCCAAGGATCTAGAGAAAACTTCTCTAGAAGAATTTTTCTCAACCATGGAGCTCCATGAAACTCGAATTGGATGAGCAATTGAAGAAACTTACAAACCAAAGAGTATTGTCCTTGTAGCAAACAAGAGAAAAGGTAAAAAGAAAAAGGCTTCCTCATCCGACTCGAAGGAATCAAGTGCATCCATGGATAGTGATGCGGAAGCCTGCATGGTAATAAAAATGAGGAAAATATTTAAATATTTTTCTACTAACAAATCTTATGGTAGGAAAAGTTCAAGGAGCAAGAGTAGAACAAGGAAGATAATATGCTATAATTGTTAAGGAGAAGGACATATGAGAGATGAGTGTCCACTCTTGAAGAAGAAGGAAGGAAAGAAGAAAGAAGAAAAGAAGAAATCAAAAGAATAGGGGAAGAAAGTGTAAAATTTAAAGGCTACATGGGATGAGTCATATTCATCGGAAGAGGAGGAGCATCATGTCTCCCATTTTGCATTAATGGGAATTGAAGACATTACCTCCACGTCATCCGAAATTGAAGAAGAGAAGAGCTCAAGTGAAGATTAAGGGAGCTCAAGTGAAGTGGAAGACTCAACTTTGGAATCGGACGTCTCGGTAAGTGACGTATACAATCTACCCACTACCACTCTTGTAAAAATTATTTCTAACACTAATAATGACTTGTTTAAGGCTGGAAAGAAAATTAAGTGCTTGAAAATGAAATTTTCATGTTAAATGAAAAATTAGAATCCATGACAATCAAGGACAATATGTATGCTTCATCTTTTATTTCAAATGATTCATGCTTAGAAGAAGAAAAAAAGGAATTAAGGGAAAAGGTAGATAATCTTACCAAAGCCCTTAGAAAATTTAAAATTGGCTCAAAAACCCTAGATATGATCATTGAGAGCCAAAGGACAAGTTTTAAGAAAGAAGGATTAGGTTTTGGAAAATCTAGCAATGGAAAAATTTATCATTGCCTACTTGCTAGAGGACAAGAAAAAACCAAGACCCTAGATAGAAAATGGATTCCTAAGAAGTACTTGGTCAATCCAATTAAGAAACATTTCTATTGGGTGCCAAAGTCAATCCTCAAGGGTTAGAGGATTTAGGTTTAGTCAACCATGTTGTTAAAATTTTAAAATTTTAAAATTTGGTTGACTTGAGACCTTAAGGGGGAGTATGTAGCCTTGATAAAATGGGCTAAATGGAGATTACGTTTAATACATCTCATATTGTCTTGATTTATAATTGCATTTATGCATATGAGATGTTAAGATGATACAAATAATTTACTTATGTTTTTGGCATTTTGATGAATTATTAGATATATCACTTTACCAATAATAAACTAACTATGGGGAAAATAAATAATTAATTAATGAATATCTTATCCATAGATCATAGTTGGATATTTCAAATGATTTGAAAATAATTTTGTGTTTTATTTGCTATGACATAGATTTGCAAAATACATGAGTTCAAAACTAGGATATGATTTTGATACAAAATTGAATGTTTTTCAAAGTTTTTGAGTTTTGGTAAAAAAAGTCAAACATATTTGGATTTTTCATGAAATCATATTTTTCTTTATTAGAGGACGTCAAAAGAAATATGTCTACAAAATTTCATGATTTTTTAAATTTTATTAATTTTTTTATGCATTTATGGAATTCAGCTCAAAAGGCTGAATTTTCAGTCTGATAAGTATCAGTCGATTGGTTTAGAGGACCAGTCGACTGAAGATTCTGTTAATGGGCAATTCGGTGAGACCAGTCGACTGGAAACTGACTCAGTCGATTGGTACAAAGGTTTTCTGATTTTTATGTATTTTCAGAAGTTGTACCATGGTCCCTAGTTGATATCTTAGGTTAATATTGCTTGTTGCAATCTTTTTAACGGTGTCAAAGGGGGAGAATTGAAAAGTTTAAGATACAATTTAACTTAATTTTTTATGGTTATGCAAAAAATTGAAAATCTTGTGATAAGACATAGGTTAAGGGGGAGGATGCATGTTTATGTGTCTTAATATACTATGCTTTTAATTTTCAATTGTTATCTTTGTACCTAACTTAAACATATTGTCACACATCAAAAAGGGGAGATTGTAGGTGCAATCGACCCAAGTTTAATTGAGTAGATCATGGATTTGGATGTGTGTATCAATATGATTAAGTTAGATTTTTATGTTGATTTGATGTGTGTGTTTGAGTCTTGTAGGACTTGGTGAATCACACATAAGGATTAACGGAGTAAAGCTTCCAAGGGATGAGAGCCGAGGAAGAGGATTTCAAAGGGCAAGCCGAGGAAGTAGACTTCAAAGGCATACGCGAATGATGACATGGAGACAAGTCGCGGACTTATGTGTGCATCCGAGGGACAAGTGCCGAAGGAAGAGAACTCAAGGGGCAAGCCAAGGAAGTGAACTTCAAGGCATACGTGAAGGTGAACTCCGGAGAGGTTGAGAGTACAATTGTAAGTAGGGCAGTCGACTGGTAAGGGAACCAGTCGACTGACACTACTGAGAGCACATTATAGCAGTCGACTGGTATGGACACTAGTCGACTGATCTTTCTGTAAAGTTGAACAGCCGGAAGCAGTCAACTGGCCCTGGGGGCAGTCGACTGGTCTGTTCGAAATCCAACCATTGGACTAGTCGTTGGCTATCCATTGGCTGGACACCAATCGACTGGCCCTGGGAGCAATCGACTGGTATCGGGGCTGAGTTGTTTGGTTAACAGCTCTCTCCACTATTTAAAGAGGAACTTGAGACTTGAGATAGGTTAGCAATTCATTGTGATATATTTACTGAAGTACTCAAGTGCTCAAGCTCCAAGTGTTCATCTTCCTCCTAAACCCTAGCTCAATCTTGTAAGGAGGAAGAAGCTTTGTGAGAGGTTGTTCTCCACCGAGAAGGAGAAAGCTTTAGCCGATGATTGTCGGGGCGGATCCATCGAAGGATCAAGAGTTCGTCCACCTCAAGGACACGCCGTGAAGTAGGAACAAGCAATCTTCGAACCACATAACCGGTAACGTGTTAGCATTGTTTTAATTGATAGATTAAGTTTTCGCTTGTGCTAACGATTGTAGGAAAAGTTGAACTCAGGTAATCAAGCTATCACCCCCTCTAGCCGTGCCACCGATCCCCAATAGATATGATGTCAAACTTTGATTCTGATTAAGGAATATTGTGGGTCTTGTATAAGGAGACTAGACCTAACTTAGTCCTAGTATGCTTTTACAGACCAAGACCAATGTTGATCTCGGTCTCCCCACATTAGGTTCAACGTCGGTCTTGATCCCCACACGAGGTCCTAGTCTCAGATTAGGTTCAACGTTTGATTCATTAAATACAGATAATGTGAAGTCCAAACTCATGCATTTTGTTCAAGTAACAAGTAACTTAAGCATCTTAACAATCATTTCAAGACAGAAACCTAGTTCTTCGGGTAATCACATATCTTAGCACTTAAACTTTCATCTCTTCTTAATTTTCTGTATGAAGGTGTCTTTTGATACTCTACAAAATTCAAACTCTATCAGAAAAACTACAGAAAATCAAGCAAATGGATTAGCAAAATCTAAATAAATCTGCATTTAGAACTTCAAAATGCTTGACAGTTTGCTATCTTGGAGCAAGCTGAGACTCTGTGACCTCGTTGACAGATTGAAGAGCTGACGGAGTTGAGCTCTGCGATGATGCATTGGCCTCCGTAGGCTTCCTTAAGAAGTTTGGTGGTTGTCCAGGCTGAGGTAGCTCCATGTTTTCAGTTCTCAACATGACAACCACTGTAAACATGGTGGGTCTTTCTTCTGCATTTTCCTGAACACACAACAACCCTATGTGGATGCATTTCACTACTTCGCCAACCGGGCAATGATCCCTGAGCGATTGATCGATGAATTCGATAGCCTTGTCTTCCTCCCACAGATCCCATGCCTGCAAAGATCCAAACAATTTTACTAGTTTGATGCTATTTGTAACATGTACAGCCAAAAGAATGGAGAAACTTTGATCCTTTACAGTTCTGAGAAGGTTCTGCCCGTGTTGCTCGAGATGTGCTCTGCCGTTCCTTTCGCCGCTTATGATTTCCAAGAGGAGAACACCAAAGCTGTACACATCTGATTTCACTGAAAAAACTCCATCCATGGCGTACTCGGGGGCCATATATCCACTGCATTGAATGAAACATTCGTATACAATAAACTACAAAATTGAACTTGAATTGTGTTTCAGTGGTTTGTGTTGTTTGGATTCACTTACAAAGTTCCAACAATTCGATTCGTGTTGGCAACATTTTCATCAGCCATGTAAATCTTTGCCATGCCAAAGTCTGATATCTTGGCATTCATGTGCTTGTCCAACAAGATGTTGCTAGCTTTGAGGTCCCTATGTATGACCATCAAAAGTGAGTCTTCATGGAGATAGAGAAGTCCTTTCGCGATCCCTGAGATTATCAGAAACCTTCTCTCCCAATTCAACTGTGCACGCTTGTTCGCATCTATTGAAGAAGCATGGAGATCATGAGAATTCAGAATTTACTTGTTTAAGTGAAGGGAGGAAAAGAACTGACCAAACAGAAAGGCATCAAGACTGTTGTTGGGGAGTAATTCATAGATGAGTAGCTTTTCTTCCCCTTCCACACAACATCCCAACATCCTCACAAGATTCTTGTGCTGAAGCTTTGCGATCAGCTTCACCTCATTCTTGAACTCAATTGGGCCTTGTTTGGATTTCTCTGACAATCTTTTGACTGCTATTTCTGACCCATCACGCAAAACTCCCTGAAAAATATTGAGATAACATCAACGAACCCTGCTCTGTTTCGTTACATCAATGAGTGTTGATACCTTATACACAGGTCCAAATCCACCTTCCCCGAGCTTGTTCTCATTGGAAAAGTTATTAGTAGCCAGTTTTATGATGTCGAAATCAAAAAAGGACATCTCTCGAGTTTTGAAATCTTGTTCCAAAAGATTCTCATGATCTAAAAATAGAGTGAAAATATCAGTCGATCTCAGAATTCTTAGCAGTTGAATCTTCATGCAAGCAGAAGAGGTAATGGTTGGTTACCTCTTTTTCTTCTCAGCTTCCATCGACAGAAGAGAAGCAATCCAAGGAGGAGCGAAACTGCTACAATTGGAAGAACAATAGCAATGACTATAACATTTGATGATCTACTGCGTCCTCCTTCTGCAAGAGATTAAGATTCACTGATTTTTCGAGTTCGAATTTTGATGCAATGGGGCAGACGCAAACCTCGCGAAGAGTTTCCACCACCACCACCACCAGGTGCCGGCGGAGGAGCGGCACTAGGAGCCAGCGGAGGGGAGGCTGCCGTGATTGTTATCGTCGAAGCAGTCTGGTTAAAGAAAGGATACACCTCGTATCTAATCATGCAGCTCCCGGACAAGAACTGCCACCCTCTTCGCTGCCGGCAATCCGTCACGATCCTGCTCATCGCGTTCCCCAAGCAGCTGCGGCAATTCTCCCTGCTCAGATCCCTCGTGCACTGCACCGTCACGTAGCTCGTATTCGCTTTGCGTAACGTGATGATGCCGGAAGCGAGCAACGACGCCCTGCCCACCGCCGCTTCGACGAGCGCCAAAGCTCCGGTTACAGTTACATTGTCGGTGTCCGACGAGACGGTATCGTTGCTGCAAAAGGTACTCCCTTTGACGTCCACCACGTTGAAGATGCTCTGGTTCGAGTACCGCAAGAGGCAGTCGTCGTACCACATGATCCCCTGCGTCTTGTTCGGGCACTCGCCCGCCATGGCGGCGCTGGCTCTGTGGAGGCAACCGGTGCACGCGCTGCTCGGCAGCGCCGCGGGGTCTTCCCGGCAGAGAGCGAGGGCAAATAAATCACCAACTCTCTGATCGCCTGTCGTGGTGTTGTAGAAGCCGCTCGAATTGGCGTTGGATTCCAATTCGGCGATTGCAGTTTGAAGGTTCAACTGCTCGGAAGCGAGAAGGGTGGAAGGGAAGTCGTCGTCAGAGCAGCGACTGCGGATGATGCTGTAGTCGCCTCCGGCAAAGAACGGGGTAGCCTCGTATCGGATCCAGCAGCTTGGGGAGATGTAGCGCCAGCCCTTGTGGCCGAGGCAGCAGGTCCGCGTGAAGGCCAAGATCGAGGTGAGGCAGCGCTGGCAGCCGGCGGAGGTGAGGTCGGAGGTGCACTGCGCTATGGCGAAGATCGGGTAGAGGTCAGATGCGTTGGAGGCGAACTTGAGCGGCCGCTGGAAAGGAGCTTCTTCAACCAACGCCGACATCATCTGCTCAATTTCCATCTCAATCGCCTAAAAATCTCATCTTTGAGAAAAAGAAACAAGGAAAGAACTCAATCTACGCCACCTCGTAGGGCTCCATGGAGCTGGTCTGCTCGCTGGGGTTGCTCATGTTGACGCCGGCAGAATCGACTTGGCCGAAGAAGTCGAGGTCGGAGTAGCGGAGCAAGCACTGGTCGTACCAGATGATTCCCCTCCGGGAGCCGGCGCAGGACTGGTTGATTTCGGCGATCGCCACCTGGACGCAGCTCCGGCAGTCGGAGCCGAAGAGGTCGCCCTGGCACATGTAAAGGCCGTAGGCAGCGTCGGTGCCGGCGCCGGCAGTGTCATTCGCTGCGTTGGAGGCGGAGGAGGAGGAAGCGAGGGAGGAGAAGAGCGTGCTGAGACTTCCGCCGAAACCGCCGCTGGCCGCCGAGTCAAACGTGCCTCCGGTGCAGTTGTTGTACAGCGGCAGTTGGGCGGCGGCGGCGGCGGGAAGAGCGACGACGACGAAGATAATTAACACAGAACTTCTCATGCCGTGAAGTTTTTTTTTTCAAAAAAAAAAACAATTTTTGGATCAAATTTTTGATCTTGTTGAGGAATTTCGACAAAGAACGATACAGCACGAAAGTGAAGAACGAATTAAATCATAGAAATGCTGGAGTTATATCATAATCAGTTTGATTTAAAAAAAAAAGGTTTGGAAAATTAATTATAACAAAAATATGCTAATTTAAAATCAGAAAATGACAACAGAAAATAATTTTCTATTTCTCATTGTCGTCGTTGACTCAAACCTACTGTTGAGTGAGTCGTTTTTATTTTACCCCAATTTTTTTTTTGTCATTTTATCCACCTCCATCAAAATTACAATAGACCCACCTCCATCAACACTAAAGTCCAATGATACCTTCATCCATGGGATTGAATGGAATGCCCGAGGATTCGAATTACCCAATCTTATTCATCATTTTTATTTTAAAGTCCAAAGATACCTTTCCCTCTTGTAAAAAGAGAATATAAAAATATTGACAATTTGAATAAATCTTAATGAATATTTTTTAAATTTATTTTAATGATAAATAAAAGTTTTTATATACAAAATCGATTATTTTCAAAATTAATTAATCGAAGAACTTGATATCTGAACAACCAAAAAATTTTAAAAAAATAAAGGCCAAAGATACTGGGGTATAAAACTTTTGTAAGTTGCCTTCAAAATTAATAGGTTTACCAAAAAAATAAAATAGCTAAAGAATAAATTACAAAAGAGATGCCCTAGGACTTAGCACAGACAATAGACGTATGATATTTTTCACGTAATAATTAGGAGTCAATTTTCAAAAATTGACGACCTGCATGATTTAATCTACCATGCACCTAATATCTGTGTACTTGAACTAATTTTTTTTTATATCCATGAGGTCAGACGTTAAAGTAGCGAATCTATCTTTACTGCAAAAGGTAATTTTATGGAAAATGAAATGTTTTCCTTCATTAATTACAAGCAGAATGATCCGAAAGATGAATTGTTTATTTTTCCAAAAATTTTATTTGACCAAATTTGAACAGAAAGCCACTTTGTTTAGAGGAGTATTGTAAAGTATATAGATGTAATATATAATATCTAAAACTGTTAGGGTAATATGAAAATATCATGGATAAAGGATAAAATAAACCTTTCTTTCCTGATGATTTTTGGTTTAATGCCCAGATTCTTCCCATGCTGCTGTTGCGTTTCCACACAACTAAAGTCGCGTATTTTCCACTAATGGAGAAAGATGGAAGACTCCTCGTTTGTTCCTGAATGAACTCCATTCTGAAAGAGAAAAAAAAAATTATTAATGCAGATTTAGATATAATTTCTGAAACTTTTTTAAAATATCGTTCTGTGAACGATTGAAGCAAACATCAAACACTCAACGTGACCATAATGGTACTCCAGAAATCATTTCCATTGATAATAAAAAAAATAATTGCAACTTCAGCTAAACAAATCCATACTTACAGATGAACACCACCTCCAAATCCTCTGAACTTGCTTCACAGTTTGCTATCTTGGAAAAACAAAAGTCTCTGTTACCTCATTGATAGATTGAAGAGCTCATGGAATTGTGATTGATGTATGTGAGGATGCCTCTGGCTCGAGGGTCATTGTCCTCCTCTGAAAGTTTGGGGGTTGCGCTGGTTGAGGAAGCACCATGCCTTCAGTTCTCAACATGACAACAACTTGAGACATGGTGGGTCTCTTGGACACACAGCAAGCCTATGTGGATGCATTTCACTGCTTTGCCAACTTCGCAATCGAGCAATTGATCGATGAATTCAGAGGGCTTGTCTTGCTTCCACAGATCCCATGCCTATAAAAATGCATGTAATTTGTTGCTAGCTTGATGCTATTCGTTTTATTTACAGCCAAAAGAATGGAGAAAACTTTGGGCCTTACTGTTCTGAGAAGGTTCTGTCCATGTTGCTTGAGATGTCCTCTTCCATTCCTTTCCCCGCTTATAATTTCCAAGAGGAGAACACCAAAGCTGTACACGTCCGATTTCACAGTAAAAACTCCATTCATGGCGTACTCTGGAGCCATATATCCACTGTTCAAATGAAACATGCATACTAAACCACGAGCTTGGACAAAGAATCATGTTTGAGTCATGGTGTAGGATTGGTATATGCTTACTAAGTTTCAACAATTCGATTCGTGTTGACATCGTTTTCATCGGGCACATAAATCTTCGCCATGCCAAAGTCAGATATCTTCGGGTTCATTTCTTCGTCCAACAAGATATTGCTGGTCTTGAGGTCTCTATGAATGACCTTGAGGAGCGAATCCTCGTGGAGACAGAGGAGGCCTCCGGTGATCCCTAAGATTATCTGAGACCTTGTCCCCCAATCCAATTGCACACGCTTGTTTGGATCTATAGATGAAGCATGATAAGGTCTAACTAGATGGAGAAAGAACAAATTCGAAAAGGAAGAACAAAACTGACCAAATAGAAAGGCATCAAGGCTTCTGTTGGGCAAGTATTCGTAGATCAGCAGCTTCTCTTCCCCTTCCCCAGAGCAACCCAACAGCCTCACAAGATTCTTGTGCTGAAGCTTCGCGACCAGCTTCACCTCGTTCTTGAACTCGGTAGGGCCTTGTTTGGATTTTTGGGACAATCTTTTTAACTGCTATTTCTTTTCCATCATGCAACACTCCCTGGAAATGAAATGCTTAATGCATCAGACTGGATGTTCTCTGATGAAATGTTTAATCAGTTGAATACCTTATACACAGGTCCAAATCCACCTTCCCCAAGCTTGTTTTCATTGGAAAAATTGCTAGTAGCCAATTGGATGATGTGCAAATCTATCAAGGACACATCTCCAGTATTGAAATCTTCTAGCTTAAGGTTCTTGCTACCTAAAAAACATAGGAAAAATATGGCATTCAATCTCCAAATTCTTAGCAGTCTAATCTTCACAAACAACAAAGAAATAATAGTTAGCTAGCTACCTCTGTTTCTTCTTCGGTTGCATGCATGGAAGAGAAGAATTCCAAGGAGCAAAAGTGCAGCAATTGGAAGAGCGAAAGCAATGATTCTAACAGTTGATGATCTCCTGCGTCTCCCTCCTGCAAGAGAGTAGCTTCAAGATGCCTTAATCATGTCGCACAGGTTACAACTTCAAATTGATGCAAACCTTGCGAAGAGTCTCCACCACCACCAGGTGGCAGCTGAGGGGCGGCGGCCTGTGGCGGCGCGGTACTCCGGTTGAAGAAAAGATACACCTCGTATCTAATCATGCAGCTCCCCGACAAGAACTGCCACCCTTTCTTCTGGCGGCAATCAGTCGCGATCCTGTTCATTCCGTTCGCCAAGCAGCTCCGGCAACTCTCCCTGCTAAGATCCCTCGTGCATTGCGCGCTCACGTAGCTCGTATCCGCGTTGTTAATCGTGATAACGTCGGAAGCGAACAACGACACCCTGCCAACCGCCACTCCGACGAGCGCCGACGCTCCGCTCACGGTTAAATTGTCCGTTTCCGGCGAGACGCTCTGCTCGCTGCAGAACGTTTGCCCGTCGCCGTCCACCACGTTGAAAATGCTCTGATTTGAGTACCGCAACAAGCAATCGTCATACCACATGATCTCCTGCGTCTTATTTGGACACTCGCCCGCCATGGCGGTGCTTGCTCTGTAGAGGCAAATCGTGCACGCTCCGCTCGGCAGCGCCGCTGGGTCTTCCCGGCACAGCGCAAGGCCGAACAGATTACCGGCATTCCGATCCCCTGATGTGGCGTTGTAAGAGCCGCTGAAACGGGCGTTGGATCCCAATTGCGAAACTAGGGTTTCGAGGTTCGCCCCATCGGAGGCCAGAAGAGGCGCGGGGAAGTCGTCGGCGGAGCAGTGGCTGCGGATGATCTCGTTGTAGCCTGTGACGTCGAAGAAGGGGGTAGCCTCGTATCGGATCCAGCAGCTCGGGGCGATGTAGCGCCATCGCTTGTGACCGAGGCAGCAGATCCGCATGAAGGCCAAGATCGAGGTGAGGCAGCGCCGGCAGCCAGCGGAAGTGAGGTCGGAGGTGCATTGGGCTATGGCGAAGATTGGGTAGAGGTCGGAGGCGTTGGCCGCGAACATGATCGGCCGCCGGGAAGCCGCCACTTCAACCAGCGCTGACATCAACTGCTTAATTATAATATTATATATATATATATAGTGAATTTTTAAAATTAATTTAATAAATATATATAATTTTAATTAAAAAAATTCCAAAGCACATGGTAGGGCTCCAAGGAGCTGGTGAGCTGGCGGGGGTTGCTCATGTTGATGCTGCCGGAATCCACTTCCCCGAAGAAGTCGTTGTCGGAGTAGCGGATCAAGCAGAGGTCGTACCAGATGACACCCCGCTGCGCGCCGGCCCAGGTATGGTTGGTGCCAGCGATCGCCGTCAGCACGCAAATCTGGCAGCCTGGGCCGGAGAGGTCGCCCTGGCACATGTAGAGGCCGTAGACCGCGTCGGCGCCGGTTCCGGAAGTGCCATTCGCCGAGTTGGAGGCTAAGGACTGGAGGAGAGGGACGCGAGGGAGGAGAAGAGGGCGCCGAGACTCTTGCCAAACCCACCGCCACCACCGCCGCTGCAGTTGGCTAGGGGGAGCACTTGACCGGTGGCGGCGGGAAGAGCGGCGAAGAGATCCTGTCGACAAGCGAAGACCGGTTCTCACTCGGATGACTCGGTCTGACTAAGACGACCCGGTCTGCTGTAGCTCGATGGGTCGGGTTCGGGCTGAATAAGAGTAAGATTCAAGTCACTCGGCTCGGACCAAAATGGGGCTCACAAAATGGTGGCATGGTTGCAAAATGACAGCAATCCCCCTCTTTGGAGCCCAAAGGGGGGTTTATATAGGGGGAGGGAAACTCTCTGCTGTGTCAGAGCTATCCTATCTCATTAAGGAATGATCAGTGGATAAATCATACTAGTGACATCTGTATTAATGCTGTGAGACTGCCACAGCCGCCTGACACTCTTGTATAAACTGTCTCTTCGGCTCCTCATTAACTCTTGGCGACTCTATCAGGTGATGATTATGTCGAGGGGCTGCCACCTCATTACTGACGAGAACGAGCTATAATTGTTCAATCGATCCCAAATGCCCGACCTCGGGTGACCGGCCCCGAGTGCCAGACCTCGGGTGATCGACCCCGAGTGTCAGACCTCGGATGGCCGACCCCGAGTGCCCGACCCCGGGAGACCGACCTCGAGTGCCAGACCTCGGGTGGTCATCCCCGAGTGACCGACCTCGGGTGGCCGACCCCGGGCGCCCGACCTCAAGTCAACCTTGACCCGACTTAACCACTCCTAGCTTAGAGCGGAAATCGAACTCGACCGAGCCAACGATTCTTCTAAAAAATCATCAACCCGGATCACAAGCCTCCCCCTCAAGTCTAGTCGAAGGAGGCGCTTAGTCCGACTGACTAGGCTTCTGACTCGGTCGACAGACCTCTTTCTCGTTTTCCTACGCGTCACATCATACTCTTAATCTTTCTTCCTTAAATGCCGGATCCTCCATCAAATCCCCATTAATGCGAGGCCATGTGTCATCTCCCGACTGGAGACTGACGGGCCCAAATATACTAGATTAATTTGTCACGAAATGTATGGGCTCATCAAATTTAAATATTTATAAATAAATGAATGAAATGCTGGAAACCCTTTTACAATCAAAAATATGGAAATGTAATATAGGGGCCACAGGTCGTATTTTTCTCGGGGCTAGTTGAAGGTTTGTTTGATTCGCGCTTGTATTTAGGTGTCGTTTGTGTTTTTGGGTTTCAAATAAAGATTTAGGTTTGGGTTCAATTCGAAATAAAAACTCAAGGAAAAGGCAATGACTCGGCTAATGAACTTAACTCAAGTGATTCCAACAATGAACTTAAACAAATAGGGAGCTCAAAGGCAACTTAGCCTGATTTGGAAAACCCACCTAATATAAAGGCAGAATAATGCCAATCAAAGGAATAAACAATGCATGGCAATTTCGCAAATAAATAAGCTTCAACTAAAGCTAGCCACAAGCACATCCGAATATGATTCTAATTGAATTCAAGCATCAAAGATCACCCAAAACTTCATCTGTCTTGACAATAATCAATGCCATAGTTCTATCTTGATACACAAGGAGGAAATGAATTAATCTTGGTACGCAAAGGAGAAACTTGTGAGCCAAGATCTGATGCCAATTGCAAAGATTGTGAACTGCAATTTTTGAGACTCAACTTTCAATTCAGCTAGGAGTGTGAGGTTTAAGTGAGATGCTGTGCATAAACTGTAACACTCAATGTTAGCTACTGATCAATCAAGGACAAACCAAGAGGCATGATTGGCACGCAGGAACCAGCTCAATCCAGCATCGGTATGCAAAAATTCTGAGCATTAAAACAGAAATCAGTAACAATTTAGATGCACCTACAAACAATCAGTGAACTAACTGAAAGTAATTTCTCAAACTAGCTTTCAGATGGAATTGAGAAGAGCTAACATTTCATTGATGCAGCCTTAGAAATCAGAAACTAAACACTTCAGAAATTAAGCTGAAACTGAATAAAACAGAAATGAATTCGGGATTCAAGACAATGCGACAACCATTCAAATGCAGACTTCAATAGAGTAACTAAGTTTGAATGCATTGAACTGAGTTCAGAGAAACAAGCTGAATTCAGCTACTGTTATTTAACATCAATACAGGAAGGAAAAACTGATGTGCAGAAATGGAGTGGAGCAGAATTTGCAGAAATGAAGTGGTGCAGAAATTGAAGAAACGAATCAAACACTAAACTAACAAATGCGAATTGAATTCAAGCCACTAACCTAAGTTCAGAAAAACTCAAAAGGCTAATGATTACTTGACAAAACTAATAAAACTATCAGACATAGGCTGAAACTATGGATCTACAGAATTAAAGTTGGCACGCAGCTAATAAAATGGTACGCAAGCAACAAAAACGGCACGCAAGGATTTGGGGTATAAAACTAATTGAAATTGATTCTAATTGTCAACGTAACAACTCCTAAACTACTTAACTAGAAGAACTGAGGTTCAATTACAGCAAAACTATTCAAAATCGAAACTAAGTTGCTAATCAGAAATTGCAGAAACAGAACTTAACTACAGAAACGAAATTACAGCATAAAGAACTAAAATTAACCAATGAAACTAAACCCCAATCCTTCCCTAGCTCGAATCCTCCTTGTTCGTCACGCAAGTGTGAGCCTCGAACCCGCAAGCTCAGCAAGTCGATGGAAAACGGCATCTGCGATTCAAAATCAGCTCACATATGCTCAAATCCGAAACCCATCCAATTCCTTCAACTCAGCTGCGATGATGGATTGGAATTGATCCGAGCACTCCAGGGAACCCCTCTGAACTGCTCAGATGATGAAATGATGCGTAGCCGATGTTGACGAAACCAAACGGCAGAGCTCCGGAGACCTCACAAAAGCTCTGTTCTTGGGCAATTGAGAGCTGGAAATTCACCGAGGAGCCTTCCCAATGACCTAAGATTCGATCTAAACAAGAAATGAGGGGTCGCGCCCCTTTGGATTGGAGAAATCTACTGAAGAAAACTAAGAAGCTGAAGGAAAGGTTTGCGGCGAAGAAGACGCGACCCTGAGAAGCTGCTGCGTTTTTTGATTAAATAGTTATCAACGGACGGCTGTGATTGATTGGAGGAGATCCAACGGCTGATCTTTCTCTGATTGGAGCCAAACTTTTATGATGATGATCTGGGGTCAGGATCTGCCTTGTGGTAGCTCGGATCCTCCAGATGTGCAACGGATGGTCCAGATCAACTATATCTGTGATTGGACGCTCTAGAGCCCTCCTTGCTTGATCCAACGGTTGGATGATCTCTGATTGGGATGAAACCTTCAGATCTTGATTATAGGGCTTGATCAACCCTAACCCTAGCTCGGATTGCTTCAGATCGTCCCGGATGGCTCAGATCTAGCCGCTCTTGAATCGGACGGCCCGGATTACTTGTAAGCTTGATAATCCGATCCGGTTCACATCCGACTCAAATTTGACCCAATATGCCCTAGGTCCAGGATCCTTTGATGTCTACAAAAATATATCAGAAAATTAGTGGCCAAATAATCCAAAAATATGTAATTTTGCAATAAAGTCCAAAATAATAGAAAATCCTAAAACCTAGGGTAAAATCACAATTAAACAATAAAAACATGGATCAAACATGGATTTAAGCACTTAAAATAATCAATAAAATGGTGCTTATCAACTCCCCCACACTTAACCTTGAGCGTCTCGCGAAACAACTAAATATGTATCCCTTAGGCTTTCTTAAGCATAATTAGAAGCAAATGAAAAGAAATTACCTAGGGTTGTCAATTCTCATAAATCTAAGCTCTATGGATTAGTATCTTGTCCTTAAATCAACAACTTGGCCTTTCCATCTATCATGAGTCATTGAGATGAATTTAAATCTCTAGCCCTTTCAAGGAAAATATTGGTGGCTCTCTCCTTAAGTGCTAAGTTGATGATGAAAGTGGAGCTCACTCAAACACACATGCTTTTTGCACTACCATAGGCTTGCTTATTATCTAATCTCTACCATTAATCATGAATAGGATCAACAACTATAAAAACAAATGAAAACATGGAAAATGGTAAGAAATGGAATAAAAACAAGAAAATGGAAAATTTGATGGAGTGGGAGACTTGGTTGCTCAAAAATATTTCCAATGTGCTTTGCCCCATCTTGACAGTCCTCTAGTGAATAACAAGAGTGTGGTGAAGTCAAATTTAAGTAATTGCCTTTGATTTGGATGAAAAGTAACTCCATTTGATCTAATGTGCCAAGTTTACTCAATTGCGTGCCAAGTTTGCTTCTTCCACTCTTTTCTCAGATTTTTTTTCTCTTTCTTTCTTTCTCTCTAGTGAATTCAGAATGATGGTGGAACAAATCTTCAATTTGCATGAGCTGCCGTGAGCTTCGATGATTCCATGGTGCCAAGTCAAATGGTGTGCCAACTTGTTTTCTCCTTCTCTTTTCTTATTTTCTCAAACTGTTTTCTCTTGTTTTTCTCTTCCTTTAGGTTTAGCTACAAACTTTCTCTCTTGTTCTCATTCAGTTCAGTCATGTTGTGCCCCACTCCATATCAGAATCAATTCTAACCCCTACCAATGCCGTGAGCTTCCAAGGAATTCCACTTGCTCAAATTTTTTTTCTTCTTATCTTTAGCTGCATTTTTTTTCTGTTTGTTTTTATTGGCAGCTAAGTCTTGTTGTTTGGACAGCTCCACGGCATTACTTGTAACCCTTGCAATTCTCTGATGTTTCACAGCAATTAGCATCACTTAACTGCATTTTCCTTGGATCCCAAAACTGTTTCGGAATTAGCATTCACTGCAGTTTTTTTTTTTTCTGCATGATTTAAAAACTTCCCAGCAGCCACTTTCTTTTGTTCTGATCAGCAATGGATATCCTTGATACAATTTTGATACACTTATATACCAAGTTCCTTGATTCACAGCCCTTTAAAACCCAAAACTCAGCTCATCTTGATAAAAACTGCTTGTACTGATTTTTTTTTTCTGTTTTTCTCTTGTTGGTTCAGTTATGTTGTGGCCATGCTTCAACCTTTATCAGAAACAACTTTAACCCAGCCTTCCGTGAGCTTCAAATAGACTGCATTTTCTGTTTTGGCACAACATTCTGCATTGGATCAGATTTTGGGCAGCTTCCATCAGTGAATGGTTGATTCATTGCATTTGCTTTCCTGTACTGATCGAAAAGTCTAGCATCCATAAATTTTTTTTTTTGTTTTTTTTTTGTTTCTTGCAGATTCCCACAGCTCTTCACAAACCTTTCAGCACCTTGCAGCTTCCTTGATTAAACAGAGCAATTAGCATCAACTAGTAGTGGAAAATTAGATCCAACTTCTGTTTTGGCACCAATCCCCTGCACTCGCTTCAATTTTTCAGCATTTTTCTTCAATTCTGACTTTTAACAAAGATGCTGATTTTAACTTCCATGATTCCAACTTCTCAATACTTAATCCACATCATCTCCAATCCAAGTTAGTCTCACAGAAATTTTTCCTTTTTCACAGTTTTTTTTTCTCTTTTTTTTTTTTCCGAATGGAACTTGCAAAGAATAGCTTGAATCCCCAAATTAACAACAGAAATCTAGATGCTCCAATGGCTTCTCTTCCTTAACAATTCTTCTTGCTTAATCTTGATACCAAACTCGACTAAATTGGCACATGAAAAAAAAAATTTTTTTTTTTCGAGTTGAAATGCATCCAAAACTTTAGTCACTCCCCCACACTTGAATCTTTGTCCGTCTCGGGCAAAATAGCATTAGAAACATATCAAACAACAAGTCCAAAGAAAAGTGAGGGAAGAGTAAGAAATAAGTAGAGAAAAATGGAATAAACATGATTATTGCTAAAAATTGATGTGGAAAGGAAAGCAAATGGATTAGTCTCTATAGATGTGATCCAATCATTGAAATATGATTTTGAAAGAACCTAAGCAAGTTCTAGAGTTTAATAACATGTGTGTCACAAATATAAGGCTAATTCTCACTAGGTGCAAATTATTCATCTCAACTCCTCAATCAAGCATCTAAAGCAAAGTAGTATTCAAGCATCCAAGATTTCATCCATTAGCTCAAACCTTAAGTTTTGACAACCAAATTTAATTAATTTTCTAAGAGATTCTAAAATGCTATGGAGATAACCTAGAGGGATACTTTTATTTCTACTCATGCAAGAGAAAGTGACAAAAGAAATAACATGCATTTATTTACAAGGACTCAATTCAAAGGAAAATTCTAATTCTAGGAAGCATGAAAATGAAAAATGAAATAAAAGAAAATACAAGAAAGAAAAATCTCCCTTTTATTTCTGGTGGACGGAGTCTATCAAGCAGTAGCCTCCATCTTGGTAGTGGAGGAACATGGGTAGCTGAGTGAATTCGGGCTCCCCCACACTTGAACTTCGCAAAAAATTTCTCTGGTGGCCTCAGGCGATTCAGGTGCAAGAGCCATTCAAGGGATGGAGTGCTTTTAATTAAAGTCAGATCATCTCCTCCTTCATGATGCCCTTCAGAAGTCCTTCCAGGAGGCTGAAGTCTGTTCAGTTGGAGTACCCACTCCTGAAGTCTTCTGGACCCTGCAAAAACATGTAATACCTCTCTCAAGCGTTCAGGGTCAGAAAGAAATGATATAAGTTCAGTCTCTGCATGAAATAAATCCAAATCTGCATCATGTCCAATTAAATCAATTTGTGGTGCCTCAATAAAATTTTCAAAATCATTTTCTACAAAATTTGCATCCATATACTCATCACAAATAAAGAAATCAATTTCTGGCTCATCAATAGAAATTTCACAATTATCTTCTACAAAGGATGTATCAAGCAAAGGGTCACAGCCAATCAAATCAATATCAGGTATTTCCAAAAGTTTTTCACATTCAACCTCAGCATAAGATATAGCAAGAGACTCATCAAAATAAATAACATATATTTCAGGCACTTCTAAAAAGTTTTCACTATCCATACCCACAAAAGATGTATTGAGTGATTCATCATAAAAAACTACATCAATTATGGGTGCCTCTAAAATTATTTCGCTATCCATATTTATAAGGGATGTGTCAAGTAATGCATGATGATCAATAAAATCAATGTTTGGTACCTCTATTGGATTTTCACAAACAATTCTACACAAGGTATATCAATAAATCATCAGAATCAATAAAGTCATCCCTAGGTACCTCACTGCATTTTTCTGAAGAAAGAGGAGAAATACTTACCTGAGCGTGCTGGATAATACCTGGAGGTTCTAATAGTAGATGTATCTGTGGTCTCCTCCTGGTATGTTCAAGCTCCTCTTCAGCCTCAGGCTCTGGTGGACAATCAACTGGTGATCCTTGGGTGCTTGCTTCCACCAGCAAGTCCCTACACTTTCTGGTTCATTCTCTAAATCTTGTGGTGGTCCCTGGGGCTTAGTGCAGTCCCCTACNCAGGCTCAAAATCTGGTGGACAATCAACTGAAATAGGTGATCCTTGGGTACTTGCTCCAATCATGCAAGTCCCTACACTTTCTGAAAATGGTGGTGGTCCCTGGGGCTCTGTGCAATCCCCTACACCTATAGAATAATCTCCTGTGCATGCCTCCTCAGTAATACCTGCAACAACCTTATTAAAAAGATTAGGACTATCAATAGCAATATCATCACAAAATACAAAACAAGAAAAATCAGGTAAAGCTTCCTCTGAAATCAACTCTCCTCCCACTATGTCAAATGTACCATCATCATCAATGAACTGTGCCTCAACCGTCTCCTCTGCGGTGCCTATGCTTATAATAGAACGATTTCCCTTAGGGTCCTTCATGGTGTCGAAAATGCTAAACTGGACCACTGTGTCTCCCACCTCCATAGAAAGGGTGCCAGCATATACATCAATTTTAGTTCTAGCAGTCTTCAGAAAAGGCCTTCCAAGGATAAGTGGGGATCTACGTGCAAGGTACTCTCCCTCCATGTCTAGAATGTAGAAGTCCGCAGGGAAAATCAACTCTTTCACTTTAACCAAAACATCTTCAATAACTCCTGCCGGGCGGGTCTGGCTTCTATCTGCTAGCTGAATCACAACTCCAGTGGGCTGTAGAGGACCAATGCCAAGCATCTGGAAGACTGTCCTGGGCATGACATTAATAGAAACTCCTAAATCAAGCATGACATCATGTAGCGTGGTGCTCCCTATCTCACAAGATACAGTAAACATGCCAGGGTCTTCACATTTCTGAGGTATGACATGGATGAGTGATGAAACATTCTTCCCCATGCTGACCATTTCATTTTCCCTAAGCTTCCTCTTGTTAACACATAGATCTTTCAAAAATTTCGCATATTTAGGAACTTGTTTAATCATTGTCAGCAAGGGTACATTAATTTCAACTTTACTAAAAGTTTTACCTGCTCATTATACTCTTTTGCTTTCTCCTCCTCCACGTGTCTTTTGGTTGGAGTTCTCCCCTGTGGAAAAGGCAAGGGTACTCTAAATTCTTCCTCTTGAACCGAAATGGGAGGGGCTGATTTTTGAGCTGCTGCCCTGTTTGGAATGGCTGCTGTAAAATCTGTTTCGCCACTGATTTGTGCTTCGTTTTCCACCAAAATTAGAGGATTGCTTGATGAGGAAGTTGGGCACGGGCTAGGGGTGGTATCAACTGAATTTGGAGTGGTTTCGACACTGACTTGGGCTGGAAATGAAGATGCTGCCCTGTTTTCAGAAAAATCTGCTCTTGGATCATTTTGAGTTGATGTAACCTTCCTACTCCTCAAATAAATTGCACTAACGTTTCCCTTTGGGTTAGGAACAGTTTGGGAAGGGAGTTGGCCTGATCCTTGAGCTTTACTTTGATTTATGTCACTAGCCATTTGCCCAATTTGCCTCTCAATGTTTTGTATAGCGGCAAAAAGATTTCCTTGTTGTGTTTGTTGTATTTGGGACTGTTGGGGCTGAAATGATGGCTGATATTGTTGTTGGAAAGGCTGATAAGAATGCTGGAATGTTGGAGAATTTTGTTGAGAATTATACCCTTGAAAATTCTGATTTTGAAATGGAACTTGTTGTGGTGGGGGCTGAAATTGATTGGGCTGAAATCCTTGGTTTTGGGGCTGAAAACCTGAGTTCCAAGGCTGGAAATTTTGCTGCGGTTGTTGAACTTGTTGTTGTGGAGGTTGATACGGCTGTGGATAACTCAGATTCCCTTGAAAGCCTTGTTGAAACCCTTGAAATGGCTGCTGAAAT
This sequence comes from Boesenbergia rotunda, assembly GCA_024364735.1. Lineage (NCBI taxonomy): Eukaryota > Viridiplantae > Streptophyta > Magnoliopsida > Zingiberales > Zingiberaceae > Boesenbergia > Boesenbergia rotunda. The sequence continues at coordinate 18,903 of JAGFNQ010006330.1, read as the reverse complement.
GGTTGCTGGAAGTGTTGATTTGGGGGCTGAATTTGTTGATTTTGTGGCTGTGATTGTGGTGGTTGCTGCTGAACTTGCTAGAACATTTGTTGGGGTTGCTGTGATTGTTGTTGTGGTGGGCCTTGTTGGTAAAAAGAATTTCCGTACCTCAAATTTGGATGATCCCTCCACCCAGGGTGGTAAGTAGGAGAGTATGGATTATTCCTAGCTTGAAATTGTCCCCTAACCAAAGCTGCTACTGACTCATCTTGTTGTAGGTTGGGACATGAATCTGAAGTGTGCTCCTTGCTAGAACAAATACCACATACACTCATCACCACTTGACTTGATTGTAGAGGTCCTGAAGGAGTTGAATTTTGACTTAAAAATTGGAGACCCATTTGCTTAACAGCTGATGTGAGTTCTACCAATGCACTCCTAATCTCCTTCTGATCATTAGAAACCCCTTGAACTTCATTAACCCCTCTAGTAGATAATGCTCTACTTCCAAATTGCTGAGAATTTTCTGCCATATTTGAAATAAGCTCCCTAGCTTGATGTGGTGTTTTGTTGACTAAGGCCCCTCCAGCTGCTGCATCAATCATAATCCTATCCATCTGTAATAATCCCTCATAAAAGTACTGGATGAGGAGCTGCTCACTAATCTGATGCTGGGGGCAACTGGAGTATAGTTTGTTGAATCTCTCCCAATATTCATAAAGTGTCTCTCCCACTATTTGCTGAATGCCACAGATACTTTTTCTGATAATTGCTGTTCTGGAGGCTGGAAAATATTTTTCTAAGAATGCCTTCTTCATAGAGATCCAGCTAGACACATGCCCAGTAGGTAAGTAGTAAAACCAGTCCTTAGCTGCTCCAGTCAAAGAGAAAGGAAAAGCCCTCAGTTTGATGTCTTCCTCTGAAATACCCTGAGGCTTCATAGTGGAGCAAACAACATGAAATTCATGCAGGTGTCTGTTTGGATCTTCTCCAGATAATCCTTGAAACTTTGGCAAAAGATGGATGAGTCCAGATCTGAGCTCAAAATCTCCACCCAGCTCTGGATAGGCAATACTAGAATACTGAAATGAAGCATCTGGTGCTGCGAGTTCTTTCATAGTCTTCTGGTGGTCTGCCATTTGATCAACTGAATAGGTGGAAATAGACTGAGTAGGAAAAATACCAAAAGCCTCTGAAACACTGAGCTGGCTCCTCCTAGCTCTGAAAGTCCTCTCAATCTCAGGGTCAAAATCCTCAAGACTACCACCTGTAGACCTGGTCATAAAAAACAAGAACAAATTGCAGTACAAGTACAAAGAAATATGAAACAAATAAAATCAAATCAGAAGATATAACAGTAAATGCAAGAAAAATGGATCAAGAAAAATATGAAATGTAGGCACACAAGCAAAAATCAAACAACTCAACTAGTATGTTCCCCGGCAATGGCGCCAAAAATTTGATGGACCCGGAATAGGTGTCACGAATGTGGGTCCATAAATTTAGAATATTTGTAAGTGCTGGAAACCCTTTTTGCAATCAAAATATGAAAACGTAGTAAAGGGGCCACAGGTCGTATTTTTTTCTAAGGGTTAGTTCAAGTTGTTCGATTTGTGCTCGAGTTTATGTGTCGTAGATGTTTTTGGATTTCAAATAAAGTTTGGGTTTAGTTTCAATTAAAGATGTAAACACAATGAAAAGAAGTGAACTCAACTAAACAAACTTAAACTAAGTAATAGCAACGAAGGATTCAATTAATGAACATTCAAATCAACTAAAGCACTTAACCGGTTTTATAGAACAAATCTGATATAAAATGTAAAACAAATGCTAAGCAAAACGAAACAACTCGATGACTAAATTCTTGATTGAACTAGTGCAAGACTTACTTCCCCAATCGAATTTTAAGCAAACAAACACAAGCTACAAGATTTAGAAGCAAACAATTGAAACTTGGATAAGAAAATTCAGAAACAGCCAAATGAAAAGAACTAACTGATTTCAACCCTTAGCTCACTAACAATTGCAAGGAATTTGACAACAATAAATTTGTTGGTGCAGGGAGCACCAGATCGAACCTTGTTTTGATATTGGCAAAGGATTCAAAGTTAAGGGTTGTTTGGTATCTAACAATGCTGCTTGAGAGTGCAGGAAACAAAGTCCTAGCGAAGGGCTGCTAGGCACCTGACGATGGGCTGTCAGGAAACCAAGTCCTGGCGAAGGGTTGCTGGGCGAAAACCAAGTCCTGGCGAAGGGCTGCTAGGCAAAAACCAAGTCCTGGCGAAGGGCTGCTAGGCGAAAACCAAGTCCTGGCGAAGGGCTGCTAGGCAAAAACCAAGTCCTGGCGAAGGGCTGCTAGGCGAAAACCAAGTCCTGGCGAAGGGCTGCTAGGCAAAAACCAAGTCCTGGCGAAGGGCTGCTGGGCGAAACTCAAGACCTGCCGAAGGGCTGCTGGGCAAAAGTCCAACTGGAGGATCCGGTTGGCACCAGGTAAATTCTCCCGAGAGGAGTAGGTGAGGACGCGTTCCCCTTGAGGGAACATTAGGCGTCGGTTCGACCTAGGGCTCCATTTTGGAGACCAAAGTCAGAACCAAGACAGCTAAGGCTGTATAAAATTATTGTTTTGTTGTGTTTTGGACTAACCCTTGATGCAGGACCAAAGGGACGTGTGTCTGCAACTCAGAGAGCCTCAAAGAAGTGAGGCAACAGCTGAGTAAGGCGTCCTAAGTGTCCAGGGCGCCCTCAAGGTGAACCAGAACCAAGCGAAGCAAAATAGGCTTCAGCTGCTTACTGGGCAAGGCGCCCTCAGCAGCGAAGGCGCCTTCGTCAGAGAAGGCGCCTTCAGCAGCCAAGGCGCCTCCAGCTCTCTCCGCGAAGCTTCAACTCAATCCAGCCGAGAAGACCGGGTCAACCAAGGCGCCCTTAGCGACCAGGGCGCCCCAGAGGTCAAACCTCATCCCTATTCCGGTGCGATAACTCTTGACCGAGCGAATTACGGATCGGGTGACACGTGGCAGGGCGCCCTCGACGACCAGGGCGCCCCTAGGTGCTATAAATAGCACCCCTCGACCCCTAGCTTCAACACTGCTTTCATTCAACGCTTCCAAACACTCTGACGACTACGCTCTGCTCCAGGAACTTCCCAACTCAAGTCCGAAGCATCGTCGATCTCCCGCTGCACCGAAACTCGATCTACACCGGGAGTTGGTAAAACAGAGTGTAACTTTCTATTTACAGTCATTTTTGTAATCTTACTCTGTAACCGTTTTGCGCATTATAGAATTGCCCAAAGTAAACGGTCAACGACCGTGGGCCTTGGAGTAGGAGTCGACCCAGGCTCCGAACCAAGTAAACTACTGGTGTTTGCGTTGTTTGATTTTATTCCGCTGCGTAACTGCTCTTTCTGTTAAATCCGAACATTTTCCGATATTCACCCCCCCTCTATCGGTCTTTCTCGATCCAACAAGTGGTATTAGAGCGGGGTAGTTCATACTTGGTGCAACCACCAGTTTGAAAGTTTTTTCGGATTTACGAATTTTTTAATTTTATTTCTTTTCTTTTTGTTAATCAACGCAACTCAATCTCGTTCGCTTTTTATTTTATATAAATAATATCTGTAGGTGGATTTAAAATATCCTTACGCCTTTTTCAATTTTGAATTTTCATCTTGTCACCATAAGTCTGAATTAATAAAACGAACAATTCTTAAAAATTTGTCATAAATTTTTTTATTATTATTTTAATATTATTTCTCGAATTCGTGCCACTTTAATTCAAGTAATCTTTTAACTCTTATTTTTCACCATTAATCAGAATATTCATTTCCCAAAAATTTTGTCTCAAATTTATTATTATTATTTTATTATTATTCTGCCTCGAAATTCGTGTAATTTTTTTTGGGCAAATTTTTTTTTCTTCTTCTCCCGCACTACTAATCCAAGACCAAGTCTTGGTACATTCTGTTAGTTCTTTTGTGTGCAAGAGGTTATTTTATGGCCAACCAAGAGTGGAACAGTGCCCGTCCACCGCTATTCTCCGGCGAGAACTTCAGCTTTTGGAGAAGACAAATGGAGTCCCTTCTGAAGACCCATATGGACATATGGATGATCATTCAAACAGGGTTCCACCTCCATACAGAAGATGAAGTATCAATTGCATGGGACAAACTGGATGAACCAACCCTCAACCAAATTGAGACTGATGCAAGAGCAACTGCAATTCTTCAATGCGGTCTAACCAACGAACAACTCAAGCTAGTCGGTTCATTTGGATGTGCTAGAGAAATGTGGGAGAAATTGATCAATCTTCATCAAGAAATCTCAGATGAAGAAGAAGATCAGGTAAGTTATCTCGCACTCTCGATCCAAGCACAGATAGCCGAGTCAGAGTCTGAACCTGAACCCAGAGTCGAAATCGAACCAGCAGAATCAGACAACGAACTGACTGAGATGGTAACCAATTTCAAATTCTTTTCTAAATTGGAATTAAATAATCAAGCTGATACTGCAATGGTCGAGGAAGGTATAACTTTTGCAGGGAAAACTCCAAGAGAACCATCAAAGAAGGAGCTTCAACCGGTACCCAAGTCCGACTCAGACACGGAATCAGAAGATTTTAGATCCGAGACAGCAACAATTAAGGGGGAGATTCCTAATAAGGAATCAAAAGGTAAAATTACAAATTTGAATTTTAAAAATCATATAATTTGTTACATATGCAGGGAGAGAGGGCACTACCAAACTAAGTGTCCTACCCGTAAGATTCAAACGATACCATCGACGGCAACAAAGAAACGAGCTCCAAAAGCACGAAAGAACAAGCATCGCGTTCAATGCTTCAAGTGTCAGGAGTTTGGGCATTACAAAGAGGAATGCACAGATAAACGTTACAAAGATCCAGGGCAACCAACCAAAATGGGTAACTGTAATTTACATCCAAATCAACTCTTTACCTTGAATACTGATAGATTAATTAATCTCCCTTGGTCAAATTTAGATATGGATGCATGCTTAGACAACTTAATGAAATCATGTATATTAGCAAAGTCAAAATTCAAAATGTTAAGACAAGAAAATGAGACTTTGAAAATTAAAATTGATATACAAGAAAAACTGATTAATAATTTTGCAAACTTAGAAAATCCAGAAATTTCTCCTCACTATGACATTATCTGAAGTTTTGTTTTGGCTATTCATAGGACTAGATAGCTTAAGGACTTAACCAATTACTTGAAATTTGAAAACATAGTATTGGGAGGAGGTGAGATGATAGTACGTTGGGGAAACCAACTCTAATAAGATCAAGTCTACTTGATCTCTTTAGACTGGTGAAACCAGCCGAAGCTACCGATCCAAGACCCAAGCTAGTTAGACCAGAAAATGACCTAATTTAATTTGAAAATGAAATTTCATTAAAAGGCTTTGTCAAGGAAAGGGTGGATGATCCCATAAGGCTACGGCCAAAGAAGGCCTAGTGCCTCGCCAAGATCTGGAAGCCAATTTCTGAAATTCAAATTCAAATTATCTTATGTCAAATTCGAATCTAACACAAATTTCAAATAATTATAGATTCAAACCTGTTTTCAAAAATTCTTTTTCAAAATCACTCTTTTTCAAATTCAAATCTGTCTTCGAAGTCAATTATACTTTTTCAAAAACAAACATTTTTTTTCTTTTCAAAGTTAAACATTTTTTAAAATTATTTTTACCTTCAAACCTGTCTCACAAGAACTTTTAAGGCTAACTGTTTGAAAACCCTAGATTGGGTGAGACAGGAAAATTAAGTTCAAATTAAAATTTCTTTTATGTTGTGTTTTCATTCAGAGAATAATTTCAACATAGTCAAACCATGGTTAACATGGTCAAACCTAGTTAATGCTAAAGACCCTTCAAGCACTTAGATAAAGTTAAGACAAGTCGAATACAAGGGGAGTTCTTTTTAGATTTATTCTCAAAACCTGATGCTCTAAAATTTAGTATCATTTCAGAATAAGGCCTTCAAAAATTACTCAAAATTCTTGGTATATTACTATCTCTTTGAAAAATTATTTCAAAATATTTCTTTTCAAAAACTGTGTTATTATTATTACTTCAAATTGAGGTGTCAAAAATTTATCTCCTTGAAAGTTTCATACTCAGAAGATTATTCAAAATTATTCTTTTATTTTTAATAAACCCTAAAGACACAGAGGAAGGTCCATTTCATGATCCACTAGGACTCCTAGGATGTGTCAAATTTAGGGGGAGTTTGATTCAAAAGAAGAATTTCTGAAATTTTTTTTGGTAATTATTTGTTTTGAAGTTATTAGATAATTCTTATAATTTAAATCAAACCCTAAAACTCAGAGGAAGATCGCTTGTAGTCAACAAGCTTCCTAGGACTGGGTCAAGTTTAGGGGGAGATGAAATTAAAAGAATTATTGAACATTTTCAAAATTATATGTTTTCATGCACTGCAAGTTCAAAATCCTTTTGAAAACTTAAATAATTTTTCTGTCAAAATACTATTATTTTACAAAATTCTTGTGGCTTATGAAATTAATTTTATAATATTTACTTGGGTTGGAGAAAATTTTCCAGGACACTTAGGAAAATGTCCTTGTAGTCAACAAGGTTTCCTAGGATTGTGTTAGACTGGAAAAGAAACCTAGTCAAGTAAAATATTTTGTGTTCAAAATGCATAATTCTTTTCAAAAATTACTTATACTTTTCAAAGTCTAATTCTTTTCAAAATTACTTATATCTCTCAAAGTCTAAATACTTTTTTAAAAGTACTTATGTGTTTCAAATCTTAACTTATTTCAAAAGTACTTAGATTTTTCAAAAATACATAATATTTATTTCAAAAGTACTTTTGAAGATTCAAAAGCACTTATATCCTCAAAAATACATAATATCTGTCAAAAAGTACTGCAATAATGTTTTCAAAAGTATAAATATTTTTCAAGGCAATATTGTTCTAAGTGCGTGAATTTTCTAAAAGATTGGCCTACAAATATAAAGTATCTTTTCAATACTTTTCCAAATAAAGTTTTGTTGGTGCAATTTAAAACTTTTTGCTATACTTTCAAGAATTATACTAAGTATTTTCATGCTTTCAAAACTCATAGGCTCTGATACACAAATGCTCTCCTTAAAACTTCTCTCAAAATAATTTTTAGACTTAAAAATGGTCTAAAACATAAGGAGAAGAGTTTTACATTAAGGGGGAGAGAAAGAGAATTTTATTTTTAAGCTATTTCAAAATTTTAAGCATTTCTAAGTGGTTCGAAGTTATTTTTAGTGCATGTTGTTTAAATAAAATTTTCCTTAGTAATCAAAATTTGTCTGAGAAAAAGGGTTTTTAACAAAGTTTAAGCTTGCTTTTCAAAAGTGTCTATGGATACAAATACTTTTGCTCTTTTTTTTTTGAAAAATACTTTGTCAAAAACCTATTTTTGGTAGAACTCAAAAATCCCCATTAGAAACTTTGCTAACCCATGTATGCTTTTGATATATGTCAAAGGGGGAGGAAAGGTCAAAGTTAAGTATTTTAAATAGTTTATAACACAAGTATTCAGGGTTTTATGAAAAATAAAGAATTTTTTTTTCTCAACTCTACAGTTATGCTTCAGTTATGCTTCACTGCTTACCTTATGCTCTTAACTATTGTAATTTTTTCCTTAACTTTGAATTGTGTTGCCATAATCAAAAAGGGGGAGATTGTTGGTGCAGGGAGCACCAGATCGAACCTTGTTTTGATATTGGCAAAGGATTCAAAGTTAAGGGTTGTTTGGTATCTAACAATGCTGCTTGAGAGTGCAGGAAACAAAGTCCTAGCGAAGGGCTGCTAGGCACCTGACGATGGGCTGTCAGGAAACCAAGTCCTGGCGAAGGGTTGCTGGGCGAAAACCAAGTCCCGGCGAAGGGCTGCTAGGCAAAAACCAAGTCCTGACGAAGGGCTGCTAGGCGAAAACCAAGTCCTGGCGAAGGGCTGCTAGGCAAAAACCAAGTCCTGGCGAAGGGCTGCTAGGCGAAAACTGTTGGTGCAGTTTGCACTAACGGTCAAACTCGGGTTTTGATGTATGACAAAGTGGTTAAAGTTAGGGTTGTTAGTGTTTAACCCCTTTACTAAGTGTGCAGGGTTGAAAGACTTAGGACCAGACATCAGGCTGAAGTCCAGGATGGTTGAGTCCTGGCGGGAAGTCCAGTTGGGTCCGCGGGACCTGACAACTGGCTGAAGACCAAGTTGGTAGAGACTTGGCAGGATGACCAAGGTGGTTGAGCCTTGGCAGGAAGTCCTGGTGGGTCAAGAAGTCAAGTAGAGCTGCACAAGGTAAGTGAGGTAAGTCACTGGAGGAGCGAACCAGTGAGGACGCGTTCCCCTTGAGGGAACATTAGGCGTCGGTTCGACCTAGGGCTCCATTTTGGAGACCCAAAGTCAGAACCAAGACAGCCAAGGCTGTGTAAATTAACTTATTAATTGCTGTTTTGGACTAACCCTGGATGCAGGACCAAAGGAAGGAGTATCTGCAGCTCAGAGAGCCTCAAAGGAGTGAGGCAGTAGCTGAGCAGGGCGCCCCGGATGTTTCGGGCGCCCCAGAGTCAACCCAAAGTCAGCAGAGCAAGTAAACGCCCCGACAGCAGCACATTTGGGGGCGCCCCGGATGTTTCGGGCGCCCCGCGCGCGTCGGGCGCCCCGTGTGTCGCGGGCGCCCCCTGTGCCACCTCACTGCTAGCTGTCGAAGCTCGCCCTCGCAAAGCCAAGGAGATGAGGCTTTGACCGGTCAACCCGGGCGCCCCGCGCGCTCCGGGCGCCCCGGTCAAAGCAGATCCCGAAGATGAAGAGATCAGGCTTGACCGAAGGGTGCAACGGATCGAACGCCACGTGGGGGGGCGCCCCGAGCATCCCGGGCGCCCCCAGCCCTATATAAAGGGCCCTCGACCCTCTTCTTCAGAACAACACTTCTTCCAACGCCTCAAAGTTCTTCTACGCTCGCGCATTACTCCGGAAATGCCTCACTTCGAGCCGACGACGTCCTGCTGCCCCGAAAGAGTCGACCTACTCCGGACGTCGGTAAAAAGAAGAACTTAACTTTTTAATACATATTCTTATTGCATCAAATTACTTGAAAGTGTGGGGTTGTCACACTTTCAATTCCTTTGTACTCGCCTACTCTATCGGTGTTTACCGGTAGAGAGTATTAGTGGATTGCCCAACGGAAATGTCCGAGGGACCTGGGCCTTCGAGTAGGAGTCGCCGAAGGCTCCGAACGAAGTAAAAATCGTTCGTGTTTGTGTGTTCGTTTTTCGTTTCTGTCGTTTCCGCTGTGCACGCTTTTTAAAGCACTCTGATTTAAATTTAAAAGTCACGTGATTCGCCCCCCCTCTCACGTGCATCGATCCTACAAAAACCAAGTCCTGGCGAAGGGCTGCTAGGCAAAAACCAAGTCCTGGCGAAGGGCTGCTGGGCGAAACTCAAGACCTGGCGAAGGGCTACTGGGCAAAAGTCCAACTGGAGGATCCGGTTGGCACCAGGTAAATTCTCCCGAGAGGAGTAGGTGAGGACGCGTTCCCCTTGAGGGAACATTAGGCGTCGGTTCGACCTAGGGCTCCATTTTGGAGACCAAAGTCAGAACCAAGACAGCTAAGGCTGTATAAAATTATTGTTTTGTTGTGTTTTGGACTAACCCTTGATGCAGGACCAAAGGGACGTGTGTCTGCAACTCAGAGAGCCTCAAAGGAGTGAGGCAATAGCTGAGTAAGGCGCCCTAAGTGTCCAGGGCGCCCTCAAGGTGAACCAGAACCAAGCGAAGCAAAATAGGCTTCAGCTGCTTACTGGGCAAGGCGCCCTCAGCAGCGAAGGCGCCTTCGTCAGAGAAGGCGCCTTCAGCAGCCAAGGCGCCTCCAGCTCTCTCCGCGAAGCTTCAACTCAATCCAGCCGAGAAGACCGGGTCAACCAAGGCGCCCTTAGCGACCAGGGCGCCCCAGAGGTCAAACCTCATCCCTATTCCGGTGCGATAACTCTTGACCGAGCGAATTACGGATCGGGTGACACGTGGCAGGGCACCCTCGACGACCAGGGCGCCCCTAGGTGCTATAAATAGCACCCCTCGACCCCTAGCTTCAACACTGCTTTCATTCAACGCTTCCAAACACTCTGACGACTACGCTCTGCTCCAGAAACTTCCCAACTCAAGTCCGAAGCATCGTCGACCTCCCGCTGCACCGAAACTCGATCTACACCGGGAGTTGGTAAAACAGAGTGTAACTTTCTATTTACAGTCATTTTTGTAATCTTACTCTGTAACCGTTTTGCGCATTATAGAATTGCCCAAAGTAAACGGTCAACGACCGTGGGCCTTGGAGTAGGAGTCGACCCAGGCTCCGAACCAAGTAAACTACTGGTGTTTGCGTTGTTTGATTTTATTCCGCTGCGTAACTGCTCTTTCTGTTAAATCCGAACATTTTTCGATATTCACCCCCCCTCTATCGGTCTTTCTCGATCCAACACAATTCAGTAGTTTAATCTTGATACAAAGTGGAAAAGAAAATTAATCAGACTTGATACACAAGGGGAAAGACTAATGTGCCAATAGCTGAACTAAATGCAGAGTATAAACTGATACAAAGCAAATGCAGAAACTGATCAAATTCAGCTTAGAAATGTAAGCTAACAATGGACTGATATGCAGGTCTGGAAGAAGAAATGCAGTAGCACAATTCAAATCAATGCAGAAACGTCCAGGGCAGAACAGATTTCAGAAATGCATTAAAGTTAATTTGCATAGCAAACACGCAAGGCAATCTAAATGTGAGTGTATAACCTAGTGTCGAACAAGATGTATAAGATCTAAATTTACTGATGCAAACATAAGAAAGCTACAACTAAAATCTTGCAAAACTGGTACTGAAGTTGACCTGCAAGGATGGATTCTATGCAATGGCTGAACAGAGTTTCAGAATTCTAAATTTATTTCTATGCAAATGAAACAATCTTCAAAGTGAATTCAAGAAGAACAACTAAGCTCCCTTGATACATTTTCAGGAACAATAACTGAAAAGTGCAGAAATTTAACTCAGTAGTAGATATGGGAATTGAGTTTTCAGAAATCAAGTTGCAGAAATAAGATTGATGCAAAACAAGCTGAACTTAAATACAGAAATAAAACTACTTGCTACACAAACTCAAATCAATTCAATAACAAACTAATGTTGTCCTCAATTACTGGAATTAAACTAGACCCGATTAAAACTGAAATAAACTGAAGAATTCAGTCTAAGCTGGAATGTTCAGGAACAGGGCTGATGTGCAATAACAGCTTGATACGCAAACAGAAAAACATGAAATAAACTGAATTCAAATTCAATTGCTCACTAATCGAACTCACTAACTAATCTACTTGCAGAATGGAACCTAATTAGGGCTTGAGAAATTCAGAAATGAAAATGAAATAGTTGATACGCAACAGTTAAAACAGAACTGCAGAAACGAATTCAAATTCAGAAATGATTTGAAGCTAACAAACTGATTTAAATGCAATTGTTCATTTCACAAATAACTTGGCTAACTAGATTGCAGATTTGAAAAGCTATCAATTACAAGAAACGATCCACTAGAACTGGTACAGAACTCAGAAACTACAGCAGATATGAAAAACAAAATTGAAAGACAATTGAAACTGAAATTACAGCTAAAGAACAAAAATTAACTAAGGAAATTAACTCTCAATCACTCTCTTGTCTCGAGACCACCTTGTTCGTCACGCAAGGGCAAGTCAAGAACCCCTTCAACTCGTAAACCAATGGAAATTGGCTCCAATTTCAGATCCACTCCCAGATTGCACTCAACTGATATTATCCAATCGATCTCCACGATCTCGTAATTCTGAGGTGTGATGATGACTTGAAGATGATCAAAGCTTACCAGAGAACCCTCCAGTAATCTCCGATGGAAGAAAACGGCACGCGATCGCAATGAAACTGATCAGATCACAGAAGCTGCTGAAACCCTCACGCAACTCTGCTCCAAGGCACTTCTGAGCTTGAATCTCCACCGAAGCCTCTTCCAAGGATCCAGATCTCGCTCCAAGGTAGTGATCGAGTTGGCCACGCCTTCACTGAAGAAAATCGCAAGTAAAATGAAGAACTGATGAAGGAAAACTCGAAGAACTCTGCTGGAAATGCGAAGACGGGACGCTGAGATCTGAACAGGGTTGCCGTTTAAGTAGTTGAAGCAATGGACGGCTGAGACTGATTCCGCTTCATCCAACGATGGATCCTTGTCCGATTTGATTCAAATTTTCTAGATCTTGATCAAGGGTTAGGATCATCCTCGTGGTAGCTCAGATCTTCCAGATTTGTAGCAGATGTCTCCGATCAAGCTAATCTTTGAATGGATGGTCTAGATCCCTCTGATCGTGATCCAACGGCTAGATGATCTTCGATTGAGCTGAAATCTTCAGATCTTGATCTGATCGCTCGATTATCCTTAACCCCAGCTCGGATTGATCAGAAGTCCTCAGATGGTCTAGATCTAACCGTTCTTGCATCGGACGGTCCAAATGAGTCGACGCTTGATCACTTGATCTAGTCGACTTTTGACTCAACATTTGCCCCAACCTGACCTAGGTCCATGATCCCTTCAAGCCTACAAAAGTAGATCAAAAATTAAGTGACAAAACAGCTCAAATATATTAAAATTTACAATTAAGTCCAAAAAGAGTATAAATCCTAAAACCTAGGGTAAACCCACAATTACACAAGTAAAATATGGGTCAAACACGGATTTAAGCATATGAAATGATCAATAAAATGATACTTATCACCCTACCTCAACCCATTGATCCTTTGGTTGTGTGGGTTATTGTTGTGTTTGCCGTGGCCTTCCCATGACCTAAATCTTTTAATCCAACTTTATTTGCATTTGATCAACCCTCACTGATAAACCCTGTGATTCTGTCATGATCAAATTTGTGTGTGCCATGATTATCAACTTATGTCGTGATCTTACCCTGAATTGATCAACTCGGTTCATCATTTTCCACTTGTCATGATCTTAATCTCGGGTCATCATTTTCCACTTGTACCATGACCTTACCAATGTTCAAATTGATTACATGATCAAATTCTTGTGTTCACTTCATTTGATCCAATCTGTTGCCATGATTTTTACCCAATCCTTAGGAAATCTCATAAAGGCAAAGAACCGACTGAGGGTACCTCACGATCTAGAGCACCCTCATCCTCTTCAAGACCTCAACCACCCTCTAATGCCAGATTTCCCAATGTTCATTTTGAATTGGCCTTTCAAAGTCGCACTTTCAAACTCCTACCCTGTCGAACTGTGGACAGGGCATTTGTTTACGAACATTGTCCGTCAGTGCGACAGATCATTGAGTTTTACGAACTGGGTTCCATCCTTTTTCTTGAGCGGCCAATCAATTTTGATTTGGTTTCCGAGTTTTATAATAATCTTGTCAGTGGTGAAGGTTCGGGGTATAGGACCCGAGTCGCCCAAACCAACCTCAATTTTGATTTGTCCTCTTTCACTGTCTTTCTTGCTTGTCGATGATCAAACAATGATTTTCCGCTCTTCCCGTATGTTCAAAATCCTTTACCGGCCCCTTTCGATGGAGTCACCCCTGACTCTATCTATGAGTATTTCTTCGGCCATCCCAGGCCGGGGGGTCTCGGTAAGCCTGCTGGTGCTTTCCCCACGTTTACTGCGCTCAGCCTATCCCCACCTGATTATGTTCTTTTTAAAATTATAATCAACTATCTTGTGCCCATTACCTCGAAGCCCCTAGCAGAGATTCGCTCCTTTCACTGCTTGATGCTCTACGGGATGCATCGGCAGCTGGACTTTGACATTGTGATGACCATCTACTTCTCTATTATCTTCTACAGTCAGATCAACCGTCAGACCGTCTATATGCCTTTTGGGCACATCATTACTGACTGGCTTCATTCAGTCGATATTGATGTGACCAAGGGCAGGATCGTGCCGATGGTTCGGCAGGACTGCAGACTTGGCCGACGCTCGTTCGTCAAGTTTGGGATTATTGTCGGACCTCATGGTCTTAGATGGAAGGATGGTCAGGGATTGGGGGAGTTACCTAGAGTCGCACATATTCCAGGAGCTGCAGACCAGGTTGGACATCATGATGCTCCTGCTGCCGCGGGAGGCTACTACGAGACGGATCCTGACCTCCGCTGGCAGATTGCTGAGCTGGAACAGACTGTCCAGCATGGACTTCATATTTCGGAGCTTTGTGCGGCAGGATGTCAGGTCTGAGATCTCTAGGCTACGTGATGATCAGCGGGCGACTGATTCGAGGGTTTCTGCGATGCACGCTCAGCAGGAGGCATGGTTCGCGGAATGGCGCGTGTGGGCATCTGGTCATCCGTACCAGCATACATGTCCTGGAGCTGCGCCCTCCAGCAGTACTGCACCGGGGTCTTTCCTACCTGACGATGACACGACTTATGACCCCATGCAAGCCGATGACCACCTCCCCCCCCCCCCCCCCCCCCGTCGAGAATTGATTGTGGCTCTTCTCTGACTTTAATCTTGCTTCCATGACTTGTGATCTGACTGTTATGACTTTATGCATACATTTGCCTTTTATGGCTTTATGCTGTATTTGACTATTTGACTATTTGGTTGTTATGACTATATGACACTATGATTACTACTTTTTGTTTAGGTTGTTCATATGATGCGTATGATTGTTTCATCCTGCTTTATCTTTCTCATATGTTTTCATATGCTTTCACAATTAATTCTATCCTTTGTTGTGTATGAGAGAACCCTGGGTTGAGGGGGAGGAATTTTTAAACTTAACAACCAGTCTACACCCTTTTCGGTGTTTGACAAAGGGGGAGAGTGTGGTTAGTTATGTTTAGGATAATTAACGAGCTTAACTGATGAGGATTAACGAGCTTAACTGTTATAGGGGGAGGATCCTGATTCTCCTACGATGATGAAATTTGAGACAATTAATTTCAAATTCCTAAACTTAAAATCGGGTTGTCAAACAACAAAAAGGGGGAGATTGTTGATGCAGTCTGACCCTGATTGTTGTTTTGGTGTTGACACCGATTTTAGTTTAGGTTAATGAGATGATTGAGATTAAGTCCTGGTCGGGGACTGGGCACGGAGTGATTGAAATCCTAGCTTGGGAAGCTAGATTGAGTGAAACCCTGGTGGGTGAAGCCAGGTCCTAGCTTGGGAAGCTAGGTTGACTGAAAACCTGGTGAGTGAAGCCAGGTCCTAGCTTAGGAAGCTAGGTTGGATGAAACCATGGTGAGTGAAGCCAGGTCCTAGCTTGGGAAGCTAGGTTGGATGAAACCATGGTGAGTGAAGCCAGGTCCTAGCTTGGGAAGCTAGGTTCAATGAAACCCTGGTGAGTGAAGCCAGGTCCTAGCTTGGGAAGCTAGGTTGAATAAAGTCCCGGTGAGTGAAGCTGGGCACGGAGTCTTGGTCCGGGGGACTGAGCACGAGTCAGAGAAGGCTAAGGATCCTGTTCTCTTGACTTATGGTGGAATTGGCCTTGGCTGGATCAATCTGGTGACCGATCAGGGAAGTTAGCACGAACTTCCGTTGTGGATCGGTCTGGTGACCGATCCAGAGATGTTTGATCGGTCTGGTGACCGATCAGGGAGAGAACAGAAACATTGTTTGGCTTCTGTTCGGCTCCTGATCGGTCTGGTGACCGATCAGGGATAGCTTCTGATCGTTCAGTTCTGGTGAACGATCAGAGGGATTTCAGAGCCACACTGTGAGGAACCATGATCGGTATGGCTGACCGATCAAATATCGTGAGTTCCCCCTTATGACCGATCAGGATGGATCCTGATCGGTCAAGGAGTGCCCTGATCGGTCCCCAGACCGATCAGGCCACAACCTAATCGGTCTGGTGACCGATCAGTAGGTTCGGCCTGCTAAGATGGAAAACCCTCAGCAAAGGGGTGGATCGGTCTGGTGACCGATCCATGGCCTGGGATCGATCTGGTGATCGATCACGAGAAGTCGCGATCCTAGTTTTCTCACTGGGGACCGATCAGGCTGGAGCCTGATCGGACTGGGGCTATCCTGATCGGTCTGGTGACCGATCAGGGTTCACTCTGATCAGTCCGGTGACCAATCAGAAGCTAAACTTTAATTCAAAATGCGCTGTCAGAGTTCTGATCGCGTTCTGATTTCCACTGATATACTACTGATATCTGCTCTGATCGTCTGATTATTGATTCTCTGTTGATTTGCTGTGCTAAACAACTGCTAAGTGTGCAGGTAACTCGGGATTACACAAGGAGAGTCAAACGGAGGCTTTCACTACAGCAGGTTTGGCTGTTTGCTCTCGCAGGATACAACGTCTTCTGTCTTCTGGCGAACGGCTGGGAAGCTGACCTGAGGCTCGACTGGAGGGAGTCCAGAAGAGGTCAGGGGTAGCTGGGCTGTTGCAGATGAGCAGCTGGTGAGCTGCAGAGGAGCGTCTGTGACCTGGGAAGAGGTTTATGAGCGGGTAGCGGAGGAGCTTCAGTAAGAACTTTGAATCACTTCTGCTTGAGCGACAACGTTCATTCATCAGACACCTTGAAGCATACTCTTGAGCATTCCTTGGAGCTACTACATCCTGAGAGCTTTGAGCAAGAAAGAGAAGTTTTACAAGCAGACACCACGCGAGAAGGAGGAGCTGGGTGAAGGCTCTTGCCAGGATCTTGCTGGGTTGTGAGTTGTGCATTGTATACTGTCTCTTTCGCGCTCTGTAAGCTTTCCTAGCCTCTGTGTTGTATTTCCATCATTTTCTTGAGACTATCTGCTGGGAGAGGTTTCTTCACCAAGAAGGAGGTGTTATCTTATCTGGATTTTCCGGGGCTTGATCTGCCGACGATCAAGGGATCGCCCACCTCACGGGCACGCAAAGGAATAGGGGCAAGTTATCCCCGAACCTTGTAAATCCTCCTTGTTAGCGTCTTGAGCTTGTGCTTAGTTTAGGGTTTTAGGTTCTGCAATTCTGTTTCTCTGTTTTGTATTATTTCCGCTGTTGTTGCTAACCTTCAAGTGCAGAAAACCTAAAAGAGCAAGAAATTAGTGTCTAGCTACATTCACCCCCCTCTCTAGCCATCCAAGCACCAACACTAAGCACATGTGGTTCAATTGAAAGCTACAGCGAACTTAGCAAGAATTTTCGCTCCAAATAGGATGCGCAACCGTGGGATGTTAAGCTTTTGGACCGCCCACCGTGTGTAGCGCCCCAAAATTTCCATTTTTAGTTCTTAAAGTCCTTAGAATTATTTAGAAATGGTTTAGAAATATTCTAGGTATTTTTAGGAATTTTTAGAGTATTTTTATGGAATTTTCCGAGTCCGTTTGGTATTTTTGGAAAAAGAAAAAGAAAAAGGAAAAAGCAAAAAAATGGAAAAACCAATTAAGAGCAGCGGGTGGCTCGAACCCGCGACCACCACGAGACCAAGGGAGCGCGCGGCCAGCTGGGCTAGGGTATCAAGCACAGAAAAGGATGGAGAGACATGTATATAAGTTGTAGTTAGGTCGATCCGCCCCATAAGTATAAATAGATACTTAAAGAGAGAAGTTTTATTTTCTCTCAAACCCTCTCCCTCTCCCAAGGTTGCGCCGACCCCTCTCCCTCTCCTCTCTTGTGCGCATGCCACACCAAGCCTTAGAGGGCCGGCGAAGACTCTTCTCCAAGAGATAATCTTATATTTGGGATCCCCGCGACGAGAGGAACGCGTAGGCGCGAAGAATTCTCCGAGATCTCAAGTTTCTCTCGAGCTCTAGACATCAATCTTGGTTGTAAGTCCAAGATATCAATGTAAGTACTGCTCACCTGCAGTAAGAGGCGGTTTTTCCGCGAGAATTTCCTTTAAAAGTTTAAAAAGAGCTATTTCCTTTTTGTTTAAGTTTTTGCATGTTATCTTAGTTCATTAATTGTTGTATGCTTATGTATAAGTTTATTCATGTACCCTATATGAGTTTAGGGTCTAAGAAAGCTATGAGAAAGAAAAGAGAAGATAAAGATAAGGAAAGAAAAGGCCAAGGCCTTAAGAAATCCCCAAAAGTCAAGACTTAGGGATTTTAGCACGCAAGGTGCTCCAGAAAATGCCAAGGCATTTACAGATAAGAAAGAAAAGTAAGAAAAGCTATTTTATTTTCTAAGGCCAGTACCCGGCGTCCAAGGGCGTCGTTAAAGAAATCCAGGTGTCCAATTCCAAGGTCTTGGCCCTGGTAGACCAAGGTCTGCTCTATTAGGATTGGTGGCTCGCTACCCCAACCTTTTAGGAACGCGCATCAGATGGTACTTACGTCTTCAGTGGATCCAAGTGATTATTATTTTCAAGTATATGCTTTAGCAAAGTTTCGAAAGTTTCAGAAAGTTTTCAAAGCAAAAGAATAGCTAAAGTTTCAATTGACCAAGAAAAGTAAATTGAGATTTATTATTGCTTGAGTATGCATGTTTTGAGCTATACATGTTCTTAGTTTCCTTTCAAGCATATTAGTATCTCATATGATTTTCATTTGTCTAGAAGCATGTTTGCACATTCGAGATTTTGTGAGCTAGATAGTACTTACTAAGCTTTTGCTTATAGATGCATTTCCTCTTATTGCAGATAAGGTAAAGGCAAGCAATTCTGAAGGAAGACGACGAGGCGGTGCTGAGTAGAGTGTGTGTGGTGGCTGATTATGGAGAGATCCTTGAGACGAGACATTTTAGTTATTTGAATTGCAATGTTTAAGTTTATTCAAATTTCAAGTTCTTGCTTTATGGAGATTATGGAGTATTTGAGTTTTGGATAGTTTTATATGCTAAATTTCTTAGAGTAAAGATTCCATGTCATTTCCTTTAGCATATATATCCCCATGATTGCATTGGATGAGTAAAAGTGTGAGTAGTTAGAAATATTGATACTTTGTTAGAGAAAA